>OY992884.1:51011088-51416088 GCA_963921405.1 Cepaea hortensis
TTAATTGTTGGGGGAATATGTAAAGATCTTTCAAGTGCTCTTTCTAATGCTTTTTGTAAGTTGGTCTTCGTTTATCTAAGGTTGTTCTAACCGCAACCAATAAATGATCAGACAGACAGACAGACATACAGACAGACAGACATACAGACAGACAGACAGACAGACAGACAGACAGACAGACAGACAGACAGACGGGAACGGGAACTTATATGAATTAAATGAGATGCTCCCCATCAGGGTCTGGGCGAAGCCGGGCCGGGTCAGACAGACAGACAGACAGACAGACAGATAGATAGTCGGGAACGGAAACGGGAGCTTATATGACTACTTTTATGAATTAAATGAGATGCTCCACACCAGGAGCCAGGCGATGCCGGGCAGGTTCAGACAGACAGACAGACAGACAGACAGACAGACAGATAGACAGACAGACAGACAGACAGACAGGAACGGGAATGGGAGCTTATATGACTACTTATATGAATTAAATGAGATGCTCCCCACCAGGGTCTGGGCGAAGCCGGGCCGGGTCTGCTAGTATATATATATATATATATATATATATATATATATATATATATATATATATATATATATATATATATATATATATATATATGACAAGCTCTGTGACATCATCATCATCATCAAGTGCCCTGTCAGCTGGGGTAGGCGTTCATGGCTTTCCACAGATCTCGATCTTTGTTGTTCTGGATCAACTCTGCTGATGGTATTCCTCCATGCCACCGGCTCAGTCCATCCAGCATCATTTCTCTTGGTCTGCATCTGTCTCTCTTCCTTATGATCTTTCCAGTTGTCACAATGTTCTCCAATGCCTCTCTTCTCATCATATGACCAAAGAAAGCTGTTTGCCTCTTTCTTATTGTTGTATATAATGTTCCAGTTTCATTAGCCCCTTTCAGGCAGTAGATGTTAATAACTCTGGCAGTCCGAGGAATTTGGAACATTTGTCTCAGGAACCACATCTCAGTTGCTTCCAAGTTCTTCCTAATTTTTCATTTACATTCCAGAATTCACTGCCATACAACAGCAAAAGAGATTCTATGTGCCATTTCAGCACTCTTTTTCTTGATAGTGACTTATTGTATAAAGTACTCTTTCATTTTCTGAAATGCAGATTTTGCTTGCCCTGTTCTGTTCTTAATGTCTATTGTGTATGTTGCATCTGAATTTATAACTACCCCTGGGTATTTAAAATTATTCATTTGGTTAAAAATTGTCCCTTCTATTTCCATTTCACATTTTTTCCGCACCTTTTTCTTTGATATTACTGTTGTTACCGTTTACTTGATTTTCAAGGAGAGTCCTTTCTTTGCACTCTCAGTTACTAAAATGTCCAACAATTGTTGTAGATCTTTTTCATCATCCACCATCAATACTGTGTCATCTTCATAGTGTAGATCATTTTTATTATAACCTCCTATTAGTATTCCTGGCTTCTCTTTGATCTCTCATTATTACATTGCTATAGAGGGAAAAGATGTGCTAGGTCTTAGATAGATATGACTGAGCTACAGTATGACAGTAGATAGTATTACCTGCGTCTGTTAGCGCCGAATGTTGGGTGGCGCTTACCAAACCCGACACCCCACATTGTGCCAACGGCTTTGGGCAGAGGAGCGCAATTGGGAGGGTGCAAGCCTTAACCTAGTGCGAGGACATGCAAACTAAAGACTAAATGTCATGGCAGGGCAGACCAGGCCCTAAGCCTTGTTTGGCAACTGGTCTAGGATTGAATCTAGGACAGACGGACAGTTAGAGCAATGCTTTGCTGATCCGCCATCTTCTGCAGCTTGTCTTATTCCAGACGCATTGGTTTACCTTTCCTCTGGAATACACTAGACAGGCAGAGAGAGGGATCATGCTGCTTGGGCAACACATGGTTTCTAAATTCAGCCCAGGCTTTGTGTTATGGAGAGGTATAACTCCATTTTAAAAACTATCGTCTGTCAAGACAGCAAGGTGCCAGTCATGAGACCAGTGGTTCTCAACCGGTGGGGAACCCCCCCCCCCGGAGGGAATTTTAGGGTTTCGGGGGGGGGGGGGGGGGGGGGAATTAAGATTGTTTCAAGATCGCGTTAATACAAGAACCGGTTACTTCATATTGTTTTTCCCTTCTTACTGTACGTCTCACCCTTCTAAAATTCATTTTATTAGGTAAGTAGACCCACAAATCACATTTTATGTGGATGTCTTGACTTGTTTTAGTATGTGCTATTAAATCTAGCTTCCATTATTACGTACACTGTGTAGGGGTGGGGAGGATTTCTAGGTAGGAAATACGAAAGGGGGGAATGACGTTCTGAAAATATGGTGAAGGGGGCACGGGCCACATGTTTAGGTAGGAAATACGAAAGGGGGGGGGGGTGACGTTCTGAAAATATGGAGAAGGGGGGCACGGGCCAAAAAAGGTTGAGAACCACTGCATTAGACTATCTGTCGAATTAATACAAGTAGTAACGCCGTCCTCCCTAGCCGAGGAGTTAAACGACTTTCTCTGTAATCCCGTTTATCCACGTAGGGTAGCGCAGCGAGTGAGAATAGGAAGCAGTTCTCGCCATGTTGGTAACTTACGAGATATGTGAGCCGGCCGCTCAGAAAGCAATGGCAAACTACTGAGCATAATTTTGCCAAGAAATCAACGATAGTGGTAAAATGCAATGGTGTTGACAGCGATGTCCTGTAAAGGATATGCGAGAAGAAAAAATAAACGTGTGAGTAATATTGTAATAATAGAAATTCCAGCGACATTAGAGGGAAAACGTAGATGTAACAACAGATAATAGTAATAGTCAGCGTCATCAAGAGACATGTCGCCGGGCGTGGGAGATCATACCTCGTCACAAGTTGTGGTCTCCGACGATATGGATCAGTAATACAATTAGTGTTAGTATTAGCAATAATATTAGTAGTAATAGATAACGAAGAAGAAGTATTGTAGCAGCAGAGGTGGCAATAGCAGCAGTAGTAGTAGGTAGTAGTAGTAGTAGTAGTAGTAGTAGTAGTAGTAGTAGTAGTAGTAGTAGTAGTAGTAGTAGTAGTAGTAGTAGTAGTAGTAGTAGTAGTAGTAGTAGTAGTAGTATAAGGCACTCATAAAGTGTGTAAAATATTTGAAACACAGCTGCAGGTGATTTAGAAGCATATCGCCTTGTGCTGGTTTTCTTACAATTGTATAATTTCCGACGAATTCATAAAACAATGGTAAACTGCTGAACATAAACTTGCCAAGAAATCACAAACAGCCAAAAAGAATGCTGGGGCTGACTGTGGCGTCCTGTAAGGCACATGCAACTAACTTTTAACTGTAGGATTATCTCTGGCTGAGATTTTCTGATTACTAACCCGTGAAGGCAGCATGTTATTGAAACATTCTGTGCTGTACTGGTACACCACATTTTAAATCAGGATTCTCATTCCCCCTTTGTGTGGAAAATGTTTTACTGTAAGCACCATGCCAACCCAATCGTTAAGGAGGCTTCTGATCATGATGAGTTCTCCTATTTATACTAAGGGAGAGAACCCTCTCCCAGTGTTCATCACGAATGATTCATACGTTACCACATAGTGAACAGGAGAAGGAACATCTTAAGTGAATAATTATGAGTGTTTGTATTTTTAGTCAAGAGACTAGACATGTTGTGTGTGTGTGTGTATGGATGGACACGTGTAGGTAGATAGAATACAGTTAATGCATTCTTCAATCATTATTTTCATTATGTGTAAGTTTTATTAATGTTTTACTGTTTTAGTAATGATTGGGTCTTGGTGTTGAGGTTGTTTCATCTCTGAAAAGGGCTTGCATCTATCAGTCAAGTTGATGTCTTTATAGACTTCTCCTTATCCCAGTTCTAAAGTTCAATTTATATGGAAACTGTGTTGCAGAAAACTATAAAAACAAGTGAGCTTAAATATAAACAAAACAGCAACAGCCAGATGAATGAGTCCAAGTATTTATGTTGTAAAAGTCGAGCCGAGTACAGAAAAAGAGGCAGCTGAGCAAGAAGTGGACTAATACAAGGAGAAAATAACATCTAGAGATGGACGAACAGTAGTTTCTCAGAGGGTACGATCAGGGTGATAGTTGGAGATTTAATGCAGCCAGTGTTCATTGTGGGGACGACATTTGATTGATTGATGTCCAACTTGGACACTAACAACAAATGGGAAACTAACAAAATCAGAAATGATGTATTTAGAATCGATGGTCTTAGACGATATTCATCATAATCACTTTGTCATCCCTGTGATGAAGTTTGGCAATAAAGGGTCTCCACCAGTTTCTGTACATTCTTCGCAGAAAGCACACAACATAAATTAAAGTAATTAGATAAATACTTCAAGCATAAATATACAATACACATGTTCACACAGTATTGTCACCATTGCCTATCATCATGGCTTTAAGTAGATTATTCTGAATAACGAAGACACAAACAATAGATTGCACGATTTATTGCCTGGCATATTTCGCTGCATCTCGTCAGGTACATACTGCAGAAATCACACAACTTACGTGAAATTAACTAGATAAATCCTTCAAGTTGAAATATACACAATTTCGCACAGTAATGTCACTTATCTACCACGGTAATTTTAAGCTGACTAACATGTCTTTCTGTTTACACAATTCTGGCTTGCGTTGATAGATCATAATTGCTTCTGCAAATTTTAACAAGCGAGTATTTTGTGTTCTAAACAACACGCGAAAGGCAGTGTCTCTGGACACAACGTGACCACTGGCGACAATGTGTCTGCCGATTGAAGACGCCGGGAGCTTCCGGTGTGTCGGCTCCTCGCGGCTAGCCACTCCTGTGTGTTGTATCTTGTTGATCCAATGAGGTATGTGTTCTGACACCCGTTTGTTAAGCTGTCTCTCCGTTCGACCAATGTAAACGGCCTGGCATCTACATGTGAATTGGTAAATACAATTGTTTGTGGCGTACAGAGGAACAGGCTCTTTGACTGTTGGTGTAGGAATGGGTACGGTTTTACATCTAATGACTGGAGTTCCCGCACAGAATGTTCGACCTACTGCTGTAGTAAGCCGGTCTTGTAGACGTTGCATTACGTCATCCCCTCGAAAGGTTAGCTGGATGAATACCTTGAGTTTAGGGACTGTAGTTACGTCTGCTTTGGGTTTGGGCTGTTGGCAATGGCGCTTTATAAATCCTGTGGAGTACCCATTCAGGTTTAAGACATTCTTCAGAGTTTCAAATTCCTCTGTCAGTGTGTCCTGGGTGCATATCTTTCTAGCACGGTCAAACAAGGTCCGTACTAAGCCCCGTTTGTACTGGACAGGTGTGAAGCTCTGAAAATTTAGGTATTGGCCAGTCCATGTTTCTTTGCGATACACCGATCTTTGAATTGTGCCGTCTGCTCTACGTCTCATTAGAATATCTAGGAACGGTAACGCTTCGTTGTGTTCGTGTTCCATAGATAGAGAGATGTTTTTATGCGTCTTGTTCATTGTGGCCTGAAACGATGTTGCTTAGTTAATGTGGCTTGAATAACCTGTCTTTCTCAAGTTTATTTCCCTCAACAGTGCCATATATTTATAAAATCAAATCTAATGGCTTGGTCATCATTAGCATGTGTCTTGCCAGCTGGCATAAGCTTCCATGTCTCTCCACAGATCTCAGACCATGGTGTTCTGGATCAACTCTGCTGATATTTGCTCATGTGACTGTCTATGTCCAGGTTTGGCTCCTGTAGAATAATCAAGGTTCTAATTGTGCTGCTGCTTGTTATTAACCATGATTTCCAAGTGCTCACATGCGCTGTGTTACATTAGTTTCATTGTCATGAAACATATCAAACTTACCCCAAAAAACAATAACAAACCCAATGTTCAAATATTTGAGTATAATGTCATCAATATTTATTTATTATTGTCATAAAGTATTTCATTTGTTTTTAATTACAAATCACATACAATTTTATATGAAAAGTAATTTCTATGAAATATGCATTTAAAAGAAACCATGTTTGCTTGCTTTCTTGCGTTCGCTGGTTGTGAACTCTAGTGTGAAGTCCTGTAAATTCGGATGAAGACATCCTGTTATCCAACATCAGTGTGGTCTCATACTGGACTGAGGTTTGCGTGAGTATCTGTTGTCCCATGTCTGGCTTATTGGTGTGCAAACTGGTGGTTCTTCGCCATGCAGGCAGATAATCTCCGACTTCGGAAGAATCAGCGACCCTACTACATTAGCCAGGACCCCGAAGGGACCTGTTGCCCAGGACGCATGGCTAGGATGTGTTAGTAGGTCTTGGCCAGTATAAAACCTGGCTATGGTGCTTTGGAAACACCTCCGCGTCCCAACCATGTTTTATTTGTCAACAGTAAAGTCAGATATCCCATCAGCAGACATAACAATACCAGTAATGTTAAATAAATGTATCACTTCATGGTGTACATCTGTTAATCATTGACATGCATTTAAAAGAAATATTGTTCAATGTTTTATTCTGAAAAGTAAATTCACGAAACAATACAATTTTGCTATCAACTCTATACTACCAGTGCCAAACCTGAACCATTTCAGCCATATAACTAGGCTACCAACTGATAGTATTCCACAACAAGCAATGATGTACAGACCAAATGGAACCAGAAAAGAGGCTGACCATGTAAACAATTGACACAGTGAGTAACAGAGTCTATGGGACACTGTTCGGCTTTTTATGCTTCACCTCAACACTGCAAGGTACAAGAGAACTGAGAAGAGATTAAATTAGTGATACCATCAACAGATATAATAGTGCCGGTCACTTTAAATAATTCTATCATTTCATGGTGTGCATGCATTAATCATTGACACTAGGGTCTCTGTGGTAGGAAGGGATCAAGCAGACTGCCTTATGTGCTAAAGTTTCCCAACTTCATCATTTGTATTGTGCAATCCAAATATGAACCCATGATCTTCAGTGCGTGAGATAGACAGCTTGATCCATTCGCCACACTTCTTCTTCTTCTTCAGCGTTCCGAACCATTGAGGTTCTTTGCTGCAAATACAATCCGTCTCCATTCGTCTCTCTGGTGGACCTTCTCTTGCCAGTCGTTGATTCCAAGTGCTTGTAGGTCTGTACATGTATTATCTCTCCACCGCCTTCTTGGTCTACCTCGGGGTCTACGGTCATTTATTTCCTGAGTGTAAGTGAGTTTTGTTTCCCTATTATCTTCCATTCTTTCTATATGCCCCAGCCATTGTTGTCTATTAGCCTTCATGATACCAGTGATTAGCGGGGACTTAAACAGATCATAAATGTCTTTGTTACTTCTTCTTTTCCACTCTCCACTTTGTGTATCCCTAATGGGTCCAAAGATGCGTCTTAAAATTTTGTTCTCAAAGGTTTGTAACAAGGCTTCGTCTCCTTTCGTTGTACTCCAGGTTTCAGAGCCATACAGCACAACTGGTCTGATCAGTGTTTTGTATATTGTGATTTTGGTGTTACGAGATAGCGCCTCGAATTTCTAATTGACTGCTAAACATTCCCTGCAATAGTGTCCAAAACATGTAAAATAGAGGAAGTCATAATATTTATTTCTAAACGGACTCTTCAATCTCAAATGTTGCCGCACCCAACAACATTTACAGCTATCAAGCACACGAATGTATATTTCAGGAGATTTATCAGAGGGCAATAGCCAATAATGAATCCTGTCTATTGTTGGTATTGTAAAGTCTAAAGCAGATTTAAACAACAGTTTGTCTTTTAACATCTGTGGTAGAGGTAACTTGTTGACACGGTTCTCACGGCCAGGGCTTGTCCCCACAGCAGATGATACTTCCACAAAAGCCAGCCTGAACAGGGACACTGGCTGTGAAGACATCTCACTAAGCAGATTCAAACACTGTGTATGGTTTTTCTTCTCCAGATATGAACGAACAGATTTGTTATGTGTTAGTGAAGTCAGATCAGATTTTGTAAGCCACATGATGTCAACAAAATGACGAGCCAGGGATACATTACCACTTATAAGTGCTGTATATAAAGGTGATATATCAAATGGGGGATCAGCAGGTGATAAGTATTTAAAGTATTTGTCCGACCTTACAGTTATGGGCCCTGTACCATTTGTTATAAGTTTACAAATAGTGTCACTGTTGTTACAAATCAAAATTCTATGAAACATTTTAGGTTGTAAATAAGACAAACAGGCACCTTGAGCAATAAAAACTGCTAGGCAGGCTGTTATATATTCGTTATCAACATTCATGGGCTGGAAGTATGACACGGCTGTTTTTGTCCTATCTGTTTTACTGACAGCATTAATGTCAGCTCCTGCATCCAGTAAAATCTGTATAGCTTCTTTGCTGTATCTGCTTGTAGCCAGCATTAATGGTGACAGACCATCATCATTTTGCAAGTTTACGTCACAGCCAGCATTAATTAGAGTGGTCACAATGTCAACAGTCCCGTAGTGGTGACCATGATCACCAGTTCTGTTTATTGCATGCAGCAAGGCTGTATTGCCATTGCTATCTGTCATATTCATATCAGGGTTGTGATTTACCACCTCCTTGACAACATCTACATTGCTGTATCTTGCTGCTTGCATCAAAGCTGTCAATCCCTCTTTATTTTGTGAGTTGACAAAATATTGGTCTTTAGCATATCTGATTAGAAATTCAGCATTGCTATCACAGCCATGATAGACAGAATAGGAAAAGGCAGTTTCACCTTCATTGTCTGTCCAGTTAATGTCAGCCCCATAGTCTAATAGTAACTGAAGCAGATCTGTACTACTCATGTTTAAAACTGCAATCATTAATAGTGATGTGTCACCGCAAATATTAGGAGAAGCGCCATTTTCAAGCAGTACTTTAATGACTTGTAACTTCTGTACATGACACATATCTTCCCTAAAAAGAACCAGAAAAAGAGGAGGGTAGCCACCACATGTTTCTACCAGCTTGTTTACATCAGCTCCTTTCTGAATTAGAAATGAGGCAACTTCTCCGTTTAAAGACTCAGCTAACAATTCTTCCCAACAAGGATGCTCACCCGTAATGTCAAATAGAATAACAAGAATATGGCTAATGAATCCAATATTGCTTCCTCTTACTGCTGAAATTAACAAATCCTGCTGATGTTTACAAATATATTGTTGAGTTTCATGCCTGCAATGCATAAGTAGGAAGTTAATGTAGGCCACATTCTGATTATGTATAAAGCTGTATAAGGCACTCTGGATGTCAAAGTGTGCACCATACTGCAATAGAAGTCTAGCACAGTCTGTGTGGCCATGAACAAGGGCCCGGTCAATTAGTGAGTAATACATTACTTTAGCATGAATGTTAGCTCCAAATTTTAACATCACTTCAATCATGTTATAATGACCACCTTCTGCTGCGATAGTTATGGGGGGATGCCCATACTTCTTATCTGTCTTATTCAGATCTGCACCATGCTGGCAGAGCAACTCAACCAGAGGATAACTGCCAGCTCTAACTGCCACAGAAACAGGGAAAACTAATGGCCCACCATTCACATCTGCTCCTAATTCCAAGAGTTGTTTGACCATTAAAACGTGATCTTTGGTAATCTGGCTAAATTCACGATGAAAAAAGTTTGTGTAGGCATTACTGACCATCTTGGTCTTAACTTGTTTATCTAAATCTACACAGTCAAAAAATATATCCAGAAATTTCACATTACAAGCTTGAACTGCAGTGTCTAAGGGTGTTTTGTCACTTTGATAAAATTTATATTTGTTTGCTCTCCTCCACACAGCATCAGAGATGAGTTCCCCAGTTGACAGCTGCATGTCCTTGGGTGCATTCATGCCTGTGTTGAGTCCTATGGTTTCAGAAGCACACCTTCCTTCTTGTGTTGGATGCTCTTCTGTTGACTGGATCCTGTCTGCTGTAGCAAGTCTTGACATCCTCTGTTCTGGTAATTAATAACCTGAAATGTACGAATAATAACTTCACCATCATGTCTTATTCTCTGTAAATATATATCAAGTGCAAAGTACAAAAACTTGTGTTACTTTGATTAAATGTAATAAATATTAGTCTGGCATGTTCTGGAATTCTAGGATATAAAATCCTTCTAAATTCTCACCAAAAATTATTAAAAGGGCTGCACAAAAAGTAATATTTAATGTGTTTTCTTATACCAAAAATTATGTGACACTGGTGTTTCCAAATGTATGTGCCAAATTTCAGTCACCAGCATAGATAGTGCCACTGTAATAGTCATCATCATCATCATCATCTTCCACTTCTGCCTTCAAGCGTTGTGAGGTGGAATAATTTGCGCTCCAGCGCCAGGTGGGCAACATTGGATAATGTCAATCCGTGTGATTGTACAATGTCTTTGATGTCGTCAATCCATTTTCTTCTTGGACGTCCTCTTGGTCTCGTCGCAGATGATCTTTGATGTAAGGCCAGTGATGGTAGTTGTTGGTGTTGGATTCTAACGACATGGCCAAACCACTTGATCTTCTGTCTTTCAATAAATGTGGCACAAGGTGTTGATCCCACTGTCTGTCTGATAACAGCATTTCTTACTCGGTCTCGGATTGTTAAGTTGGAAGCTCTTCTCAGGAATCTCATCTCGCAGGTGTTGATTTTGCAAGTGTGATTTGGATAAAGTCCAAGTTTGAGATTGGTAGTACAGGGTTGGTGTGAGTTTGCTGTTTATTATCTGTCGTTTTGCGGATATGGGTATATTTGGATGTTCATTAAGAGTGATAGTTGATATGTAAGTGCACTAGCTTTTTGACATCTGATTTTGATTTCTCTGTCCAATCTGCCATCTTCTGTGATCATACTTCTAAGATATCTGAATTCTTTAACTTGTTTCAGAGTTGTGCTATTTATCTGTATACTTAGTGGGAACGGCGATCTGCTAACTGTGATAGTAATAGCCAGATTAGCAAAAATCACATTTCAATGGTCAAACAACTCTTGGAATTAGGAGCGGGGGTGACACGGGGGGGGGGGGGGGGGGGGGGGGGGGCTCTTCATTGTATTACAGCTGACCAAAGATAGACTACCTGTTCTGACCATTTGAAGTGTCTTGATGTCAATGGGGAGCATTTTTGTCCTGGATCTTCACATGTGATGAAAACTAGGAGCACCGTAAAAGTGGAGGATTGTCAGATGAAAGCATGCGGAAATTAAGAATTTTGCTTGGTCACAGTGACTAGGAATCCATGTTATACTAAGGGAGCAGAATGCCAGCAAGTAATTGGTTTATCTTACTGGTAAGATGTCTTTGCTTTCAACTGCAGTGTTTTTCAGTGTCTCCATGACAGACAAAATGACACAGCATTTATAAACTTGGTATGTACCAAAGTGCCAGGGGTTTTAGATGTGAAGATTCATTCATTGGCACCTTTCCGTCTTGACAGACGATAGTTTGGTACATTGTGCTTCAAAAAGGCTTAATAACTACGATCCATGGCGGTGGCGAGTGTGGCTGGTAAGGCCAATTCTTGCTGCAAATGTGAAGATTATTGCACAGTCTATCTAATAAATCATATTCCGATATTGCTGAGAACCATAAGCAGAGTAAGAAACAAGATGAAATCAGAAATTAATGATAAACAATGTGGATCTGACAAGGTAAAGGGCACAAACAATGCTGTATAAGTTCTCAGGACAATAATATCAAAAGCTATACAAGCAAACATATTAGGGACGTTCATTTGAAACCCGTTCCAATGGTATTATTACAAAAGCATGAAAGAAACATTAACAGGTGTGGTAAAATTAAACAAACCATTCATTTTGAATGAATTATGCACCATGGGTTGGTCAGAAGAAGTCACCGTAAGCATTCAGGCAAGCATCCCATTGCTTAGGTAGGTGGCGAATGCTGTCCGCAAAAATAAGGATTATGGTTGCTCACTGAACCAAGTGTTTATCACGTTCATTACATCTGCATCTGTGTGAAATCGTTGCCCCATGAGAGGTTTATATTAGAGGTCCAAACACATGAAAATCACATGGTGACAAATCAGGACTATAGGCTGGGCATTGCAGAATTTCCCACTTCTTCCTTGCTAATGCTTCCTGCACAATCTTTGCGACATGCATACGAGCATTATGGTGCAACAAAATCACACCACAAGAAAGCATGCTGGGTCGTTTATTCTTGATGGCTTTTTGCAGCTTGTCTAGTGTTTGCAAGAAGTGGGTAGACTTCATGTTGACACCAGGTTCTTTAAATTCAGCCAACAATAGCCATTCATGGTAAAAAATATGCACTCAGCATAACCTTACCAGCGGAAACCTGTAACGTGAAGTTTTTGGCGATCCAGCATGCGTCCATTGCATGCTCTCTCTTTTGCTGCTCAGCTCAAAGTGGTGACACCATAATTCATCGCCTACCACTATGCGGAAGAGAAATGCATCACCCTCTACTCTGTAACACAGCAAGTGGTTCAAATACCATCCCATGCGTTCCTCTTTTTGGTGGCCGGTCAACATCCATGGTACCCACTGTGAACACATCTTCCAATATTGCAGTTTCTTATGAACGACCTTTTGAATTGTCCCAATTGACACATAAAATTCTTTCGCTAGCAAACATATACTTCGACAACGGTTCATCTGTACTGCTGCATCAATTTTGGTGATGGTTATTTCTGTTGCAATAATATGCGGTGCGGTGCGCGGGTGGCCGGTGTTCGAATCCAAATAAAATATGTGGCATTGGTGTAAGACGGATTCTCGTTGTTGAGGAGGTGGTTATATGGTCTGTAGAAACTATTAGTGGCCTATATACTATCATCATACAAGGGTTACAGTTCTTTAAAGGGAAAACCGCGATAAAGTGAAGATGATGCTTATTAGTGGTCAGGATGTGGGCGAAGGATAGAGTATCAAGAGTATTGTAAAGGGGGTGACGTGGGTATGATAGGTGCCCTATATCTATTTGGTCATATATTGAAGTACACTGGTTGCTGCAGTGAGGTGTCGTATGGAGGTGACAGGGTCAAATCCCAGGTGGAATAGACATGTAACAAATGATTGCAGAAGAAGAATAAATAGGAAAATATGGGAGAGAGCAATAGAAGTAAAAATAGATCCATACTTATGGCCTTATGCTATTTATTGATCTTACCTTATGAGATATTTTTACTTTCATCTGGCGGGGGATAGTACATCCTCTCTCCAGGACAGATAAGGTGTCACAAGGAGAAAGACATGATTTCAAAGTGAGCAGACAAAGTGTCACAGTGAGAAAGACACAATTTCAAGATATGACAAACAAGATGTCACATTTATAAAAGTATGTACATATCAAATGTGCCTATTAAAATGCATATTTATAGCTATGCTTTGCATGTGAAGATCAATGCACAATGTCTTGAGTCATGAACCAATAGTTTACTGAGAATTGTGAGCTTAAGAAGTGTTAGAAACAGGATGAGACCAGAAATTAGTAGTCATGAACTAATATTTTGCTGAGAATTGTGAGCTTAAGAAGTGTTAGAAACAGGATGAGACCAGAAATTAGTAGTCATGAACTAATATTTTTCTGAGAATTGTGAGCTTAAGAAGTGTTAGAAACAGAAATTAGTGCTGAACAATGTAGTTTTGTAGTGGGGAGCCTCCTAGCAATTAAAGTAAAAAAAAATCTTTCATTGATCAGATAAGTGTATTTGACAGTTGAAACAGGAAGTAAACAACTAAAATATCAAGTACTAATGGTCATGATATAAGAATATAATATCTGCCATTTTGGCAGCAAGCAACAGATGTACAAATTGAACCTATACTGTTGTATGCGTGTGAATCAGGGACAATAAGCAAACATGCAGAGAAACATTTAATGGCATTGAAAATGTGGTCTCCAAGGAAAAAGTACGGAACACCATGAACAGAGAGAAAAACAAGTGAGGCAGTCCTTAAGAAAAACATAAACCATAAAATGATCAGAGAAATTAGACAGACAGTCAAGAATTTTGGGCACATTTTGTGAAGAAATAAAATTAAAAACTTAGTGATAACTGACACAATGTTGGGTGTCATAATCGAGATAGCAAATCCAAGACGTGATTATGGGCGATGACACACCATGATCTCCTGTGCTTATCGGCATGGCATAGAATTGTGAAAACACAATATCACAAACAGATATTAAGCTACATTCAGAAAAAGAACACAAAACTGGAAATGACTTGTAAAGATTAATGAGACTGAGGAAGACAGTAAGAAAAGAGATTGAGAAAGACAGTAAGAAAAGAGATTGAGGAAGTCAGTAAGAAAAGAGATTGAGGAAGACAGTAGGAAAAGAGATTGAGGAAGACAGTAAGAAAAGAGATTGAGGAAGACAGTAAGAAAAGAGATTGAGGAAGACAGTAAGAAAAGAGATTGAGGAAGACAGTAAGAAAATAGATTGAGGAAGACAGTAAGAAAAGAGATTGAGGAAGACAGTAAGAAAAGAGATTAAGGAAGACAGTAAGAAAAGAGATTGAGGAAGACAGTAAGAAAAGAGATTGAGAAAGACAGTAAGAAAAGAGATTGAGGAAGACAGTAAGAAAAGATATTGAGGAAGACAGTAAGAGATTGAGGAAGACAGTAAGAAAAGAGATTGAGGAAGACCGCATGAAAAGAGATTGAGAAAGACAGTAAGAAAAGAGATTGAGGAAGACAGTAAGAAAAGAGATTGAGAAAGACAGTAAGAGATTGAGGAAGACAGTAAGAAAAGAGATTGAGGAAGACAGTAAGAAAAGAGATTGAGGAAGACAGTAAGAAAAGAGATTGAGGAAGACAGTAAGAAAATAGATTGAGAAAGACAGTAAGAAAAGAGATTGAGGAAGACAGTAAGAAAAGAGATTGAGGAAGACAGTAAGAAAAGAGATTGAGGAAGACAGTAAGAAAAGAGATTGAGGAAGACAGTAAGAAAAGAGATTGAGGAAGACAGTAAGAAAAGAGATTGAGTAAGACAGTAAGAAAAGAGATTGAGTAAGACAGTAAGAAAATAGATTGAGTAAGACAGTAAGAAAATAGATTGAGGAAGACAGTAAGGAAAGAGATTGATAAAGACAGTAAGAAAAGAGATTGAGGAAGACAGTAAGAAAAGAGATTGAGTAAGACAGTAAGAAAAGAGATTGAGTAAGACAGTAAGAAAATAGATTGAGGAAGACAGTAAGGAAAGAGATTGATAAAGACAGTAAGAAAAGAGATTGAGGAAGACAGTAAGAGATTGAGGAAGACAGTAAGGAAAGAATCTTGACAGCATTTCACCATGACATGGACAAATATTAGCAAATTTTTTCATTCACTTGCTTCGAACTCACACGTAATCCATAAATGTGCTACTACTTCCAGTACACTGGACTGAATTTTGTGTATGGGTTGGCTTTCTCAATTACCAGTATCCCTCGCCATCAGGAAAACTCACTCCAGCTTCAGGGGTTGTAATTTACGTCCCCATGTCAAGGACGAGAAGTCGGCATTTTAGTCCAACTTTAACAACGTGTGACTTTTCTCTACATTGCTGAAGCACCTTATTTTATTCCCCTCCTGCCATGATATTCCTCCTATTTATATGGTCACATGTTGAAACAAGTAAAGGACCCTTTTACGTGTCTCAGTGTGTATATGCTAGCCCCATATTTTTTATATACCAATGGCCGCTCCATGTGTGATGGCCAGTATCATACCAGCTGTCTTTACTTCACAGGACATTTCCTGGTGTGCATTTTTAAGCAGGGTTGACTTGGAAGCCGGCGCTGTAGAGAAGGGCTTATGGACACAATTTGTGATCCCACACACTGCGTTCAAAACACATCTGCAGGAAATTTGGGAGCAGACCACCTTGTACTGGTTTTCAGTTAATGGTATGAGTGCTAGTCATTCAGAAAGCAATGGCAAACTGCTAAACATAACCTTGCCAAGAAATCACAAACAGCAAAAAATGCTGGGATTGACTATGATGTCCTATAAAGAATATATAACTAACTTGAAAGCCTGGATTTTTGAAATGATTGTACCTCAGAGGATTGAACATGTGACAGCCAAGCCAGCATGCAAATGTGCTAGCCATTGTGCTTCTCCAGTTCTACCCTCAATTTAGTTACTCATTGTCCATGTTTCTGCACCACACAATAATGATCAGTCTTCACTGCATGCCTGACCTGAAGCAGAGAGCCACCATGATTCCAGTTGTTGCTTATATTATTATTATTATTACTTATGCCCAATGATCTAAGCTTTCTGCATATATCTTTCTATCTCTCTAACCTATTATCTACCCACATTTCTCCATTCCACATCTTCTGTTTTTTTTTAAACATTCGTTTGCTTTGAACTGATTAGTGTAGGGGTTGAACTTGCTACCTCAGAATCATCACATCTTATGTTTAAGAATGAGTGCTCTTATCCATTTTTTTTTATCAATTATGCATGAAGAACTAGAAGTATGCCATGTAAATTGCAGGAAATTAAATCATCGTGATGTTGGGAGATTCACCAAGGAAGCATCATCACAGGATAGTGGTTGCATACATAATATAATTAATTATAGCTATGATCATTTGAATGATATATATATATATAAACTTAATAAATACTCAAATTCATCACTCATGTCTGCTTTCATAATTGTTTTTTTTCCTCATTATTTTACATACCTGAAAATGTCTTCAAAGTCAGGTAACTCAGGGATCCCCCAGACACAGTGAGAATGAATGACAATCCATTATGGCCACATGGGAGACATTGTAATTGTAATATATTAGTTTTAAATGTCTTCATAAAATAGAATATTACATGTCAAGAGAATAATGTGCCATGCCAACTGGCATAGGCATTTGTGCATTCCCACAGACCTCACCCTTACCTAAATTATATATAATGTTTTGGTTCTTATATTCTATATTATTTTTACTTTGTTCTCTTTTGTCTATCAACTTCTTGTTGCATTCTTTTTGTGTAATATGTATATGTATTTACCTTTTTATCATAACCATGGTAACCCTATCTGATATACATCAAACATTGGCTGTTGCTACATCAAAATGTAGACGTACATTTTTTTTAATCACTTCCTTAAAATATTTTTGTTTTCCCAGACCTGCTCTCATCTCACTCCTATGATCTTTTCCATAACTTCTCATTCATTAAAAAAAAAAAAGTTAGTTGCATATCTTTTACAGGACATTGCTGTTTGTGATTTCTTGGCAAGTTTATGTTCAGTAGTTTGCCACTGAGTTAAAACTAGTCCAAGGTCATCATTGGCACCTTGCCGTCTTGACAGACGATAGTTTGTGCTCTAAAAAGGCATAATAACTTTTAACTATGGCGGTAGCGAGTGTGACTGATAAGGCCAATTTGCGCTGTAAATGTCCGTTCACAGTGGGTGCATGTGAACACGTGGTCATTTCCACCATCATGCACCATCTTACGTCTCAAACGCTTGGTGTGTGACTTTTCTGCAATAATTTTCTCCTTTGACTTTATTCCATTTCTGATATTTGCCCTCCATGCAACACGTTCAGCGGCGACTTGCTCCCAATGTGCATTATCAATGCCTGTATCAATCATGTCCCGCTTACACACATCTTTGTATCGTAGTAGAGGCCGACCCTGAGATCTCTTACCCATCTGTAATTCACCAAAAAAGATATCCTTTGGTATTCTACCATCATCCATCCTCCTAAGATGTCCTATCCATCTAAGTCTACGAAGACTGAGCATGGAATAAACTGTCACACAACCTGATCTTTCCAATACTTCAGTATTTGTGATTTTGTCTTGCCACTTAATACCAAGAATTCTTCGCAGACACCGCATATGAAAGCTGTTTAAATTGTTCTCTTGGTGTGAGTAAGTTGTCCAGGTTTCACTGCCATAGAGAAGAGTACTAAGGACACAGGCTTGATAGACAAGGACTTTTGTTTTGGCAGTAAGCTTTCTGTTCTCCCAGACTCTTTTTCTTAACCTGTTCATTGTTGTTGCTGCCTTACCAATCCGGATGTTGATTTCCTGATCTAGGGATAATTTGCTATTTACCACTGATCCTAGATATGTAGTCCAAGGTAGTCTGCTTCCAAATCTCCCACAGCTGTGTTTTGAATGTCGTATGTGGGATTACAAATTGCATCCGTAAGCCCTTTGCCGCAGCACCGGCTTCTTATTCATAGATATTAATTTTCACCTTTTTCATGTATTTTAAGTTGTCTCTTTTTCCTATTTTCAATAATGTTCCATGTGCCTATATAAAAGCGGATTAATTCTTTTTTCTCAACAATATCCCGATGATAGTCTGGTGTCACTTGTGGGTCGTGTGATAGTCCTATGGGATGAAGCTTTCCTAGGACATCCATTCACTGACTTCAAAATGTGAATCTACAGGATTTCATGAAAAGTGTATGTGGTTTGTCTTTGGCTACCAGACCCACATTGGGGACTTTTAGATAGAATGCATGATTAAATTCTACACTCAGTTCTGCTATTCTAATTGTTTCTTTCATGGAAGACCCTATTCACAACATTTTGTGAATAATACGAGCCCCTATTCACAAAAATATATGGCTGGTCACGTGATTATTCGGCACAAAAATTTGTGAATAAAGTTGGTAAGAAGATTGTGTTATAAAGTGCTTTCTTAGTAGTTATTGATACATTTGTTCTCTTCTTTATGGCAGTGAAACCTGGACAACTTACTCACGCCAAGAGAAACGTTTAAACAGCTTTCATATGCGGTGTCTGCGAAGAATACTTGGTATTAAGTGGCAAGACAAAATCACAAATACTGAAGTATTGGAAAGATCAGGTTGTGTGACGGTGTATTCCATGCTCAGTCTTCGTAGACTTAGATGGATAGGACACGTAAGGAGGATGGATGATGGTAGAATACCAAAGGACATCTTTTTTGGTGAATTACAGACGGGTAGGAGATCTCAGGTTCGGCCTCTACTACGATACAAAGATGTGTGTAAGCGGGACATGATTGATACAGGCATTGATAATGCACATTGGGAGCACGTCGCCGCTGCATGGAGGGCAACTATCAGAAATGGAATAAAGACAAAGGAGAAAATGATTGCAGATAAAGCACACACAGAGCGTGAGAGACGTAAGATGGTGCAAAATGGTGGAAGTGACCATGTTTTCACATGCACCTACTGTGGGCAAACATTTGCAGCAAGAATTGGCCTTACCAGCCACACTCGCCACCGCCATGGATCGTAGTTATTAAGCCTTTTTGAAGCACAATGTACCAAACTATCGTCTGTCAAGACGGAAAGGTGCCAATGAATGTTCTTTAGTATTGGTGCCATTTGTCCAATGAGTTGGTTTGCCTTATTGCATCTATTTTCAATCTCGTCTTCTGATTTGCCATTTGATGATATTATACTTCCTAGGTACTTGAAACTCTTTACTTGTTTCAAGGAATGTTCATTTAGGTGCATTGTTGTTGTTTCTTCTTCTTTAGTTACAGTTGTTACCTCTGTTTTACTTGTGCTAATTTTCATGTTATGTTAGTACTTGGTCGTCTGCAAAGAGGAGTTCTCTAATGGCAGTAATGGTGCAACTTGCAGATGGTTCTTCTTCTGTGTTCTCGTCATGCAGTGTTCTTGCGGTCTCTGTTTGGTTGATTTCCTTACATATGTTGTCTATATATGTTATAAACAAGAGAGGGGACAAGACACAACCTTGTCATACTCCAGATCTTATGGTAAAGGGTTCTGAATGTCAAACGTTTAAAAAATTCCCAAGCGGGAATTGAACTCCGACCGCCGCGGTGAGATCACAGAATCCTAGCCACTAGACCACTTGGGACATACAATAAAAGTGTAAAGAAAATTATATAATATAAAATCAGGTCTCGCTAAATGTAATGTAATATTAATGGTAAAGTTTCCTTCTATAATTTTATATTATATACAACGATAAGAAAGAGACAAACATTAATATAAACATCAAGCTCAGTATTTGCAGCGAAGTAGACAACAATGTGACCAGCTGGAAGTAGACATCACCAGCCGAATAATCACATGACCAGCCAACAATTTTTGTGAATAGGGCTTGTTTTATTCAAAAATTTTTGTGAATAGTGACTTCGTTCTTTCATGGTTTACAATACATGACTGAAAACTGTTGAAGAGTTTTACCCAGCGATCATTGTGGGCACAGAAAGGATGAACGGCTTCCAATATATCACGGCCAATTGCAGAATTTGTTATATTTAATAATAGTAATACTAATAGTAATAAATTAGTACAATAAACATGAATTCCAAATATGTCGTTGAATTGAGTCCTCGTGTAAACTAAAAATGAATAATAGTAATAGTACTATATGTCATGTCACATTCATTATATGTCTGTTGAAGAAAATTTTACTTTTACCCATTGAATTGATTGACCAGACTTGCAAGATTGCCGTGTAACACGGCAGTTCTCACAGCGTGTTGGTGTACTTTAGACACAGAAACGTGGTTTATGATTTTTTATTTTTTTTTAAATAAAGAATACCATGGATCTGCAGAAAAAGGGAGAAAAATGAGGCTGTCGGGTCGGCTCGGGGAGATGAATTCTTAAATTAAACATAGTATACATAGCAATTAATTAGCAAGATATTTGCGACATTACCTGTTAATGTCGCAAAATCTTGCTAATTGCTATGTATACTATGTTTAATTTTAAGAATTCATCTCCGCGAGCCGACCCGACAGCCTCATTTTTTTGCAGATCCATGTCTCTTTATTTTAAAAAAAAATCATAAACCACGTTTCTGTGTCTAAAGTACACCAACACGCCATGAGAACTGAAATAACATGGGGGTAAATAAATTGAAAACTTGATAATTAACAAATTGGATGGGAAAAGAGAAATGGGAAGGTAAAAGCATAAATATGAGGATGGCTCGGCCAGATGGACAAGATCACATACATCTGATGGTGATCGTGTCATACGGTGAATCATGACCGCTCACGCTTATCGGCTTGGCACATGATGATGATTTGTTTATTATGGTTTCTGACGCTAACATGCCATCTCTAAACAACTAAAACTATTAAATAAAATAAATATCAAGCAATTTAATTGGCACTCTTCCGAAAGACGGGTCTAAATAGTCCCGCAGTGAATAAGTTAGGGTTAGTGTTAGTTATATAAAATTATTCACTGCGGGACTATGTAGACCCGTCTTTCGGAAGAGGGCCATTTAATTCATAACGTTAATTAATTAATTAACTATTAGTAATACTAATAGTATTACTATTTTAAAAGTTTCATATTGTTCAATGTTATTTTAACCATATAAGATAACTAGTGAAATACATACATACCTAGAACAATTCAAACATTCCTTATGAAAATGTTTGTAAGAGTAGTGACATCAAATCAAAACAGAGATTCACGTGGTTGTGTTTATACTGGCAGGTACTGGCGTCCTCGGTGACGACTTCAATTATGATATTTCGATACTACAGCGGTGTTGCCAGGTTGCATTTTGATTGTAATGCCAAACGTAAATAGTATATGCTGCGAACAGTTATTGAACGTGCTATAGATATAGAAGCAAACAAGGATATTCATCTTTGCTTTATTGACTACACAAAGGCTTGTGATAGAGTCAGACATGTCAACATGGAGGATATGCTTGCAGATCTATAAATTGATGGAAAAGACATTAGACTTATAAAAAAAAAAACATATATTGGAAACAACAAGCTGCCATAAGGATTGATAAATGAAGTGGGACAATATCAATTTTTTTTATCAGCCTATTAAGAGAGGTGTTAGGTAGGTATGTGTAATGTCTCCAGATCTTTTTTCCCTATACAGTGAACATATTTTCAGAAATGTAGAAGATATAAATGGATCAGCATTGAAGGACGAAACATCAATAACATTAGATATGCAGATGATATAGTATTGATTGCAGACAATGCGCAGGATTTGCAACAATTAGTAGATGCGGTTGTTGTACACAGCAGTGAGCAACTGGGGTTAGAATTAAATTGTAAAAAGACACAGGTTATGGTAGTCACTAGGAAGAACGAAATAAAACAATGTAATATACAAGTAAATGGGAATATTCTTCAACAAGTGAATCGGTACAATTATCTCGGAACATTCATACCATCTGATGGGAGATACCTTGAAGAGATTAGAACAAGAATCGCCATGGCGAAAGTAGCCTTTAGCAAGATGAAAAATATTCTGACCAATAAAAAGATGTCAATTGAAACGAGAAAAAGAGTGTTGAGGGGATCCGTAGAGCCTGTTCTTTTGTATGGATGTGAAACTTGGACAATGAGCAGTCAAGCTGAAAAACATCTGATGGCTGCAGAAATGTGGTTTCTGGGGAAAATGCAAAGAATACCATGGACAGACAGAAAAACCAATGACCAAGTACTACAGGAGACAAATGAAAATCGTAAATTGATTAGAGAAATTAGACATAGACAGTCAAAATTTTTTGGACATGTTATGAGAAGAAATGGATTGGGTAAGATCGAAGGGAACAGACCAAGAGGAAGACCGAGAGGAAAATACCTGGATGGCTTAGCCTAATGGCATGGACGAGACAGGAACACTGAGCTGATCCACGACTCTAGTGATCGAGTGAAATGGCGAGTCATGAATCCCCACGCTTTCCGACATGGCACATGATTGGTTGATTGAAATAGAACAAGCCAAATAAATTTAAGTGTGTTGTGATTTTTTTTTTTTCATACTCATCTTTGCCTAAACATTTTTTCCCCTCGTTTCCATCCTGTTCCAGGATATTGCCGTCAACACCAGCATCTTTCAGCTGTATGTTGATTCCTGGGCTATATTACGCTCATCAGCACGCTACGACTTTCTGAGCGACCGGCTCCATACTGTCATAAGTCACTGGCGCGACTCGAACCGCTTCCAATTCTCGTGCGCTTACGTCAACCACGAGAGTATTCGGGGTTACGGAGAAAGCTGCTAACACCTCGGCCAGGGCGCCGGCTGAAATGCCTAAACATTTGCAATTTCTAAAATAATAACTCATCAATATAGAAATGACCTTTAGGACTTAAACTTTACAAAAATGTAGACATTTAAGACTTGAGATTACAAAATATAATCTAAAAATTCAGAAAGTGACACTAAAATGTTAAATATGACCTTAAAATCTTAAATTTTAACACCTTTTCTGATTGTAACTGACAACTTCTTATCTGTATATTTGTCACCTTGCAAAGGGGTATTTTTGTCCTGGGCGATTCTTGTTCTAATCTTTACAAGCCATCTTCCATCGCTCACTTTGAACACAAGCGTAAACCATTCACGGGCTACTATTTCTAGTGCAATGGACTTATTTAGTTTGTTATCCTCCCTGGCGTAGGCGTTAACGTCTTTCTCCGTAAACCCGTATATTCTCGTCAGTAACGCAGCTGCGCGAGAATCGGCAGCGGTTCGCGCCGCGCTGGTAACTTACGGGGGTATGTGAGCCGGTCGCTCAGAAAGCAATGGCAAACTATTGCGCGTAATCTTGCCTAGTGCATCAACTGCAACTGCTCCCCCGATGTGTCTCCACCTTGCCGTGGTGGGGGAGCTTGCGTGTCCCATCGACCCCATGTGCTTGCCGATGGGTGAAAAACTACATATCGGACAGCATATGGGATAGGGACCAGACTAAGAGAGACACAACCTGCTGCTCTGCGGGTGACTGAGGATAGCAGTCAAAAGTTTAAAAGGTGCACGAAGGCAGACGCTTTTGGTCCGGACAAAACTCTTAAGGCTCCCTGTCGAGGGCTGTGGCTGAACGCCTCTAAGCCACAAACCCCTGGATCTGAGAGCCAGGCCGATACCCGCCTACCGAAAAATAGAAGCGTGATACTGAGCAAGCTACATGCTTAGTTCTTTTACATGTTCGAAGGCTCTCAGCTGGGGAATATGAGAGATTCCCGGATGAGAGGGCCAGGCCGTTTCTCGTCCACTGCTTCACGAAGGTAAGGTGCTGAGCTGGCAGCACATGTAGCCTACCTGGTGAGCGAGTACAAAAAGTCAGAAAAGTGCCCCAGTCGAAGTAAATGGTTACGAAAAATGTCTGTACCTACCCATAGAGAGTGTAGACAAAAGTGGAAGAACGTCTCAAAAATGCGAAATGGAACGCACGACGAGCGAACCTAATGCGTGGTCTGAAAGCAAAAGCTTACCGAGTGGATGTCGCTCGCAGTCTGACCGCTCCTGGTGTGTGCTTGGGAGCGATCAGTGGCAAGCGGGATGCCCAACACATGGAAGTGAGGAACTGAAGCAGCCATGAGCAGGACGTGGCAACTCCTTGGGAGATCTAGTCTCAGAGCAATATGTGCCGGCTCTGCAATTATGGAAGCCCCCTTGGATAGCGAGGGAATGCCCATGGTCTGCCCCTGCCTTCCCTTGAGGGCCGACCGCGATGTCGTTGATTGTTCTATCTTGACCAGCTGAGATGTGGGTGACATCACAACAGTCTAACGTGTCTCGAAACCAGAGGAAGGCTAACCTCATTAAAAAATGCCCGCCGGAAGCCGGAAGTGTCGTCCTACGGGTGGCAAACTAAAAATTGACACTACGCAATTACGTCCGAGTGTAATGTCTCGTCCGAATGTCTCTCGTGCTAGGAACAGCTCTGACTACCTAGTTTCCGAATGCCGCTCTTGTTCGGAACAGCTCTGACTAGGTAGTTTTCCGAATGTCTGTCGTGCCTGGAACAGCTCTGACGGGCGCAACGACAAGCACATGTCCGAAAACTCGCTGAGTGAATACCGTCTGCAGACCTGTCTGGTTTGTGCGGGAACGGCACGGGGCAAACGAAATGCCCAATATATTGAAGTGAGGAATTAAAGCAGCCATGAGCAGGACGTGACGATTCCCTCTGTGTGCCCAGTACCAGGGCGCTATGTGCCGGCCCTGCAATTATGGAAGCCACCCAGGATGGCGGAAAATGCTATGGACTGTCCCTGCCTTCATTTGAGGGATGACCGTGCAGTATCCGACTGTTCCAACTTGACCAGCTGGGAGGTGGACAGTACCACAAAAGTGAGAGTCTCCCAGGAATGCTAACCTGGTCAAAAATGCACGCTAAAAGCCGGATGTGTTGGCCTAAGGGTTTCGATCCAAGGGTGCCTAACTAGACACACCGCAATCACATCTGAAAAAACACTCCGGATGAACGCAAAGAAGAAGAAGAACTGCAACTGAAAAATGATGGCGTTGACTGCAACGTCCTGTAAGGGATATGCAACATTTTTTTATAAAGTTGCATATCCTTTACACGACGTCGCAGTCAATACCAGCATATTTTGCTCTTGTGATCTCTTGGCAAGTTTATGTTCAGTAGTTTGTCACTACTTTTTGAACGACCGGCACCCATACCATTTTGTAAGAAACCAACGCAAGGCGGTCTGCTGCCAAATCACCCGCAGCTGTGTTTGGACTTATTTAGACAGTTGTTTCATTGAATACAAAATAGATGAGTACACAGAAGAACAGGTATTTCATGGAATCAAAACTGAGTGGGTATACAAACAGATGGGTATTTCATGGAATCAGAACTAGGTGGTATACAGAAGAGAAGGTATACCGACGAATATGTATTTCATGGAGTCAAACATAGGTCCGAAGGAGGTAGAAAATTAAAGGGTAGCTGATGGAAGAGACGTGAAATTTTTCAGCTACAATAAAAGACAACACTTTTATAAAGTAAACGATTCTTTTCGAAGTCTTGAGCAAATGATGCTATCCCATATGTTTATGAATAAATTTGCACTCGATGGGGTTGTAGTCAGTATCACACCAACCGCCTTTACTTCCCACAACATCTCCTGGTACCGAGTTTAGGCTGGAAGTCCCCGTCTCTGCGGAGATTCGTGCACATAACCATCGTGTCAGCAGGCAAACGTTCAAATCACTGCGCTACCGTGCTTCACTGTATTTAATTTTTTCGTTTTTCTTCGCTTGAGCTAGTTGATCAGCTCTCTCGTTCCAGGTACTCCACTGTGAAATATTATCCACTGTATGGTGACCTTACCCTGGCAGATTAGTTAAGATAGTAGTGTCATAATACTGGCGATTTCCCAGTCAGGGGCGACTCAAGTACTGATTGTGCATCGGTTAATAGCACCACATGCTGTGTACCATGGCTGGTATTAAATAATTTCTCTTCTGCAATCTTGATTGTCTGGATCTCTGCATCATGGTTATAACAGTAATTTCTTGATCGTATTCTGGCCGTGTGCCTAGCATTATTTTAGGTATTCACTGTACACTGCTGCTCCTCAATTTCAAGCAGCATTTTGTGCTGATCCATCTGTATAGTATGAATCCAGAGGTCATGTGGATATTCTTCATCAATGAAACTAAGAGTGACTATTCTGCTTTGTACACTGTTCTGTTATTCCTTGTCGAATATTCTTTACACTGTTGTCTGGATTTGTGGTGATAGCCTATGTTCCTCTTTCAGTTTTCAGGGGGATACCAAATGTGTGTGCAGATCAGTGATGTCTTTAAAATTTTGCTTACTGGAGAAAGATGATTTGATGCTGATTCACTTACGTATTTTTTAAACGTCCGCTCTCTTTTAACTCAAGCGTAATCCATATGCGTGCTGCTAGTTTAATTGCATTGAACTGTTTTTTGCCACACATAAATAAATGTGATCAGGCGTAGACACAAGGATGTGACATACATACATTCAAACGTATATGCAAGCAGACTTAGCCACTGCTTCAAATAGGTAATTAGAAAATTGCCACTGTCAATTACCCACATAGATTTGCAAATAGATAATGTCACTGCCACGTTCCCTAGCAGACATATAGGTAAGCAAATCTACTGTAACTTCCGTAAAGAGACGAAGTAAGACAAAGTTACTACCACTTCCCCAAAGAGACGAAGTAAGACAAAGCTACTACCACTTCCCTAAAGAGACGAAGTTAGATAACGCCACCACCACTTCCCTGAAGATACAAAGTTACGAGGGAACTTCAAATGAAAATATTAAATGTGTGTTTGTGAATATATTCTGGAAAAGTACAGAACAAATGTATCATTTTACAGTTAGTCACCATTGC
This sequence comes from Cepaea hortensis, assembly GCA_963921405.1. Taxonomy (NCBI): domain Eukaryota; kingdom Metazoa; phylum Mollusca; class Gastropoda; order Stylommatophora; family Helicidae; genus Cepaea; species Cepaea hortensis. The sequence continues at coordinate 51,038,119 of OY992884.1, forward strand.
GTTCAATGCAAGTCCTTCAGGGCCGATAAAATGCTTGTGGATTCTTGTAGAAGAAAATGCTTTTGGTCGACCGTGTAACCACCTCTTGCTGTACAGCTTCATCGGAGCATCAATTTTTGGAACTTCCTTCTCCACCCATACACTTGCTAGACTGACAGGCATGTATCACCATACTGGACCTTCTTTCGACTATGAATTTCTATAGGTTTCACCCTTTCACTAATAAAAAAAAAACACGGATAATAGAACGCTGCTCCTCTTTGATGCATGTCAAAAATGGGGCGGCCATTTTAAACTTTCCTTATGACGTCACCGTGTTCGTCTACACCGTGATTTCATGTGCTCAACACTATTTGACATCATCAACAACAATATTGACAGGCTATAAGACAATGGCATGGTTATTGTAATTGCTATAACACTTTTAAGGTTTTGATGTGAAGCCCCCTCCTAGATAAAACTACCACCAATTCCCCAAAAAGACGAAGTCAGACACAACTACCACCACTTCCCCAAAGCGACGAAGCTAACACAAAACTACCACCACTTCCCGAAAGAGACGAAGTTAGACAAACCTTCTGTCACACTCCACAAACAGACACGCAGTAATACAAAGCCACAAGCATCTTGCCCAACAGACATGCAAGTAGACAACGGTACTGTCATTACTGCAAAAGACATGCAGTGAGACAAAGACACAGAGCATCCACCCCAAAGAGACATGGTAAGTAAAGGACCCTATTCACACATCGGGAGTACGGGGCTGAACCCATATTTGTTATAGGCCAATATGTGATGAGGTCAGTATCACGCCGATTTTACTCCACAAGGCGTTACTGATACCCATTTTAGGTTGGGTTGACTTCGGAGCCTAGGTCATTTCTGAAAAAATCCGAATCGCCCAACTGCGGATCGAATCCATGACTTCCGGATCGGCAGACGAGTGTCAAAGAGACAAGCAGGTAGACGAGGCCACTGACACTTCTCCAAACAGACGTGCGTAAAGACTAAGCCATTTCCCTAAAGGCGAAGGAGATAGCAAGCCAATAATAAGCAAAGAGCTTCATAAACCAAAGCAAGGAAACAACAAGCAGCCACATTCGGAAGTTTGGGGGCGAAAGATACACTAGTGGGTTCAACCTCTAAATCTGTCAGTTGGACTAAAATTATGACTTCTTATCCTTGACTTTAGGGGCGTAAATTACAAATACCTCTAAAGTCTGAGTGGGTTGGCCTGATGGTGAGGGGCACTGGTAATAACAATGGAAAACTAATCCACAGGCAAAATTCAGTCCGGCGCTACAAGAAGTAGCATGTAAGAACTAAGCTTGAGTTCAAAGCGAGCATTCGCCAAATAATAATAATAATAATAATAATAATAATAATAATAATAATAAAAACCTTCATTTGTTGGCTGTTTGTGATTTACCAGGTATGTTTATGTTCAGTAGTTTGACATTGTTTTTTAAACGAGGCGATCTGCTTCCAAATCGTCTACAGCTAATTTCGAATTCGATATGCGGAATGCAGATTGCTTCAGCTACCCCTTATCCACAGACAAAATAATATAAAACACACACAGACCCGTACACACACACACACACACACACACACACATTGGCACCTTTCCGTCTTCACAGACGATAGTTTGGTACATTGTGCTTCAAAAAGGCATAACAGCTACAACCCATGGCGGTGGCGAGTGTGGCTGGTAAGGGGCCAATTCGCGCTGTAAATGTTCGTCCACAGTGGATGCATGTAAAAACATGGTCATTTCCACCATAATGCACAATCTTACGTCTCTCACGCTCTGTGTGTGCTTTATCTGCAATCATTTTCTCCTTTGTCTTTATTCTATTTCTGATAGTTGCCCTCCATGCAACACTTTCAGCGGCGACTTGCTCCCAATATGCATTATCAATACATGTATCAATCATGTCCCACTTACACACATCTTTGTATCGTAGTAGAGGCCGACCCTGAGATCCCCTACCCATCTGTAATTCACCAAAAAAGATGTCCTTTGGTATTCTACCATCATCCATCCTCCTAACGTGTCCTATCCATCTAAGTCTACGAAGACTGAGCATGGAATAAACTGTCACACAACCTGATCTTTCCAATACTTCAGTATTTGTGATTTTGTCTTGCCACGTAATACCAAGTATTCTTCGCAGACACTGCATATGAAAGCTATTTAAACATTTCTCTTGGTGTGAGTAAGATGACTAGGTTTCACTGCCATAAAGAAGAGTACTAAGGACACAGACATGGTAGACAAGGACTTTATATATATATATATATATATATATATATATATATATATATATATATATATATATATATATATATATATATATATATACCACAATGTGGCAGCCTTTTGCACATCCTTCCTAGCTTGCCTTAGCTCACTCAGAGTGTTACGCGTTGGTCTTTCCTTGTTTCTTAAGAGAGCTTTCTTCTTCTTATCAATCAAGGGCTGCAGAGTCTCGCTGTTGGCCGCAAACCAGTCCTGCCTCTTATGATCCACAGTGCCGTAAACCCCTACGGCAGTTTTATAAAGAGTTTCCTTAATTTGACCCCACTTTTCATTTACTGTACAATTTTCTGGTGTATCAGTGAAAGCGTCTTCAAGTTGCTGTTGAAACTGAAAGCACTTTTCAGGATCATGAGTGTTAATAATATTAATCCTGGGGCTATATTTGTGTTAAGCTGTGTAGATTCTCTTTGGTCTCAGTCTAACTCTTGCAACAACCAAAGAATGATCTGTATCACAGTTAGCACTGTAGTAACTACGAGTCAATGATATATGGTTCAGATGTTGTCTCCGTGTGATGATGAAGTCCAGCTGGTGCCAATGGCCGGATCTTGGATGTTTCCATGTGACCTTATGCATCTCTTTTGTTTTAAAAAAAGAGTTTGTAATACATAGGTCATTACTTGTGCAATGCTCCAGCAGCCTTTGCCCATTTTCATTCATGCGACCAATGTTGTATTTTCCAAGGGACACTGGCCATGAACTCGAGTCCTTGCCCACACGAGCATTGAAATCACCGAGCATATAAATGTAGTCAGATTTTGGAACTGCCTTGATCACGGAGTCTAACTCCTCATAGAAGAAATCCTTCACATCATCAGAGGAATCGAGTGTCGGTGCATATGCAGTAATAATGGTGGCAAACCCACAAGAGGTTGCCAAGCGCAGGGATAATAGTCTTTCATTTCCTCCTGCTGGAATTTCAATCATTCCCAGTAGCGAATTCTTCACTGCAAAGCCCACACCGTGTTGCCTTTTTTCTGCCTGCCCTCTGCCCTTCCAGAAAAAGGTGTAGTTGTTTTCCCTGAGTGACCCTTCCTCAGCGAGGCGAGTCTCCTGCAGGCCAGCAATATCAATGTTAAGACGATTGAGTTCGGCATCAATCACAGCCGTTTTTCTCACATCGTCAATATTGGTCAAGTCAGTGGAAAATCCTGGACACATAGTTCTCACGTTCCAGGTTGCAACCGTAGCTTGAGGTTTCTATTTTTATTTTTGTTTGTACCTGGTGCATTGGTTTTACAGCATGCGATTCAGATTTTGTCCTAGCCCCAAGCACCCATTGAAGCAGGCAGGTTGTGGCGGATCAGCACCCAATTGGCTGGGGGATGCCCAGCTTGAGGCGGGCGGTAGCTGATCAGTGACACCTATAGGTGTCTCCCACCGTCAGAGGCAACGCGTGGCGCCCCATGTCTACGCCAACTGACAAGGACTTATAACCCGTAACAGTTGCCTCTCGCTTTGATTCCGAGACCAGTTAAGACCAGGGATGGAGTTATTGCCTCTCCATAGCACAAAGCCTGGGCTAAAATATAGAGATCATGTGTTGCCCATGCAGCATGATCCCTCTCTCGGCCTGCCTAGTTCACTCCAGAGGAAAGGTAACGCCCCTACATCTGGAACAAGACAAGCTGCAGAAGCTGCCGGATCAGCAAAGCAATGCTCTAACTGTCCGCCTGTCGGAGCTTCGATCCTAGACCAGTCGCCAACCAAGGCTTAGGGCCTGGTCTGCCCTGCCATGACAATTTTGTCTTTAGCTTGCATTTCCTCGCACCAGGGTAAGGCTTGTACCCTCCCAATTGCGCTCTTCCACCCGAAGCCGTTGGCACAATGTGGGGTGTCGGGTTTGGTAAGCGCCGCCCAACGTTCGGCGCTAACAGAAACCAGGTAGTACCGTCTACTGTTATACGGTAGCTCAGTCATATCTGACTAAGACCTGACTAAGATATATATATATATATTCATCACTTGGATGTCTGAAATCCTAATCACTTTCAAAGAAACCTTCTCACTGGCACAATACGCACTTCTCCCAGTGATCCAGTCATTTTTGGAAGCATTTCTCTTTGTAAATTAAGTACAGTTTTGCCGTGGCATTCGGCACAATGTTGTCTCGTATATCGAATCGGGTCTTTATCATTTGGGGAAGTGCCACATATCTGAAAGAGCTTTTAGGGAGCCCGACAAACCAAGGGAATATTGTGTTTGGCCAAGCCATTCAGAATCGGATGTAAAGAATGCGAACGAACGAAGCTGTTGGTATCGAGAATTTGGTGGCTTTATAATGACTTCGTAGGTGCCCATACTTTGCATCTGATTCAGACTTTCTGAACGCCTTCCAGGTATATTCTTGTGTTTGTCCATGTCACCGCCTCACTTACACATTTAGTAAAGGGCTGCAATTCCAGCCCAAGGGAAACCATTGAGTCGAGCAGGACCCGAGTAATCTAGAACCTTCTCAAAAGAGATGGTCACCAAGTCCATGATTCCGTGGACTCTGATGTGGCCCGCCTAATGCGGGGTCCACGAGGAACTCGGACAGAGTTACCGCCCGTGTCGAGTTAGGACACGCGGAGACCGGCAGAGGACAGATGGACTTGAGAGAGGCAACAGGGCCTGCCTTTGAGGGACTCTATAGATATCAATAGATATATAGACATAGGCTAGATAGTTTGCTAGACTGTTAAATGATACTTATGTGTTTGATGTTTACTATTTGGAAGATGTAATAGAGCGCGGGTCTGTTTACCCACTGCGCCAACGCATACTGTATATGTAAATACAATAAATATTCGATCTCATAACGAACAGATTTATTGTTGCCTGTATGAACCCAAGTTTAGTTATCTAGATACGAGCAAGACTATGACAGTCCATCAAGAATGATGATGACCATTCATTTCATCCAGTGGATCCGTGAATTCTAAGATGGCAGGTAAGGCCTATTTTGGCTCGAAATATTCTTTGAGAATGTGGGGCAAAGAATGCTTGACTTTCCAGGAGAAGGATCTCTTGCTGTGGTCTTTTTTCCCCCAGTTTTTTTTTTCCCCCACAGCTCTTGCAGTCATGTTTGCTTCACAAGTGACAACAGCCTTAATGATATATACCATGTATTTCGGTCTTTGGTAACAGTCTCCCAAGTGTCGTAATGAATTGCAAAAGCTTTTAGTGACATTTTCAGTGTCTTTAAAGCGTTTCTTCTGGCCACCTTGGGAGCGTTTACAACATAGCAGCTCACCATAACAAATTCGCGTAAGGAGTCTTTGATCCGGCATGCGAATCGCGTGCCCAGCCCAGCGTATCTGATTCTCCATTAGTGTAATGTGGATACTGGGCATGGACGCTTTTTCTAAGACTTTAGTATCTGGGATCTTGTCTTGCCATTTAATCTTCAATAGCTACCTAAAGAAGATTGTGTGGTATATTTAAATGTATGTGTGCATTACAGACATTCACTTGTAAATATCACTGTATTGTGCACGTAGTTTGACAGAAATCCATCACCAGTTTGTCCGCTTGCTCGTTTCCAAGCGCACCTTCATGCCCGGGACGGGGGCGGGGGGGGGGGGGGAGATCAAGCTGATGCTTCTTGCCTTTTATTTATTTATTTTTGTTTTTTATTATTGCATTAAGCCACTTAGTACACCTGAGTTCGCAACAACCACGACACGTGTATGTTTGGTCCTCCAGCCAGAGAAATGTCGCAATGATTGCCTCCACTTTCAGACCAGATGCTTTGGTACAATATGCAAGGCTCTCCTGAAACAAACACCGACCATCAACCCTCACCTGAACTCACAGACACCCCCTATGCTTTCGTGTAGAAGATTACGTCCCCTGGGCGCGAATCCTCATGTATCAATTTTTGCAGTTCCCCTTCAGCGCTTCCCGCAGGCCAATCTCTGCACTCGCAGTCCATTGTGATTAAGACCCTGCAAAGTTATTACATTTCGTCTGTCATTCCGACCAACCCCTCTCCTCTCCCTGTGTTTTCTAGCCCACACACTTGGCTGATTGTGTCCTCCGTCAGAGCCTGTGCTCCATATCACTGAGTTCACGCAGGGGGTGTCCCTTGTCTGCAGCCACTCGGAGACAGAAAGCAGCCTGCTTCACCTTGAGCCTGTCCGCAGTCGTTGGCAAAGCTAGGATGTATCTCATATATCGGTGAAAGAAACCTTAAATATATCTTCTCTGATTCAGAGCAATCGAAGGAATCCCATCATAGGGAAATTACAGCCAGTAATCATGTCATCATCATGTGGCGCGACAGAGACAAGACGTCAATACGCTCACAAACACGCTGTTACATGGTGAATTTTTAATGACTGCGCAGTGTTTGAAAATATTGCCGGTCCAAGTTATGAATTTACCTATTATGTTGCATGAATTTTACAGAGGGTGAATACAAAACTTGGACCGGCAAAATGTTGAAACACTGCACAGTCATTAAAAATACACCCTATACTTACGAGTGCTTCAATCTGTGCTGTTTCTCTTTGTGTGTGCACACACCTAACCTGTGCGGTTGGGCTGAATAATATTGTGATAGAGTACGCTAGTTTGTGATGTCATTATGAACATACGTGCCTTTCGTAACTTAACAGATTGCGTTGGTCGGTGTGACCTTACCTGCCTCCATGATCATTTACAGGTGTCCACCAATCGAGGCAAGCCTTATCAGTTGGGGTCGTAACGGATCTTGAATCAGAGATTACTCAACAGATAAGCTCTTTTGGTTTATTGTATACTGTGTCAAACAAGTTTAGTCTACCATAGATGATGTCTTGTTGGACAGACCTAGGATATTGATCTGTTCCTGCCGAACTGAAAGACCCAGGAGAGTGTTGGGTAAAAAGTGATACAGAGGGTTGGGTGCTTGTACTCTAGCGGATGGATTTCACCTATTAGTAGTGTAACGCGGCCCTATCCGTCCAATGTTTGAGGAGGAGGAGGGTCTTGCTAATGACACCATTAACCATCAATCAGATAGAGGAGGGAACGATTAGTAGTATGCCTCTTCGCTGGCTGTTGAACGAGGGGATGGAGCGCGTATTGGAATGTCCTGAGTGCAGTTCTTTTTTTTTCTGGACTCAGCTATTGACAGTCCTTCTTTTATTCGGAAAGTCGGATTGACATTTGCTTCATTTATTTGAACAGTCATAACATCTGATGGGAGATGACTTGAAGAGATTATAACAAGAATCGCTATGACAAATGTAGTCTTTTGCAAGATGGAAAACATACTAATAATAAGGTATTAACTGCAACGAGAAAAAGAGTGCTGAAGTGCTACATAAAATATGTAGGTGGACGATGAGTAGACAAGCTGAAAAAACATCTAATGGCAGGGGAAATGTGGTTTTTTAGGAAAATGAAAAGAATGCCATGGACAGACAGAAAAACCAATGAGCAAGTCCTACAAGAGGCAAATGAAAAATGCAAACTGATTAGAGAAATTAGACATAGACACTCAAATGATTTTGGGCACGTTATAAGAAGAAATAAACAATATAAATTGATGACAACTGGCAAAAATGGGGGGGGGGGGGGGAGAGAACCAGAGGAAGGCAGAGAAGTAAGTATTTAGATGGCTTGACTACATGGTATGGTTGGGACTAGAACACAGAGCTGCTGTAAAACTCCGGTGATCGTGCAGGGTTGCGAAACATGACCGCCCACATTTACCGTCATGGCACATTATTATGATGATGATTTATTTTCATTATGTTTGTGTTTTTAGGCCTAAATGCTATAACGTCCCTGTAATTTATCTTGAATCTGATTGTGTGTGTGAAACAAACGAACAATGTCGCCAGCAAAGTCCATATCATCAACCTACTGTCAAGCTGTCATCTACTGCCTACAGTACCTTGCGGTGTAGGGCAGTGGTGTCTTGAGCCTGGGGAATTAAGGCCGCCTGGCTAGTGCAGTCGCTGCGAACTGTGCAGGTTAGATAATCATTTTTACTCCAGAAAAAATAAAATCAACAACAACTTCAACCTACACTATCAGAAAACACTGACTTCCATTTGAGTAACTGATGTTCTTTTTTCCAACCGTGTCTAATCCTTTTTTCCTCACGAAGAACTCTACATTTCATGCCTTTATCTGCCGTCTGTAATACGTTAATAGCGAGGTCAGCATGGCTAAATTGATAAGGGCGCTCGTTCTTAAACTTCCGGTGTGTTGACGCTAAGGTAGCGGGTTCAGCCACTACACCGGTCAATTGGACTAAAATGTTGACTTCTCGTCCTTGACTTAGGGAAGTTCAGAAATCCAGAAGACAATATCAATGTAGAAAACAAAAACATCATGGATATGGCTATAGTTTATAATTATTGTATTGTCAGCTCCGTGGTGAAAAAGTTACGGAAGCAGTTAGTAATTCTGCTTACCGCGTTCGAAACACAGCTGTGGGCGACTTGGCAGCAAAAGCTTACGTTTTTTTTTTATGAAATGGTATCGCCCAGAAAGCAATGGCAAACTACTGAGCGTAATCTTGTCAAGAAATCAACAACAGCGGTAAAATGATGGTGTTGACAGCGACGTCCTGTAAAGGATATGCGGAAGAAAAAAAAAACGAAGCGGTACCGGTCGTTCAGAAAGCAATGGTCAACTGCTGAACGTAAACTTGTCCAGGAATCACGAACAGCCAAAAAATGCTGGGGTTGACTGCTACGTCCTTTAAAGGATATGCAACTAACATTGTCTAGTGTGACTTCTGATGCGTACTTCTTTCCCTCACTTCTTTAAATGCCAATCAATACATATATGGATCTACTTTCTTGTGCTATTTCAATTGCCTCACCGGTTCCCTAGCAAATAGTATTTCTAAAAGTAGACGTGTCGATATAATTTGTACCTTCAAGTCAGGCACTGACGTCTAACTGTCACTGTCTGTCTCTCGCCCTGACTGCACATTCTGTCAGACTGATGTTCGGCAATCTTTTGATGTTATCTTCCCACCCGTATCTTTGTCTACCTCTTTCTCACTTGCCATCCAGTATAATTTTTATAAGAGTGTTATGTCTTTTAACGTGGCCGAAATATTTCACTTGCCTGGTTTTTTATTTCTTTCATCAACTCTCTTTTCACTCCCAGTTTTTCTAGAACCTCCGTATTTGATTGTTTCTGTTTCCATGAAATACGACATGTTATGCTATATATCCACATCTCCAGGGTATCTATTTGACTTTTTAGTTGTTTGCTCAATGTACTATCTATAATGTGCGTGTGTAATCTATATTGTGACGTTACAAACGCAATTCTTAGATTCGCATCTTGCGTTGGTTTTCATACAATGGTATTAGTGCTAGTCATCCAGAAAGCAACGGCAAACTACTTAACATAAACTTGCCAAGAACTCACAAACAGCGAAAAACAGAAAATGCAGGAGTTGACTGCGATGTCCTGTAAAGCATCTGCAACTAACTTTTAAGTGTAGGGTTATCTCTGGCTAAGATTTTCTAATTACTAACCTGTGAAGACAGCATGTTGTTGACACATTCCGTGATGCACTGGTACACCACATTTTAGATCATGATTCTCATTCCCCTTTGAGTGGAAAAGGTTATACCATAAGCACCAGGGCAGCCCAGTTGTTGAGCTGAGGTCGAAGTCCTTGTATTCTTACATTCCATGTCCATGGTGGGGGACACTCTCTCCCCCCCCCCCCCCCCCAATGGACACATCATTCTTTCATGACTTTTTATACATTATCAGACTGACCACACGCTTGTAGTAAACACTCCACAATCATATCAGGAGGGCTTTGATCATCAGAAGGTTTCTCCCATTTATACTCATGGGGAAGGACCATCTTGGGCCAAGACTGCCATGATTCCTGAACATCAGTGTTCTTCATGAAGAATTCATACTTTATCACACAGTGAACAGGAGAAGGAACTTCTTGAGTGACTAACCATGTGTATTTGTAGTGAAGAGACTAGGCCTATTGTGTGTATGTGTATAGACACATGTAGAATACAGCCAATACATTCTTCAATAATATGATTTGTACCTTTGAATCCAATCAGCACTTCAATTACAGGATCTGTACCTTTTAATTACCAGCCTCCAAGGCTAGCGGCTTGTGGATGCAATTCGTAGGCCCGCTTACCCGAATTCGAAACACAGCTGCGACCGAATTGACAGCAGACCATGTCATGCTGCGTGATGTGTTGGTATGGGAGCTGGTCATTCAGAAAGCAATGGCAAATTACTGAACATAAAACTTGCCAAGACAACAATAGCAGTAAAATGCTGGTGTTGACTACAACGTCCTGTAAAGAATATGCAACTTTAAATTTAAAAAAAAAGAATCCTTGAATTCAGTGTCAGTGCTTCAGTCATATGATTTATTTACCATTTATAGATCTATATAAATCAATTTCTGGTCTACCACTTCTCATTATTTGTATGTCTTATTAATTAAAGTCATCTTTGGGTCTTGGTGTTGAGGCTGTTTGAGTTCTGAAAAGGGCTTGCGTCTATCAGAGTGACGTTGGTGTCCTTAGAGACTTCTCCCATCCCAGTTCTAAAGTTCCATCTACGTGGGAACTGTGTTCCAGAAAACTGCAAACACCAGTGAGGTTAAATATAAACAAAACAGCAACAGCCAGTTGAATGACGTCCAGGTTTTCATGTAAGCTGAGTATAGTCAACAGGAGGCAACTGAGCAAGTTGATTGTTGAAGACTTCATGCAACCAGTGATCATTGTGGGGACTGCACCTGATTGATTGATGTTCAACTTTGACACTAACAATAAATGGGAAACAAAACCAGAAATGATGTGCTTAAAATCCCCAGTCTTAGATGAATTCATCATCATCACTTTGTCATCGCTGTGATGAAGCTTGGCAGTACAGGGTCTCCACCAATTTCTGTATATTTGTCTAGGTTGTTTTTTCACCATGACTTGATCAGATGTCTGTCCATTGACATTGTTGATATACGAATAATGAAGACACAAACGATAGATTTCATGATTTATTGCCTGGCATATTTTCAGCAGAAAGCACACAACAAAGTAATTAGATAAATCCCTCAAACTTAAATATACAAGTGTGTGAACATTTCCCCTTATCATGACTTTAAGTAGAAAATTCTGCCAGTTCATGTGGCTTGAATAACCTGTCATTTTCATGTTTATTTTTCTCAGCAGTGCCATATATTTATAAAAATCAAATCTAATGGCTTGGTCATCATCATCATTAGCATGTGCCTTGTCAGCTGGCATAGGCTTCCATGTCTCTCCACAGATCTCAGACCATGGTGTTCTGGATCACCTCTGCTGATATTTTCCCATGTGACTCAGTCCAGGTTTAGCACCTAAAGAATAATCACAGCTCTAATTGTGCTGCTGCTTCTTGTTATTACGCAAGATTTCCAAGTGCACACATGTGCTGTATTACTTTAGTTTCATTGTCAAGAGATATATCAAACTTACCCAAAACTTTTATTTTATCCATAAAAAACAATGTTCAAATATATGAGCACAACATCATCAACATTTATTATCGTCATATAGTATATCATTTGTTTTTATTTACAATTCACATACAATTATGCATCAACAGTAATTTCTATGAAACATGCATTTAAAAAAATAAATCATGCTTTACTGTTTAAGAGTAAAGTCACATAACCATTGACAGGAAAAACAACATCAGTCATGTTAATTAAATGTATCACTTCATAATGTCATACATTAAACATTGACGTGCATTTAAAAGAAATAATAATTGTCAATGTTTTATTATTAACAGTAAATTCATGAAACAACACAATCTTCCTACCAACTCTATGCTACCGATGCCAAACCTGGACAGTGACAGAAAAAGAGAAATGAAAATTTACAAAAGAAATGAGATTCCTGAGAAGAATACTCAATTTATCAAGGAGAGAAAATCAGAAATGATGAAATGGGGTCTAAAGTTGGGGTTATAGCAGCACTGGATTTCATTAGAAAACAGCAAGTTAAATGGTTTGGTCAAATAACTAGAATACCAACTGACAGTATACCACAACAAGCAATGATGACTAAATGCAACCACAAGAAGAGGCCGACCATGTAAATGATGGACTGAGGGAATAAAAGAGTCCATGGGAATCTCAATATGTGAAGCCCATAAATGGGCACTCTCCCACTGTTTATGCTTCACCTCAACACTGCAAGGTACAAGAGAACTGAGATGAGATGAACGAAACAATCATCAACAGATATAATAGTGCTGGACATGGTAAATAATTCATTTCATGGTGTACATACATTAATCATTGACAGGTGAGGTGTCCCTGTGGTAGGAAGTGGTCAAACAGACTGCCATGTGTGCTAAAGGTTTTGGTTGTTTCCCCCACTTCATCATTTGTATTGTGCAATCCAAATATGAACCCATGATCTTCAGTGTGTGATATAGACAGTTTGACCTATTTGCCACACAGTTCTTGAATTTCTAACTGACTGTTATACATTCACTGCAAGAGTGTTCAACACATGTAAAACAGAGACAATCAATATAACCCCTCCTAAACTGACCCTTCACTTTAATATTTTGCCACACCCGACAGCATTTACAGCAATCAAGCACACGGATAAATATTTTAGGAGAGTTATCAGATGGCAATAGCCAATAAGGAATCCTGTCTATTGTTGGTATTGTAAAGTCCACAGCAGATTTAAACAACAGGTTGTCTTTAAATCTCTGTGGTAGAGGTAACTTGTTAACACGGTTCTTACGACCAGGGGTCGTCCCCACAGCAGATGATACTTCCATAAAAGCCAGCCTGAACAGGGACACTGGTTGTGAAGACATCTCACCAAGCAGATTCAAACACTGTGTGTGGTTTTTCTTCTCCAGATATGAACGAACAGGTTTGTTATGTGTTAGTGAAGACAGATCAGATTTTGTAAGCCACATGATGTCAATAAAATGCTCAGCCAGGGATGCATTACCACTTAACAGTGCTGTACATAAAGGTGATATATCAAATGTGGGATCAGCAGGTGAGAAGTATTTAAAGTATTCGTCTGACCTTACAGTTATGGGCCCTGTACCATTTGTTATAATTTTACAAATAGTGTCACTGTCAATACAAAGTAACATTCTATGAAACATTTTAGGTTGTAAATAAGACAAACAGGCACCTTGAGCAAGGAACATTGCTAGGCAGGCTGTTAAATCTTCATTACGAATATTTGAAAAAGGCTGGAAGTATGACACAGCTGTCTTTGTCCTATCTGTATTACTGACGGCATTAATGTCAGCTCCTGCATCCAGTAAAATCTTTATAGCTTCTTTGCTGTATCTGCTTGCAGCCAACATCAATGGTGATAGGCCATCATTATTCTGCAAATTAGCGTCACATCCTGCTCTAATTAGAGTGGTTACAATGTCATCAGTTCCATAGTGGTGGTTAAAATCAGCGGTTCTGTTTATTGCATGCAGCAAGGCTGTATTGCCATTGCTATCAGTCATATTCATATCAGGGTTATGATTTATCACCGCCTTGACCACAGCTACATTGCTGTATCTTGCTGCTTGCATCAAAACTGTTAATCCTTCGTTATTTTTTGAGTTGACAAAATATTGGTCTTTAGCATATCTGATTAGAAATTCAGCATTGCTATCACAGCCTTGATAGACAGAATAGGAAAAGGCACTATCACCTTCACTGTCTCTCCAGTTAATGTCAGCCCCATAGTCTAATAGTAACCGAAGCAGATCTGTACTATTCATGTTTAAAGCTGCAACCATTAATAGCGATATGTTACCGCAAATATTAGGATAAGCGCCATTTTCAAACAGTACTTTAACGACTTGTAGCTTCCGTGCATGACACATATCTTCCCTACCAAGAACCAGAAAAAGAGGAGGGTAGCCACCACATGTTTCTACCAACTTGTTTACATCAGCTCCTTTCTGAATTAGAAATGAGGCAACTTCTCCATTTCCAGACTCAGCTAACAATTCTTCCCAACAAGGATGCTCACCCGTAATGTCAAATAGAATATCAAGAATATGGCTAATGAATTCAATATTTCTTCCTCTTACTGCTGAGATTAACAAATCCTGCTGATGTTTACAAATATATTGTTGAGTTTCATGCCTGCAATGCATAAGTAGGAAGTTAATGTAGGCCACATTCTGATTATGTATAAAGCTGTATAAGGCACTCTGGATGTCAAAGTGTGCACCATACTGCAATAGAAGTCTAGCACAGTCTGTGTGGCCATGAATAAGGGCCCGGTCAATTGGTGAGTAATACATTACTTTAGCATGAATGTTGGCTCCAAATTTTAACATCACTTCAATCATGTCAATATGACCACCTTCTGCTGCGATGGTTATGGGGGGATGCCCAAACTTCTTATCTGTCTTGTTCAGATCTGCACCATGCTGGCAGAGCAACTCAACCAGAGGATAACTGCCAGCTCTAGCTGCCACAGATACAGGGAAAACTAATGGCCCACCATTCACATCTGCTCCTAATTCTAAGAGTCGTTTTACCATTGAAATGTGATCTTTGGTAATCTGGTTAAATTCACAATGAAAAAAGTTTGTGTAGGCATTACTGACCATCCTGATCTTAACTTGTTCATCTAAATCTACACAGTCTAAAAATATATCCAGAAATTTCACATCGCAAGCTTGAACTGCAGTGTCTAGCGGTGTTTTTCCACTTTTATATAATGTGTATTTGTTTGCCCTTCTCCTCACAGCATCAGAGATGAGTTCCCCACTCAATAGTTGCCTGCCACTGGGTGCATACATGTCTGTGTTGAGTCCCATGGTTTTAGAAACAGGCCTTCCTTCTTGTGTTGGACACTCTTCTGCCGACTGGGTCATTGCTGCAGTAAGTTTTGACATCTTCTGTTCTGGTATTTTCTAATCTGAAGTGTATGTACAAAAACTTATGTGTTACTATGATTAAATGTAATAAATAATAGTATAAATTATCAATATAAGCATTAAGAAAAATTATTAAAATGGTTGCACAAAAGGAAATGTTTTGCAAGTTTTCTTATACCAAAAAAACGATGTACAGTCTCCAGCAGAGATAGTGCCATTGTAATAGTTCACAAATATTGCAGTTGCTAACAATGAATTCTTGGTCATGGAGAAAGGGAGTGAAGAGACCAAGTTGCATGAATGGCCATGTTTTGGGGCACCCTGTCACAGCCAAAATCCTAACCATGTTGGAGTGTACATATGCCATTATTCATCTGAATGATCACATAGCAAGGCAATTGCCCTTACAGCTCTCTGGCAGGGGATAAACTGTGATGAATAATTAGTGCCTTTGAAGATTGGAAGGGATGGACACAATGGGTTCTTACGTATTACAGCTGACCAAAAGCAAATTACCTGTTCTGACCATCTGAAGTTTTCTTATGCCAATGTAAAGCAGTTTTGTCCTGAATCTTCACAGGTAATGGAATCTAGGAGCACTGTAATATTGGGGGAGAATTGTCAGATGAAAGCATGTGTAAATTAAGAATCCAGTTACGTTTTTCTTGGTCACAGTGACTAGGAATCTATGTCATACTAAGGGAGAAAGATGGTATCAAGTTATTGGTTTATCTTACTAGTGAGATGTCTTTGCTTTCAAGAGCAGTGTTTTTCAGTGTCTCCATGAAAGCCAAGATGTCACAGTGAAATGGCATTTATAAACAAGGGTATATGCTTAATGACCTGTTAAAATCCTTACTTATAGGTTTGCCAAAGTGCAAAAGGCTTTAAATATGAAGATCATTGCACAATCAGTCTACTGGGTCATATGTCAATGTTATTACTGTGCATCATGGGCAGAGTAAGAAACAAGATGAAGAGTATAGATCTAACGAGGGAAACAATGTCATTTACGCTCTCAGGACAATATTATAAAGAGCTATACATGTACAACTAGATCTATATTCTTGCTTCATAGACCCGATTAAGATGACAGTTTTTTTTTAAAGTTTGCATATCCCTTACAGGATGCCGCAGAACACCAGCATTTTTGGGTGTTTGGTTGGTTGGTAAGTTTACATTTAGTAGTTTGTCATCACTTTCTGAATGGCCAGCACTGATACCATTGTATGAAAATCAATGCAAGGCAGTCTGCTGTACAATCGTCTGCAGCTGTGTTTCGAGCACGGTATGCGAGATTACAAATTGCGCCAATAACCACCCTAGCCACAGAGCTAGCACAGCTAAACCATGAGGAAATAAAACTTCTACAACAGTTAAATACTGGCGGCAAAGATTTGAGAAAACAATGTGCAATTACCAGCAGCAAACAGCAGCTGTAAGAACAAACTAACAACCAACTGAATTAGGAACATTTTAATGAATAAAGAAAGGTGATGTGTACTGTACCCCAATTTGTTTTCTTTTAAGTGAGTATATTATGAGATCAGAGCTGTGGTAGTGGTGTAGTGGCTAGCAGTCTAGCCTGCCAACCCAATGGTCATAGGTTCAAATTCCCATCAAGGTGGGTTTGTAAAATGATCTGGGCTTCAAGGTCAGTCTAGCCTATAATAAGTACCAGAAAGTCTTAGGAAATAAAGGCAGCATTCCTGATATTCCTTACTTATTTTACTGATATAATGATATCTATAGAAAAATATGCCACAGATTGACCTTACTAAAAAGATATCTTTCTGTCATCTTCAGTATTTTTCAGGACAAACAAGATATCACAAGTAAAGACATACAAGATGTTAAAATGTGACAGACAAGATGTCACAATTAAATGACATTTGTGGGTGCATTTCTGATGACCTATTAAAATCCACATTTATAGCTTTTGAAAAGCCAAAATTAGCAATCTGGACATTTTGAGGAAGGCAAAGTGGCAAAGACAACTTATCACAAACAGAAAGCAGTAGTCACTTTGTGGCCACATTACAATTCTTGGCAGTCTTGTGTCATGGCATGGAAGGGAGCCATCACATCGATTGATCCATGCCGTCAGTGATCACAATGAGCAGAGAGACATCACCCATGCCAGTCAGGACAGCACTGGATGATTTATCATAATCATCAAGTGCCAAGCCAGCTGTCGTAGGCATTCATGTACTCTCCACAGATCTCGGTCTTTGGTTTTCTGAATCAACTCCGCTGTTGATATTCCTCCATGCCACCATCTCAATCCATCCAGAATCATTTCTCTTGGTCTGCCTCTGCCTCTCTTCCCTCAATCTTTCCAGTTGTCACAATGTTCTCCAATGCCTCACTTCTCATCACATAACCAAAAAAGCAGTTTGCCTCTTTCTTATTGTATATAATGTTCTAGTTCTAGTTTCTAGTTCTAATGTTCTCAGTCAGGTCTTAGTCAGATATGACTGAGCTACCGTATAACAGTAGACGGTACTACCTGGTCTCTGTTAGCGCCGAACGTTGGGCGGCGCTTACCAAACCCGACACCCCACATTCGGGCTTCGGGCGGAAGAGCGCAATTGGGAGGGTACAAGCCTTACCCTGGTGCGAGGAAATGCAAGCTAAAGACAAAAATTGTCATGGCAGGGCAGACCACGCCCTAAGCCTTGCTTGGCGACTGGTCTAGGATCGAAGCTCCGACAGGCGGACAGTTAGAGCATTGCTTTGCTGATCCGGCAGCTTCTGCAGCTTGTCTTGTTCCAGATGTAGGGGTGTTACCTTTCCTCTGGAGTGAACTAGGCAGGCCGAGAGAGGGATCATGCTGCATGGGCAACACATGATCTCTATATTTTAGCCCAGGCTTTGTGCTATGGAGAGGCAATAACTCCATCCCTGGTCTTAACTGGTCTCGGAATCAAAGCGAGAGGCAACTGTTACGGGTTATAAGTCCTTGTCAGTTGGCGTAGACATGGGGCGCCACGCGTTGCCTCTGACGGTGGGAGACACCTATAAGTGTCACTGATCAGCTACCGCCCGCCTCAAGCTGGGCAGCCCCCAGCCAATTGGGTGCTGATCCGCCACAGCCTGCCTGCTTCAATGGGTGCTTGGGGCTAGGACAAAATCTGAATCGCAGGCTGTAAAACCAATGCACCAGGTACAAACAAAAATAAAAATATCCCTAGATCAGGAAATCAACATCCGGATTGGTAAGGCAGCAACAACAATGAACAGGTTAAGAAAAAGAGTCTGGGAGAACAGGAAGCTTACTGCCAAAACAAAAGTCCTTGTCTATCAAGCCTGTGTCCTTAGTACTCTTCTCTATGGCAGTGAAACCTGGACAACTTACTCACACCAAGAGAACAATTTAAACAGCTTCCATATGCGGTGTCTGCGAAGAATTCTTGGTATTAAGTGGCAAGACAAAATCACAAATACTGAAGTATTGGAAAGATCAGGTTGTGTGACAGTTTATTCCATGCTCAGTCTTCGTAGACTTAGATGGATAGGACATCTTAGGAGGATGGATGATGGTAGAATACCAAAGAATATCTTTTTTGGTGAATTACAGATGGGTAAGAGATCTCAGGGTCGGCCTCTACTACGATACAAAGATGTGTGTAAGCGGGACATGATTGATACAGGCATTGATAATGCACATTGGGAGCAAGTCGCCGCTGAACGTGTTGCATGGAGGGCAAATATCAGAAATGGAATAAAGTCAAAGGAGAAAATTATTGCAGAAAAGTCACACACCAAGCGTTTGAGACGTAAGATGGTGCATGATGGTGGAAATGACCACGTGTTCACATGCACCCACTGTGAACGGACATTTACAGCGCAAATTGGCCTTATCAGTCACACTCGCTACCGCCATAGTTAAAAGTTATTATGCCTTTTTAAAGCACAAACTATCGTCTGTCAAGACGGCAAGGTGCCAATGATGATGATAATGTTCTAGTTTCATTAGACTCAATCAGGCAGTTGTTGTTAGTTACTTTGGCAGTCCAAGGAATTCGCAACATTCGTCTCAGGAACCACATCTCTGTTGCCTCCAATCTCTTCCTAATTTGTTCATTTACATTCCAAGATTCACAGTCATACAGCAAAACAGGTTCTTAAATGCACTTCAGGACTCTCTTTCTTACAGTCATTGATAGTGACTTATTGCATAAGATAGTCTTCATTTTCTGACATGCAGCCTTTGCTTGCTCAATTCTGCTCTTAATCTCTGTTGTGCATCTTCCATCTGATGCTGTAAATGCCCATAGGTAAAGTCACAATAATTTTCCATTCTATCTCTATTTCACATTTGGATGTCCCCTTTTCTTTGATATCACTATTGTTACCGTTTTCTTGATATTAAAGGAGAGTCCTTTCTTTGCACTCTGTTACTACAATGTCCAACAATTATTTTAGATCTTTTGCATTATCTGCCACTATACTGTGTCATCTGCATAGCATATATTGTTTACATTATAACCTCCAAATATTATTCTTGGCTTCCCTTTGATCTCTCTCATGATTACTTCGCTACAGAGGGAGAATATTTATAGCTTTGCCAAAGTAACCATCTACTTTAGATGAGACGATCATTGCAAAGTCTTTGGAATAATGGGCCAAAGTTGTTACTGAGAATCATCATATGAAGATTTAGAAACATGATGGAACTGACGTAAGTCATAAACACTATATTTGTAGAGGGACAGGGCACAAAAATTGTCGTAATTAGGACAATGTAGGTCAGCATGGCTGAATGGATAAGAATACATGTTCTTAAACATTTGATGTCCTGATGCCGAGGTAAGGGATTCAACCACTACACTGGACAGTTGGACTAAAATGTTCACCTATCGTCCTTCACTTGAGGACGTAAATTACAAGTACCTCTCAAGTCGGAGTAATTTCTTTGTCCATCTTCAATCAATCATGTGCCATGCCGGAAAGTGTGGACGGTCATGACTCGCCATTTCACTCGATCACCAGAGTCGTGGATCAGCTCAGTGTTCCTGTCTCGTTCATGCCATGTGGCCAAGCCATCCAGGTATTTTCCTCTTGGTCTGTTCCCTTCGATCTTGCCAGTTGTCACTAAGTTCTCCAATCCATTTCTTCTCATACCATGTCCAAAAAATTTTGACTGTCTACGTCTAATTTCTCTAATCAATTTACGATTTTCATTTATCTCCTGTAGTACTTGGTCATTTGTTTTTTCTGTCTGTCCATGGTATTCTTTGCATTTTCCTCATAAACCACATTTCTGCAGCCATCAGATGTTTTTCAGCTTGACTGCACATTGTCCAAGTTTCACATCCATACAAAAGAACAGGCTCTATATATTCTTTGTTATTTTTACTTTGTTCTCTTTTGTCCATCAACTTCTTATTGCATTCTTCTTGTATAATTGTATATATTTGCCTTTGATGGCCATCCTATCTGATATACAGCAATAACCATCATTTGATCAAAATGTAGACCTACTTCTCTAGTGTGTTTATCACCTCATTTATATATTTGTATATAACCAGACCTTTTACATCTCATCTTACCCATTCCAAGGATCTTTTCAAATACATCTCATTCATAAAAGAAAAGAAAGTTGCATATCCTTTACATGACATCACAGCCAACCCCAATAATTTTTTTTATTTGGTATTTGTGATTATTTGGCAAGTTTACGTTAGTAGCTTGCCATTAATTTATGAACGACCGGCACTAATACCATTGAATAAAAACTAGCGCAAGGCAGTCTGCTTCCAGATTTCCTGCAGCTGTGTTTCAAATGCGGTATGTGGTATAACAAATTGCATTTGTAAGCACTTTGTCAAAGTGCCGGCATCTCATTCATAGAGATATTAATTTGTACCTTTTTCATTTCTTTTTAGGTTATTTATTTTTCCTATTCTCATTAATGTTCTCATGGTCCACGTACCTATATAAAAGCCAGTTTCTTATTTTGTCAATACTTTCCCAATGCGGTGTCACTTTTGGGCTGTGTGACAGTCCATATGCCCTTGGACATCTAATTATCTATTCACTGACTTTGAAATGTGAATCTACATTTCATTATAAGATAATGTGGCTTCTCTTGGGCTACGACATGGGGGAATGTTAGACAGAATATATGACTGAATTATACACACAGTTATGCTTTCATAATTGTTTCTTTCATAGTTTTACAATATATGACAGAAACATTTGAAGAATTTTACCCAGCGATCCCTATGGGTACTGAAAAAGTGAGCGGCATCCAATCTATCACGGCCACGTGGAAGATTATATTTTAATATATAATAATATATTAGTACTAGTAACACAAATAGGTCATTGAACTGTGTCCTCGTGTAAAACGAACAAAAAGTATATCATAAGTATATGCTGTCGAATTATGCTCTAATTTCTGCTTTTTATCTTTCTTTTGTCATTTACATGATTAAAATGTCTTTTGAAGAAAATTTTACCCACTGACCCCAGACACAAGTTTGCTGTGTTGGTGTACTTCTTAGGACTCAGAAACGTGGTTTATGACAAAAAATATAAATGCCATAAATGGGTAGAAAAATTAGTCAGCCAAAGAAATAAAAATCTTAAATAAATTTTAATTAGACATAGTAAGATTTTTGGGACATTAAAATGTGGGAAATAAATTGAAAACTTAGTAACAACTGACAACCTTGTTGGGGAAAGAGAAATGGGAAGGTAAAGAGATAAATAAGCGGATAGTCTCAACCAGATGAATAAGATCACATACAGCTGATGATGATCATGTCATGTTGTGAATTGTGACTGCCCACACTGACGCTAACATGCCTCTGTTGAAATTGACATATAGGCTTTATTCTTTAGTTAGGTAGTTGGATTTGATTCTTCAAGGGCTATCTAGCTTCGGTGGTCTTATAAACAGTTTATACAAAACTATGACCGAAGTACCTATACTATTTATTATTATATTATTGAGTATAATTATATTTACTATCACTATCCTGGATAGCAATTAAAATAGTAGCAGATTCATTTAAACCGATTATGTGATCTGATACCAGAAACCATGCCTGCGTTGAAGGATCTATTGTGTCCCCAAAAATGGCTATGTATAGACCATTCATGCTTCCGACGTCATTCATTCATTAAAATATCACGTGACAATAACAACCGCCATCTTAGTTTCTGCCGAATAAGTTTGTCTAATATTTTGTGCATAGCGATGGATTGAACTTATTGTGACTTTTAAATAAATGTAATTATTTGATACACGGTAAGTAATTTTATTTTTTTAAAGCTGTATTTGAAAATCTTTGAATATTTTGAAACATTTCCAAATTCTGCATCCAATTTTACATATATATGGAGAATTTCATTGCCAATCGTCTTCCATTTGTGGTATTAAAAAATATTTCTGCGGAGATGTTTCACCTTTGTGAATGGAAAGCCAAGATGGCGGATGACGTGAATATCGATCGGACTCGGCCGCACAAACTTTTACATTCAAAACGTGCAAAAGTTAAAGAGAATACAAGTTTAAAGATTATTAATACTTTATTTATACACTGTTACTATTTTTGTAAATCACTTAACATGAGGGAACATATTTTTGAGGTCAGTTTTCATACCCATCCTGCTTGAGACACATAGGAGAGCTGCCCAGAAACAAAATTTGAGGGAGAAAAATTTTCAAGATGCCGTCACTCAAATATGAATATGCAGATCAGCTTGACTGAATGGCTAAGAACACGTGTTCTTAAACATCCACTGTGCTGATGCCGAGGTAAGCAGTTCAACTCCTACACCAGACAGCTGGATTAAAATGTTGACTTGTCATCCTTGACTTGGGGACATAAATTACAAGTACCTATGAAGTCAGAGTGGGTTCGCCTGATGGCGAATAAGGAAAGCTAATCCACATGCAAAATTCAGTCCATCACTACTATTAATAAGTGTGTATGGACTTCGCTTGAGTTCAAAGCGAGCGAGTGCAAAAAACACAAATGTGATTATCTTCGCTTAGAAGTTACATATAGGCATCATTGAGGTACCATTAGATTTGGGCTTTCAAGGCCAATTTATCTGTGGTGGTCTCATCAGTAAATACTCAATTTTAAAGTCATGATTGTACATGCTAAATCAGTTACTATCTCACTATAGTACTATTACTATTAGTCACAGTAAAATACTCTGCATGTTAAGTGACTAAGTCATAATTTTACTTAGATGTGAGAAGCTGTTATATATTGTTAAATGGGCACTCTTCCGACAGACGGGTCTAAATAGTTCTGCAGTGAATAAATGATTAGGGTTAGGGTTAGTGTTAGTTATATAAAATTATTCACTGCAGAACTATTTAGACCCGTCTGTCGGAAGAGTGCCGTTAAATGTTATTTTGGGAGAGTTTCATTGCCAACCGTCATCCACCAGTGGTATAAAAAATTATACCTGCGGGAATGTTTCAACTTTGTGAATGAAAAGCTAAGATGGCAGCTGACGCGAAATATCGATGGGACCAGCTCAAAACGTGCAATTTAAACTACTAAAGTTAAAGAGAATACAATTTTAAAGATTATTAATAACTTATTTGTACACTTGTACTTGTACTATATATTATATCTTTTAAGGACTGGTAGAGTGGAGTCCTGGGCCACACTGAAGAGTTCTAAAGTCACGGCAAATAATCATTAATCAATTATTTACACGCACCTTCATAAAAATATCTCCACTTAGAATTGACTTACAGACATAATTGACATTATTATAATATATGGTTAGGGTACCATTAGATCTGGTTTTTCATTTTCAAGGTCAATCGACTCAATCTATCTGTGGTGGCCTCATTAGTAAATACTCAATTTTAAAATCATAATCGTACATGGTAAATCAGTGACTATCTCACTGTAGACTATAGTAGTACTATTTACAGTATTACAGTCATAGAGTAAAATACTGAATACTCCCCCATTTACCCATTACTCTGCATGTTAAGTGACTAAGTCGTAACTTTACTTAGAGTTAGATGTGAGAAACTGTTTCCTATTGTTAAATGTTATTTTAACCGTGTAAGATAACTAGTGAAATACATAGTACATACCTAGAACAACCCAAAGACACTAGCGAAAATGTTATATGAGAATAACCAAATCAAATCAGACCAATGCAGAGATTCACGTGGTTTTATTTACACATGGGCACGTTGCGGCGTCCTCGATGGATGACTTCGATTATGATATTAACTGCAGCGGTATTACCGGTTTACATTTTGATTTTAAAACCAACAATAAATAGACACAAGCCAAATAAATTTAAGTGCGTGTTTTTCTTTTCATACTGATTTTTGCTAAACAAATTAAATTTCTAAAATAATAACTCGTAATTATAGAGCTACATTGAGGAATTAAAACTATACACAAATGCAGACATTTAAGACTTGAAGAGATGACAAAATATATTTTATATTATAAGTTTTTTGTTTGTTTGTTTGTTTTGTTCTCATATCCTTTAGGGCATCGCTGTCAACACCAGCATCTTTCAGCTTTGATTTCTTGGCAAGATTACTCTCAGTAGCTTGCCATCGATTTCTGAATGACCGGCTCACATACCTCGTAAGTTACCGACTCGGAGAGAACCGCTACCAATTCTCACACAACGTCACGTTACATACGAGATTACGGAGAAAAAATATAAGTTACAAATGTCAACTAGACATGGAAATGTCTAAAAGGTTTCATATTACTTTAAAATCTGTATTCATTTTTAAACTCTTTCTAATTGTAACCGATAGCTTTTTTTTTTTGTGAGTAAGCTTTTCATCTTGCAAAAGGCTATTTTTGCCATGGCGATACTTGTTCTACTCTCTACAAGCCATCTTTCTTTTATTTATTTTTTATTCCCAATGCACTGGACTGATTTAGACTCCAGACACCCCCCCCCCCACCCCACACACACACATACACCAAGCGCGAGAGGCAGCAGTTACGAGATCAGTCCTTGCCAGGGTGGCCACAGGTTGCCTCTGACGGTGCGAGACACCTACAAGTTACACTGATCATTTACACTGAGCGTTAGAGACGTAAGATGGCGTGATGGTGGAAATGACCATGTGTTCAAATGCATCCACTGTGACGAACATTTACAGCGCAATTTGGTCTGATCAGTCATATTCGCTACCGCCATGGGTTGTAATTAGTATGCCTTCTCTTGAAGCAAACTGTAACATACAATCGCATATACAAACTTTCATATATCATCATCATCATCAAGTGTCATGCCGGCTGACGTAGGCGTTCATGACTCTCCACAGATCACAGGTCTGAACGCCTAAGTCGGCCGGCATGGCACTTGATGATGATGATATATGCAAGTTTGTATATGCAATTGTTTGTTACATTGTGCTTCAAGAGAAGGCATACGAACTACAACCCATGGCGGTAGCGAATACGACTGATCAGACCATGGTCAGGCAACGGAGGCCGAAATCTTGCCAAGGAGGTCACCTCAGACAGGTGCAAGGCCCAGAACACTTCGGATGAAGACACGGTGACAGTGAAAGAAATCAAGGCTGTGCTTCGACGATCAAAAAACAGCTCTCCAGGACCAGATGGCATAAGATATGACGACAGCAATATGTGTACCGACAACGAGCTAGAGAAACTAGCAGACATGTACAACAACATTATAGAGAGCGCTAGCATCAAGGTGGAGTCAGGTCAGGCTGCGAAAACAGCAAGTTGAAAGAGGTGTGGCCAAACAAGAACACTACGCAGGAAGCCAAAGAAGAGTAATTAACCAACACAGAACTATCGTGAGCCGCCACACGCTGTGGGATAGTTAGTCGAAAGATCATCCTCATTGCACATCAAACCATTCAGTCCATAAGTGCTCGGATCCCCTCCTCAGCAAATCCCGCAGCGTGTAGCGGCTAACGACATCAGTTCTGTTTTGGTTTATCAATCACTTGGTTCACGCAAAAGTCTTACTTCTTGTAGAGCATTCAGAATGTCAGCCTGGTCCATGGCGCGTCCGCCCTCCACCTAGCCTCACCTGCGAGCTTGTCAGCCCGCTCATTTCCTTGTACTCCCGCATGCCCTGGCACGAAGATGAAACTAATCTTTGCCAGCCGAGACCGCTCCAGAGGCAGCAACCATTCTCTTATGATCGACCCCTTCTCTATCCTCTTGATCATGTTCATTGAGTCGCTAAGGAAACATGCCCTAGTGAATGTCTGTGTCTCGAGCCATGTTATTGCTTTACTTACTGCCATGACTTCCATAGTCAGGCTACTTGTGGTTTCAGTGAAAGCACCAGAATCCTCCTTCACAATTCTCCCTCCGGCCCGAGCTGTAAAGGCCCATGAGCTTCTCACATGTACGACGACCGACACATCTGTGTAGATGACAGCATCACCGTCTATCGAATTCTCGAAAATCAACGCTTGTACTTCAGCCTCCACAGCATTTTCTTTCTAGTTGGATGTAAACTGATAAGGATGTGCAGAAATCTGTTGGCACTTGTACCAACTCCTCGCCAGGTTCTAAGTCCCCAAGTGAACACACCTGTTGAAGAATGTCTTCGGCTTGACCCATCCACGACCGTCCTCTTTTTAACCTGCTGCCCATCACCTTCATAATTTCACTATGCAGTGGATGTTGTGTGTTTGCGTTAACTCTGAGGTAAGCGCGTGCTCTGCAAACTTGTATTCTCTCTTCAGTCGTTGGAAAATCAAGAAGGTAGCGCATCGCCCTGCATGCCGTATCTCTTGTACATCCAAGAATAATGCGCATAGCTTCATTCTGTATCCTTTCCATCCTTTCTATCTGCTTACGGCTGAGAGTCGGGATTGCCATTGCATACTCAAAAACAGACATGACCAGCCCCTCGTACAGAAGACATAGATGGCGCTGCTCACAGTTTGCTGCCGCCATCACCCGCATCGCAGCCAAACCCCGCTTGGCCTTTGTTATCACCTGGTCTATGTGCTCATTATAAGCAAGGCTTCGATCAAACCGAATCCCCAGGTAATTCATTGCCTGCGTTCTTTCCACCGTCTCTGAACACAGCTTTACAGTTGGTGTTGGAGTGTTGACAATATGATTATTTAACGAGAACCAAGTCACTGTTGCCTTTGTTGGGTTGACCATTGCCCCAGCTTCATCACACCAAGTACTTATGAGATTGAGTTCGGTTTGTAGTTCCACAGCAACCTGCTCTCTATCCTTACCCTGTCGATACACTAAAACATCATCGGCATATGACAATGTCCTGCCAGGTCCAGTGATCTGTTCACTGGTGATTCTCACTGTGTAGACGTTAAACAGTACCGGAGATAATGGTGATCCCTGTGGTAGGCCAGGATATATTGTTGTTGGTTCCGTAGTCCAACTGCCACATCTAAAAACTACTTTCCGTTGGAAGAGGGCTGCAGTGATCCAACTAAGGAGGAATTGACTTACTTTGAGTTCAAGAAGCTGAGGCATTAAAAAATCCAATGGTACTCTGTTGTACGCGTCCTCGAGATCAATCGCTGCAGCAAAGGTTTCAATGCCTGAGTGGAAACCTTCATAGACATCATGGGCAAAAACTGCTGCATTGGTCCAGGTTTCTATTTTTGGACGGTACCCACCCAGGGTAGGTGGGGAAACACCTTGCCTCTCTAGCTGGTTTGATATTTTCCTGGCAATTACCTTCTCCAGCAGCTTGCCTATTGTATTCTGCATGGTTATAATTCGATATCCCTGAATTTTTTTGTGGTCTTTGTCAGGCTTCGGCAAGGGAATCAGATAGCTGTGTAACACGCTGCGGGATTCGCTGATTAAGGGATCCGAGCACTTATGGACTGAATGGTTCGATGTGCAATGAGGATGATCTGTCGACTAACTAACTAACTAGCTGGGATATGGGAACTTCATAACGTTTCGTTGCAAACTGAACAGGCGCATTCAATAACATCTGAGCATAACAACCACGAGCAAAGTCAATTATCGCACGCTGACAGGGCATTTTTGAAATTATTAAAATATATTATATTAAATAACGAGGCCTCGCGTGCCACTTTCTGACAGCTGGCGGGCCACAAGTGGCCCTCGGGCCGTGGTTTGGGAACCTCTGACATATATCAATGAGAGAAGCTGTTAGTATCTTATTACATATATCTATGGGATAAGTTGTATCACATAATAATATATCTATGAGAGAAGTTGTAAGTATCATATTATATATAACCACGAGAGAAGTTGTAAGTACTACTGTACATATCCTTCTAATTTTGTGAAAATCGAACAGTCAACATCGGGAAACGAACCTTACCTGCCTGTGCCGGAAGCGGACGTCTGGACCTTTGATTCACTTCCCACCCCACCCCACCCAGTTTAAGCAATAAGAGAATTGTAATATTGTATCTAATTTCTCTATGAGAGTAGTTGCAAATCTGGGGTCACATGTGTCTATAAGATACGGTGAAAGTATTGTTATAGAATTATCTGTGGAAAAGGTGTCAGTTTGTTGGTGAGCTTGTTGTTGCTACTGATAATAACTGTTGTTATTGTGCTGCTGCTGCTACTGCTGCTGCTGCTGCTGATGTTGTTGTTATTGTTGTTATTATTGTTGTTGTTGTTGTTGTTGTTGTTGTTGTTGTTGTTGTTGTTGGAAATATGATATAAATAATGCAAATGTATAAACAGCAACTAATTGTTAATGCAGTGACATTCAACAGTTTAAGACTTTGCGCTATGTTGAACTGATAGAATACAACAGTTTAAGATAAAATGGTTATATTGAATAGATGGAATTAAACAATTCAATATTATTTGACACCGTTGAACTGATGAAGGCGAACAATTTGGGATAGTTTGGCTAGGTTTAATTGATAAAATCGAACCATTCACGATAGTTTGGCAAGGTTTAACAGATGATTCCAATGAAAAGATATAGAAGGCGTGTACGCAGCAAGTCCATAAATAAGCAGTATGGAGGCAGATCTCATAGGATAAAATGTCGAGTATAATTCGAATAATGTCGAATAATTTCCACTGGTCTCTGGGTAGTGAGATCGAACGCCCGTGTGTATTGTTGCGCACGTAAAATATCCCTTGGCAGTAAACAATCGAAAAAAAAAGTAGCCTAACGGCGCTGCCCGGGCAAAATTTCGAGTTAAAAATCTACCCAAAGTATTTCAGGATCCTCGCCGGTGCTACGGAGTTCGTGCACTGAGCTGAGTTTCTCCAGACTCAGGTTTGAGATAGGAGTATAACGGAGCACTTATGGTTTACACCCGTGTGCCGTGATGTTGATCCATCGACAAAACTAAACTACACTAAACTAAACTATTGTCGAGAATTAGAACATTGTGTACAGCAATAAGAAAGAGACAAACGGCTTTCTGTGATCACGTGATGAGAAGGGAGGCATTTGGGTAACACCGTGACAACCGGAAATATCAAGGGAAGCTGAGACCGAAGCAGACCAAGAGAAATATATGTAGGATGGATTAAGACGGTGGCATGGAGGAATAACATCAGTAGAGTTGATCCAGAACACTAAATACCACGATGTGTGGAGAGACATGAACGCATACG
Source organism: Cepaea hortensis (assembly GCA_963921405.1). Taxonomy (NCBI): domain Eukaryota; kingdom Metazoa; phylum Mollusca; class Gastropoda; order Stylommatophora; family Helicidae; genus Cepaea; species Cepaea hortensis. The sequence continues at coordinate 51,067,855 of OY992884.1, forward strand.
CCAGCTGACAGGGCACTTGATGATAATGATGATGATTATGATGATGAGAGTTGATTGGTTGCTGAATACACTGGAAAACTCAGTTTTAACTTTTAAGTGGGACGCTTTGACGTTCGGCACCGTTAAAGGGGGCTTGCATGTGTGTGATTTAGGATGGTGAATAGGCTCCCACAGCCCACCCCCACTCCATCCCCTTTTCCCCCAGGCTTTAAACAAAAACAGCGGTTAGTGCAAACAAAACCGGTTATGGATCTTGACATCTGTCGAGTGACATATTAGGCTATCACGAAGTTCTTGATGATAAGTGCGTGATATTGGTCGTTGTCTAGGTAACGATACTCCTGGTGTGTCAATTGAGCTATCTAACTGTCTCACAATGCAACTCACCCCAGTAATACACATCCATCAGTCATTAAACAAGATTGAGTTGGCGCACATAATCCTTTAATACAGAAATAAAACAGACCCACGGAACATATTTATATATCCAGAAAAAAACTATATAATCCATAGAATATCCATATCCTCCTCACAACATTAACACGCACACATCACTGTCTTCTCACGGCCTGCTTAATCTCAAATTCACAAGACAGGTAATCCAGCTCCTATCCACCGCTGGACCTCACACAATACACCCACACACTGGGTCTAGTCTCCACTAACTATATCACCCACTCTGGGTTCAGGCCTCCATGAACTATCCAACCCCCACTGGGTTTTAGGCCTGCATTCACAACTGGGAGAACAACACAACACAAGAACTGACCCACAGTCAGTCTAAACTCCCACGTCCTCGACAACCGATCTGTTCGGCGCCAAAACATCAACTGCCCTGAAGTCCCTTGACTTCACACAAAACTAAACTGTCCTTCACCTCATCCATCCTGGGGGTCTCCACTCACACCCGCCCCATTATTTCTCAGGGTTGATTGTTTTTCTCGTAGCCAGGTCACTCACCTCAATGTCAATGACCCAGGCATATGTCATAGGCCATAAGCAGGTCACGCAGACTGCTGCTGCTACCATTAGTTTTGGGACTCTTCGCTGACTGTTGAAGATGAGGACGGAGCAAGAATGGGAATGTCCCGTGTGCTGTGATGTCGGTTCTGGGTTCAACTCAGCTCAACCATTTAGTGCAGCCTGTGCAGACTGCCTGGGATTAGGCCTACGTGGGAAATGTTTGCTCCCCGGGTTTAGGCACCCCACCCGATGCGCAGAGGTAGACCGGAGGAAGAGAGAAATCAAAACGGAGAGCACTGTCAGCAAAACGTCTCAAGTGATCGGCAAGCTGAAGACGACTTAGAGAAAGTGGAGGAAACATGACTTATATTGGATTGCTTTTATCTTATCTTAAAAACATTATACGTGATTATTCAAGCATGCTAATCTATCCAATGCTGTCTCTGTATGTCTTTCTAACAGAAATTATCCTCCAATAAGCTAATGAGCACAAGCTGTTTCGACATTACCACATTTTCTGAGAAGCGAATTACAAATACAGTTATTTGGGGGGGGGGGGGGGCAGAGGGGGGGGGGGGGGGGTCCTTATTTTGATATGGCAACATCATAACGTGTGTTTGTTTTGCTGTGTTCAGGCTGACATGTGACTCTCTCATAGTAAATGGCTGTCTGTTAACATAAGTAGCTTAATTGTCATCTATTATGTATTATAAATGTATTCACAAGCTAATATTGAACAAAGTACAACAAATTACGTTTAACCGATATATTAATAAGCAGTAGACGTGGAAACAGAGGCGCATTATATTAGCTCGTACCAAACTGTCTCTTCCGTTTGTCCATGACAGTTGTCTCTTAACTAATTAAGTGTTAATGAATAATATATCGCCAAATATGATCTTCCATTTAGTCAGAAGGACGATATATCGCAATACTACAGTCATTGTGTTATTTGTTTTGTGTCGTGGTATCTTCCGTAATTGTAATGCTCAGTGAATGGAAATGGATATTATAATACTTTTTCATTTTACTGTGCACCATGTCTGCTCCAAACCTACCTTTTGTATGAAATGTAATCAGTTAATAATCAGTAGAGATAAAGTTGTAACAAACAGAGGCTCATTATATCTGCTACTAGACGACCCGGCCCGGCTTAAAAGCCCTTGGCGGGGAACGTCTCATTTAATTCATATTCTGCCCCTGCTCCCGTTCCCGTTCCCAAAAATTAAAAATTGATTTTAAACTAACTATTTCAGTTGCATCCACGCGAGTGAGAACAACAACTGTTCCTAACTAATTTCTGGTTTAATCAGAGAGTGAGTTCCTTTACAGCAAGATGGCGGAACATTTATTCGTCTGTTTCTAAAGACGTGCCATTGTCTTTCGTGCTGGAGGAAAAATTGTTGATTTTAAACTAAATAACTATGCCAGTTGGCTGCGCGGGAATGAGAAGAACATCTGTAGAAAATTTCATCTCAATCGGATGGACCGTTCAGAAAAGCATAAAGGACACACAAACAAAGACACAAACAAAAACACATTCTCTTTTACATATATAGATGTACCAAACTGTCTCGTGTGTCTTTCCTTGCCAGTTGTCTCTTAATGGAGCATGCCTTCAACCACAAAACATGATCAGAATGATGAAGACAAACATGCTGCGGGCAAAGTGGCAGGCGCCCATTCAACAATCAAAAATAGAGAGCATCTGTTGGGTTTTTCCCCATGATATGCTTGTGTGGTGGGAAACGAGCAGGCGGACAGACTGGCTGGGTCTGCATCACGTGGTAGGACATTTTTGCATGATTGTGTCGGGGCCCTTAGGAATCGTGTGTCTAGTGCAGAAGAACGGGTAGATCATCACGGCTTGGAGAGAATGGTGCTGTAGGGAGTGACCGGAGAGCCTGGCCGACACTCAAAACTCCGAAGAAAGGCAAGGCGTACATATAATTGGACTGCTACTGGTACGATTAGTTCTGGGACTCTTCACTGGCTGTTGAAGATGAGGTAGGAGCAGATATGAGAATGTCTCGAGTGCAGTGATATCGGCTCTTGGCTCAACTCAACTCAACTCAACCTTCAACCAGTGTACGCCTTGCCCTCCTATCGTTTACCGTCTTCTGGAGTTCCTTTCATTACTTCTCTTTTTTTGGTTTTTTTTTCCTTTTTTCCTATACTTCTTTTGCCTTTTTTTCAAGAGAAAGACTCTCTAGTCAATTTGAGCCTCTTAACCCCACATATGCCCGTCTCCCTGAAGAAGGGGTTAGCGACTTTCTCCGTAATCACGTATACCCACGTGTAGCATAACGCAACCAACATTATTCATTTACCAACACCTGCCGCAAAAAGAGGAAACAACATTAAAAGAAATTGACTTCACAACCGCAAATGGAGACTAGGTATAACAGTACAGCGAAGGGACAGTGGACTATCAACAACTCCAAGACGGACGGTTCTAGTTCCATATCATTTTATTCAGAATCAAGCCAGATGTTGCTCAGTTAAATCATACGTCCATCTCTTCTTAGTCCCTGATGTTACCTGCCTCGTAACAACCAACTACGTCACGACTTGAGCATCTCTCCTCCCATTCCATCCCGATGCTCAATCGTGCTGTAGCCTTTTCCCACCTAATACCTAACTTCTGCTACACCTTCCTATGTTTTTCTAAATAATTATGCCCTTAAAAATTCTTTACTCCCAATCCCCCTACTCTATTCCCTTTCTTTCCTTACTTCCCTCAATTCCTCTAATCTGCTCCCAAACCAACTCTATTTTAAGTAAATATTCTATTCTGTAACTCTTTTCCCCTGTAATATAGTAAACTATAAACTTCTTCTTCATAACATAACACATTACATATAACCTTAAAAATCTCAACTTTATACAATACATCATAACACCTTTTTGAAATAAAAACTCCTTCTCTTTATAAGCGATCCGCTTAAAATTCCAAACGCTGTACTCTTCTGATACCAACTCCCTATTGTCATCACCAACATTACTTACTAATTCTCTATTTTCAATCAACCTGAGAACACTCGCACATGATAGAAAGACAAAGAATCGGTGCGCACCGGAGATACAAAGAAGAAGTAGAACTCTTCCACACACAAAAAAACACACTCAGCTAAATCACACACCTTTACCCCCCTATGTCATTTGAGACTTTATGTAATAAAGTCTAAAACAATTATCTCTTCTACAGTACCACTTATTTACGCTGCTATCTACAGCCTCAAGTACCAATTCATCAAAAATATTATTCACTCCCAAATGTCTATATATTACAGACAGTACACAAGGTTCATCATCCCTCTAGACCTCTTCCAACTTTATACAGATCACCTCACATAACTAATCTTCTCTCATACCTCACTCAGAATTCTCTCTTAGCGACCCCTTAATGTCCATTTATTATGGGCATCTCTACTAAAACTTCTTCTTATGCCGTTATCAACAGCAACACTATCCTCATGTCTGCAATCAACTTTATTCTATTACAGTCCATATATCACGGACCCTCTAAACCCCCATGTCATTATGTCTCCACAATGTTCATTTCACACTTACAACCCTTTACTATTGTACTGCTATCCACAGTCTCTAACCGTTCTTCAGAGTCAAACATGGATTCAATTCATGTTTTGGTAATTGCCTGGCGTAGCACGTTATTCACTTCTTCTTCTATAAGCCAGCAATCTTGTGTCTCTTATGAAAGTGCACCATGGTTCTTCTGACCCCATGGAAACTATGTTTAAAACTTTCCCCTCACTCACCCCACTGCTATATTCTTTAATCTTTTCCTCCCCAATATGGCGTTCAATCCATATATCCAATTAAGTTCACTTAAATTCCCCATAACCATTTTACTTGTGTATTAACCCCGTCACTTAAGTATGGCCTATGTTTCCACAACTTAACCTCTCAACGCTGATTATCACAGCAATCTTGCTAGTATAATATACATAAACTTGTTATTCACAAGGAGAATGTGTCTCTCTTCTAGTCCCCAGTAGTTTATTACTATTTTCTGAACGAAGGGTCTCAAATAAAGCCCCATACACTGTCTTACACAAAACCATGTAAATCAAACTTAACTTAACTAATTTCCAACATGTATATACAAACATACAAGACAATTCACTTAGACCACAAGTGAAGCGAAATAAAATCAAAATAGGACATCATACCCCCCAAACAGTTTATACATATTTTATGTTTCCCCTCATATAATTTAAAATAATACAACATACATCCTATTCTATTGTTGCCTAATACTACTGGTCACTTTTACGGACCAATAGTTTGTACGCAAAAGTCTAAGAACACAATAATCCTATTCTAAAATCAAATACTAACAATCATTTTACAAATCAAGCAAAAAAAAAAACATATTACATATATGAGGCATTAAAAACTCAGATTCAATAAAACTGTCTTCTCGCTAAAGAGAAGGTTTTCAAAAAAATATAATATAAGTGACCCATCAATCTTGGCCTCCTATACGAACCAATGTAACACATATCTATTCATACAAGTCATTCCACTATTTTTATAACCGAGAAAACAACTCACTGCCAAGTATATATTTCTGTTACCACAGACCAATTCCTAACTTAGAACAATATCTGTTCTCTCAACAAAATTCACTAATTAATAACTAACCGTCAATCATTGATTCTCTCCCCTCACAATATTCTATCTTTTACCAGACTAACTCCTAAGACATCACAACATCTGGAATATCATCCTAACCAACCGCTGTAAACTGCAGTACAAATCACTTCACTTACTACTATTGTGGCGGCTATCTCAGCACACTACAACTCATCTCTCTACTAAAGGAAACCGTACCTCGACACACTAATTGTTTCCCTTGGATTTGTTCCAAGTATTACTACAACTACAATCATTACCGTTAACTACGGTATCTCCACCCTCCTACGTCCAACAAAACTTTGTCTATTTACTATAGACCTCTCACCAATACATCTACCTACTTTTAAGTTTCTCGTCTATCCGACGCAATTAATATGCATTCTCCTGCATCAGTACTTTCAACATCTCACCACAACTATTCTAAACTATCCTCAAGTCTCTCCTAGCGTTCTTGCACCGCGATGATACTAGTCACACTTATCGGAACACATTCTCCAACATTCATTTAACTAATCTTGTTTACCTCCGTATCTTTCACTCCTCTTCCTATTTATCGGGATTCTTACAGAACAGCAACCCACACCACTAATAACTGACAACGGACCTCACTTTCCTCATTTCTCAGTATCAGGCATTCATACTCCAAGCTGTCCCTGTCAACAATACTAAACAAATTTTATGAAACTTCATTCAGAATGTTAACTCTCTTTCTGTCAACCTGTCATAAATTCCGTCCAAGATCACACATTCCAAACAAAAGACATCACACCTTTCTAATCATGTTCTTTCTATCTCTCAATTTTCATATACTCAGTTACTTTATGCTCCACGTTTTATCAACATCACTTATCAGCCAGTCTTCGCATATTTACACGGTATTTGTATTTTATGTTTGCTCAGACAGTGATACCCAATTTCACTCTTATCTCACGACTACTCTCGCAACGCGACGAACCCCTGTTTATCTATACTTATACTCACGCACGTACTAAACGCCTCGTACATGTATACGGTACTTATCACTTGCCATCATCCTATCCATACTCGACGCACATATGTTTGTCTATATTTTTACACCTACAAGAACAACGGATTATCAGATAAACTACTTCAACACTCAACAGGAGTTTCACAATTCAACTGTTTTCTTATTTCTACTTTTCTCAATCATTCTCTCGTTTTCAAAGGACAGAATCTCTCGCAACTTATATCTCTTTTACACACTAACCAGCACTATCAAGGGTCTCACAGAACAAACTTTACTCCGACGAGCCACTAACCTATACTTTTCCACAACCTTCTCAGATTTAATTACCTCTTCTTTCTTCGCAAGCATGACGTAATTACTTCATCCCCCTCACCAAGAACTCGTATTCTTCAAGCATCAACTGGCTATTTCTCCTCAACCTATATCTCCTCATCAGACACTCGCAGTTCAGCTGTTAACAATACTATACTTACTTCTCAACTACCAAGCGAAACTATCATAGCTTTGAGTTGAACCATCCACTCTAGTACGAGCATTCATACTTATTTTCTCTCTCTCTCTCTCTCTACTAATTATTTGCTGAATCTACTCTACTTTAATCACTCCAGTTATACATCACTCAACGTGATCGCCTCTCTATATCTATCCATTCTAGACAAAGGACTATTTTAATTTCTACCTTGCTTACTCTCCCTACATCACCACCAAACACAAGATATCCTGTATTACGTATCCACGTAGAATATCATTTGTCGTAACTCTCTATCCTCAACAACACTATTGCCTACTTTGTACCATGTGACGCTACACCAAAAAAATTCATCTGCCTATTTTAGACAGCCCATATGTTAGTTAGTTAGTTATCAGTTGGGGTATCTTCGGGTAACTCCGGACATGTCCATAGGTGCTCAGATCCTCCCCCCAGCATATGCATATATATATTTGCCCATATGTATTTGCTCAAACCGCAACTCCTTTCATAAGCCAAAACAATGCCATATGTCCTTCGTTACCCGAAGAATTTTAACAGTTATAGAGTGTATCTAAGTTAAATATTTCATTATCTCTCAGTATATTAGTACGTCTTTCTTTTATTATATCATCTTCACTATCTGTTGTTAACCTGTTGTTAAAGTACTCAGGTCTTAATTCTCTGAGTTTTCTTATGTTATCTTCTGTCGTCAATGAGTAAATTTCCGCTATCTGTCTATTACTATTCTTCTTCTTAAATGCTTTCTTTCTATTTCCTACATTTACGTCGGTCTGGTCACTGTTTCCTGTATACCTTACGTAACGTTTATATTTCCCCATCTCGTCTTCAGATGACACCCTGATAATAGATCCTTCATCAGATTCATAATAGTTTACTGCAGACACGTCGACCCTATTCCCATAGTCGCCTTTTGCACGTCTGGCTTTCTTTCTCTTTTTTGGTATTCGTCTCTTAGCCTTCCCTACTTTCTTGTCATATAAACTGGTATCTAGTTCTAAAGAGTCACTAACTAAAACTCTGTCCGTCTGTCCACCAGCAACTACACCGTATAAGGGAACATCACGCTTCGAGTCAGGACCTGCTTGTAGTGCAATTCTCTCATTCTCCGAATCATCAGTATTCACAGTTGTCTCAGCATCACGGTATGTACTATAACATGCGGCGGTAGAATTATCTTCTCCATAACCTGAACTCTCACACCTAATATTTCTACACCATTTGGGAATTAATTTCATGTCTATACCTGAGGAACTTGACATAGCAGTACGTCTATTAACTATCATACTACTATTTCTTTCTTCAATACTTTTCCTCTTTGGTTTCCTTTCGTCTTTGGTTCTCTTCTGTCTATCCTTCTTAACTTCAACTGTGTCTCCTTTTTCTAATTTCACGTGAGGTGGTTCCGCAATTTCCACCGTCTTAATAGTTTGCGTTCCCTTTTCTATTTTCTTAATTGACTGTACCTGGGTTGTCTTCTCTACAGTATCCCTATGTGTCTGCGTACTATCATTTATCGTATTACTTGTCTGCGTCTGTGTCTCTCGGTCTATTCTCTTTATTAACACCGTCGTTTTCTTTTCCTGTCTAACAATCATATTGGCAATCACCTTAGGAATAGTTGAACTTTCACTTACGTTTTCTACTCTGTTCTTTGACCCTGACTTCAGATACTGTCTCTTTCTTTGTTCAAACCAGTCGTCACGTTTTTTCCTAGCAGTCTTGCCATGGGATGGCCATTTCCATAATTTCTTGGAAAAGTCTCTCTTAGGACCATTCTTGTATCTATAACAGCTATCCCAGTCCGACCCTTCACCATTACGTCTGTTCTCACCGTCTTTTACCCCACATACATCAGGTCTTGATTCATAATAGCCATATTGTCTTCTGTCTTTATTAAGCAGTGTCTGTTTCCTGTTATTCTTTCCTACTCTATTATAGTCTACCTTAAATCTATAAGGGTCTTGTCCAGTCGTTCTGTTCTTCAACGTTTCTACAAAATTCTCTACTTCATTAACTGCTACCTTTAACTCTCCCAACCATGTACTAATACGTTGTAATTCTACATGTAGGAAATTCATATTAACTTCTTTGTAATTTCTATCAAGCCTAAAACAATATTCCTACATCTTCTTCTGCATTTTCCTTGGTACCTGGAAAAAAATTCGTATGTTTCTCTACTGTGTTGTGTTGGGTCTGCCTGCTGTTGCCGTTCCTACCCCAGTCAAAACTTGTGCCAACGAATCTTGTTCCGTCATGCTGAAATATTTACAGTTATTCAAGCAAAAAAACAATCAATACTTATTACTATACAGTCTTAAATTAAGCAAAGGATGTTATCTTCCTCCTGAAACTCAATAATTTTCTATCTAATATAAAAATTTAATTATATTACCCCTGTTCTCGTTGAGCTAAATTTTCCAATCGAAAATGAAGTCCTTGTCGTCTCTTCCCCTGTATGCCTAGACTGAGAAGCACGGTATCTGGAACCAAGATCGACAAAGCGGCTTCAGTAAGGATCAAAAATGCTCGACTGGGCTCGATAGGCTCGACTGGGCTCGATAAGACAGTGAAGAACGACTAAACGTATCAGCCACCCAGGGACGGGCTCTTGAAACAAGGCAAGGAACAATTTAAATCAGAGGACAGCACTGGCCATCCCTCTGAAATCAGCAATGAACAATAGTCAGCCTCTCAAAACAACCGACAGTGTAGAGCAGCGACGGCTGACTGACTTGACAAAGCGGCTCTCTCACACAACGGAGTCCGGAGATGATTTTACAACGGGTCGATTGGCTCGATAATGATCTGAGAACTGCCTGGGCTTCACCACCAGTAAAGCTCGAAAACGATTTGAGAGCGGACTGGATTTCACCACCAGTAAAGCTCGAAAACGATTTGAGAGCGGACTGGACTTCACCACCAGTAAAGCTCGAAAACGATTTGAGAGCGGACTGGACTTCACCACCAGTAAAGCTCGAAAACGATTTGAGAGCAGACTTCACCACCGCATGAAGATATTACAGGCTGATCTGTTCCAGTCTAGGTCGACATTTTGGAAAACCTTCTAAAGTCCGTTCAGCAACAATCTGATAACGTGCTAATGTTTCAAAGGCACCGCATTTTCCACACAACCGCTGTATGAAGTAGTGGCTGCATCAAATATAGTGGCCTAGTAGCTCCGCTATGTACCGCGACAACTGAAGTTTTTCACCCTGGTCACGGCACCAATTCTGTACTATAACAGTACAGCGAAGGGACAGTGGACTATCAACAACTCCAAGACGGACGGTTCTAGTTCCATATCATTTTATTCAGAATCAAGCCAGATGTTGCTCAGTTAAATCATACGTCCATCTCTTCTTAGTCCCTGATGTTAACTGCCTCGTAACAACCAACTACGTCACGACTTGAGCATCTCTCCTCCCATTCCATCCCGATGCTCAATCGTGCTGTAGCCTTTTCCCACCTAATACCTAACTTCTGCTACATAGGACTTAAAACTTAACATCGAAACTGGAACTGCATAAGTGACAGATGACGTGGCTTCTTAGAAAGATTGCATCAGACAAAGCTCGGAAGACCATTGGACGAAAAGGGACATGTGACCCGCTTTCGCGCCAAAGCATAATTAGCATATGTTACTATTTCATCAGAAATGTTAATAAGCCCGCACTCTTTTCTGAAACCCGCCTCATGAACAGATGTGAGAAGATTGTGTGACCAAAAGTTTCAATGGGCAAGGCAGAATGTCTGGATCCTAGTGATCTTGGTGGCTACATACCAACAACCACCCAACACATCAGCAAACTAACCACCTAGATCAGACGTGAGAGAGGGAAGCCGAGAGAAAGAGATGAACCACAAGTGAGATGGAGGATGACTTGGCTATGAGCAGAGTATGGGGAGGCCTTCAGAGGAGCTATACGGGCAGACCTGAAGTGGATCCATCAGTCAATGGACCCTGGCTTGCCTAATCTTCCAGTCACCAGGTTACCTTTCTAAATTGGTACACACCACACCCAATTTCAGGAAAACTGATATTTAATTGTTGAGTCATCACCATCACACTTAATATGTACAACATCAAAATGTTTACTATGTTTCACACTTGTTGACATCTCATATATTGATGCTTGATTGATTGTCTGGGACAATGGTCCAATGTGCAACTTTTCTATTATCTTGTGTAAATCACAATAGAGATGTATGTACTGGTCAGAAGGCTCAGGCCCAGTCAATAAATGATTAACATGAATTGACCTTCTGTTAATTTATCAGTTCAAACCTATCTGTGAGTCAACAACTTCTTTGTACATCATGTTGTCAGAATCTAATGTGATTGATTATGTGTTTGATTGTTTAAAAATAAATTAACTCATAATGACTTAATAAAATGGGGATAGAAGACTCTAGATCTATCAACTGCTCAACATCCATGTTTTCTTCATCTAAATCAGGCTGAGAAAATTCTCCAGACTTTCCTTAGATTTGATAACCAATAAGGGGGCTCCAGAGCTATCAGAATCATTGGAGAAGGGGCAGATTCCCAGTTAGTAATTACCATTCTCACCAGGGCCATAATCTATATCTCCTAGACATACTTAATAGAACGAGGCCTGCAGATAACTCAAGGTTCATATTCTGGGGTTATTGAAGATAGAAGAGGATGGGGCTCTACTTCTTTTGTTAGAGATGGGGCATGCACTACAGTGATCTCCCACTCCCTTCAAAAATATATGACACCATGTGGGAAACGCAGCTGCGCGAGATTCGGTAGCGGATCACGTCGCGTTGGTTACTTACGGCGGTATGTGAGCCGGTCGCTCAGAAATCAGTGGCAAACTACTGAGCGTAATCTTGCCAAGACATCAACAGCAGCTGAAAAATGCTGGCGTTGACTGCAATGTCCTGTAATGTATATGCGAAAAAACCACATTGTATGGCATTGACCATCGTGCAGTTGTGGACATACACGATGGTCAACGCCATGCAAGGACATTGAGAACAGAGACAGGTAGTGGTGAACATACACGATGGTCAACGCCATACAAGAACATTGAGAACAGAAACATGTAGTGGTGAACATACATGATGGTCAAAGCCATACAAGGACATTGAGAACAGAAACATGTAGTCGTGAACATACACGATGGTCAACGCCATACAAGGACATTGAGAACAGAGACAGGTAGTGTGTCTCAACATGCTTACAACCGATAGAACTCAAACTTGAATGAATGTATGTAATAAAAGTCGCTCACCTTGAAGACTGATATAATTTTGAGATAAATCCTTTTATTTCGGATCTGCTCTCTTTTAGACAAAATGAACACAACACTGCCGTATCATATAACGGGGCCCTAACACGGGCACGGGACGTTATATATATATAAATACAACTTGGCCGTTCATATAATTCTATAATTACCCAATCTACTAAAGCATATTGCCACCCATGTCCAAACATAACTCGTTAACTCGTTGTCTATACTTGATATCTGTTCCGGTCCTGAGTATGACAAGAATGCTATATCCAAACAGGCGATATCCCTTCCTCAGTAACAATGCCTTGCCCTAGATGATCAATCCTTTTGTTCACGGAGCTTTCAGGGAAAAATACACACAGCCGTCTTGATCTCCTTTCTCGAAGTCACCTTTCCGCTGTCCCGGACGATGATTACGTCGTCCTCAGTTTCTAGTCGTCAAGTCATTCTATTGTTAGACTGGGAATCTCCTAATTTACATTTGGTGGTGCGTGTGGGCGTGACCACCATGTGGCATAATGCCCCCTCCCAAAAAAAAAATGCTATGTCATTTTTCTTCTCATAATTACTTACAACTGTAACCATATTTTTACGCACTACCACATAGTTCCAGGATTTACCCCATCATTAACCCTCCAAAAAAAAAATCATAAATGCTACATAACGGGCACGCCCACCTGTCCGAACCCTACGTCGAACGTCGTGTGACTGATCCTATGGGATCAGTTCAACTAATAAGTTAATATTAGTCCCTACCTTGTCCTAATGACAAGTATGTCCTAGTTCTATGACGAGGGTAATAATGATGTTTTTCCAGTAACCAGGTTAGACGTAGTCGTTACTTGGTGTCGTATGACAATATTAATGGGTAGGGTGCTTGTCTGTGATTCCACCTTAACGTTTTCCCGATATTTTCCTTTGGGATTTGGATTGTCACTTGGTCATATTTAGCTCCTGTACTGATTCATAAGCATACAGCATAACATAACACATACCCTTCGGACCCAACATTTCTCATTAACTAATATAAATGCTAAATAAATCAAATATAGTCATTCACAATTACAACTTTATACTCAAGTGTTTCTGAGTTCTTTCCGATCGGAAGTCCTTGTCTCTGTTAATAACTCTCATCCTTGCCGTGGCCCTGTTTTGAACACATATCAGATACAAATGTACCTTATTTATAATATTTAATCAAATAACCTATCTTAACATGTTGGTTATTGTTATCTTGACCCACTAATAAGGTTTATAATACGTAATCAACTCAATATATATCTGAACTTTGAACTTAATACAACAAAACTATAACTCTAATTCAACTCTACATAATCAACAAGAAAATTTGCCATTCTATAATCGACTCAGAATGTCAGCAAGATTATCTTTTCCAGGAATATGACAAATGTCAAATTCATAATCCTGTAATAGTAATGACCATCTATGTATTCTAGAATTCTTTGGATGACCCGATTTGAAAATTTGTAGCGGTTTGTTATCCGAAAGAACTAGAAATTTCCTACCTAGTAAGTATCTAGAGAACTTTTCAATACTTTCAATTAAAGCTAAAGCCTCTAGTTCAGTAACAGCATAATTTCTTTGAGTTTCAGATAGCTTTTTACTGAAATAAAGAATAGGATGTAGTTTCCCCTCATGCAATTGAAGTAATACAGCTGAAATAGCATGTAAACTAGCATCCGTTTGTAACACAAAATCTTTTGAAATATCAGGTAATTTCAAAATAGGATATGTACTAAACAGAGTTTTTATTTGTTGTAATAACTTCTCGTGATCCTCTGTCCAAACTATCTTTGTTGGTTGAACTTTTTTTAAAAGTTCCGAAAATGTTGCTGTCATATGTGCAAAATTAGGGATAAACTTTTGATAATAATTAATCAACCCTAATACACTCCTAAGCTCCTTCTTGGATGTTGGAGGTTTGATATTAAGAATCTTTGTCACAACTAATGGATCTGTTTTCCTAAATCCGTTAGAGATTCTATGACCCAGAAATTGTATCTCAGTAAACCCTATCTCAATTTTACTTGGTTTAGCTTTCAACCCATGTTCTTGTATTTTCTGGAAAACTTGTTTTATAATTTTAACATGTGTGTCAATATCACAAGTATGAATACAAATATCATCCATATACGATGCTACGTTGGTAATTCCATGAAGTAATCTTCTCATCATTCTCATGAATGTACTTGGTGCATTTTGTAACCCAAATGGAAGATATTCCCATTCATATAAACCCAACGGCGTGCTAAAAGCTGTAATATGCTTTGAATCTTCCTCCATCGGAATTTGCCAATATCCTTTTGTAAGGTCAATTTTCGAAAATATTTTCGAGTTTGCCATGGTTTCAATTAATTCATCAATATTTGGCATAGGTTCTGCATCTAGTAAAGTTAATTCATTAACTTTCCTATAATCAACGCATAAACGTAATGACCCATCTTTTTTCTTAACAATTACAACTGGTGAACAGTAATTTGAAATTGATTTTTTTATAATTCCAGTCTTATCTAGATCTGAAATTTCTGCAGTAACTTTTTCCAAATAATGTATTGGAATAGGATATGGTTTCACTTTAACGGGGACATTTGATAATAAAGTTATTTTATGTTTAATCAGTGATGTCTGCCCCGGTTTATCTGAAAAAATTGAACTATATTCCTTTATTGCAGTAATAAGCTTTTCTCTATCTTGTACTGATAAATCTTTACTTATCTGAATCGCTTGCCAATTACTATCACTATTAACTATAGGTGTTGGAATCTGTTGTTCTATAGCATCTTCTTGTTGTTCATTAATTACCCAACAAGCTGTTGCTATCCTATGAGGAATTTGTTGTGTCACTTGACCTGAGTTATCCTCACGTGGAATATATGGCTTCAACATATTAATATGAAAAATCTTATGTTTGCCATTCACATCAATACGATAATCAACATCGCTAATTTTCTTAATTACCTTAAACGGACCTTGCCATGAAGTAACCAGACAATCTCGAGGATCAGGTAATAATAACCAAACCTCTTCTTCTTCTTTCAAGACTATTGTCTTGGCGTTCCTATTACCATACTGTCTGTATCTTTCTCCAGCTTTATCCAGTGCAGATTTTGCAATCTGACAAGCTGTGATAATTTTATCTCTTAACTGTGTTACTATTTCATATGCATCTCTTTTCGGATGATCATATGTTTTATTTGTGAGTAGGTCGTTATATATTAATAATGGACTTCGTGGATTTGCTCCATATACCAACTCGAATGGAGAAAACCCTGTACTAAATTGTGGTACCTCTCGGTATGCAAATAGTACCGCTGGTAATAAAATATCCCAATCTTTGGGCCTTTCCGCAGCAACTTTCGCCAGAGTTCGTTTAAGAACTCCGTTGTAGTTCTCATTCACACCATTTGTCATTGGGTGCCAAGGTGAACTAAACACCTGTGGAATCCCAAGTATCTTCATTGCCTCTTGAGTAGCCGTTGATATAAACTGACTACCTCTATCTGATAATATGCAGCTAGGGAATCCTATTCTGCTAAAAATTATCAACAATGAATCGAGAATGGATCTACTCGTGATACATTTTAAAGGAATAGCCTCTGGCCAACGAGTACAAAGATCAATCATAGTTAATATGAATCTATTGCCTCGATCAGTAGTTGTATTTAACGGACCCACAATATCTATAGCTATTTTCTGAAATGGTCGTGATGCCAAATCAGTTTTCTGAATATGTGCTTTGGGATGTTTGCCTTTTTGCGTGGTCATCTGACATAATGTACATGAACGTACATGTGTGGTAATGTCTTTGTTATAACCAGGCCAATAAAATTGCGTTAGCAATCTATTAGTGGTTTTAGCAATCCCCATATGACCAGCGAATGGAGAATCATGTGCTAATTTTAATGCCTCAGTACGATATTTCGATGGAAGTACTGTTTGAAAATAACGTGATGTACCTCTATCATATCGTCTCGATAAAATATTATTGTCTAGGAAAAATTTCCAATTACCTCTTTTACCTTGTTTTATTGGTTCAGTCAGTTTCTTAAAACAAGATTTTAGAGTTGGATCTTGTTTTTGATCTTCTGGTAAATCAGTCACTAGTCTGATATTATTTTCTAATTTGTCACTGTCTTTATCCCTTTTGTCTTGAGCTCTTGTAATTGCATTAGCTCTTGCATGATCAATTTCCCATTGTTTTGCTTCCTCATGCATTAATTGTTTTGCATCTGGTATGTTACCAATCAGTAATCCGGCACATGGATTTGGTAATACGGCTGCATTTATTGTGCCTTCGTAATATGGTGACATAATTGTAATCGTGGCAATCTTATATCTTTCTATTGTGCCACCGAATGTTCTGCACTCTACAGTTTCGCCTGTATAATCTTCTTCTTTTATCAGCTTTCGATCTACTCCGACAATCGAAGCTCCCGAATCACGAATGCAAGTAGTGGGTTCGCCATTTACCCATGCTTGATGGATTTTTAGTTTGCCATTTTGTATGCTAACGGCGTTAGCTTCATGAATTGTTTCTATACATTCATTACCAATATTGTCAGTTATACCTTTATTAAACTTGTCAGTCTGATCATCATACTGTTGTATGATAGCTGCGTGTGTCTCTTCTAAATCGTCTGAGTCACTACTGGAGTATATGTATGCTGTACTAGCTTCCTTCCAGGAATTTCTCATCGGACAAGACCTACTAGTGTGTCCGTACGCCCTACATGAGAAACATTTTATACTTCTTTTAAAAGAGTCATACTTATTTCTCTTCTTCGCCGTAATATCTTTTAGATATGCGGAATAACCTGGATGTTTATCACACATCTCTAAGTTTCCATGCGATAATCTACAATATTGGCATCTGGTGAATTGGCCTTTTCTTGGTCTTTCACCTTCTCTATTGTAAGGACTATTTCTATTGCTACCACTACTAAACTTTCGAAACTTACTGTTTCCTCTTTGAAATTTTGCACTTGCTCCTATCACTAATTCAGGTTGTGTACAGTTAGCAAAAATATTCCTATGTGCATTGAAATAAGATTCACCCTTATTCTCCATTTCACTTAAACTTTTACATTTGTTTTCCATAAGAAATACTGACATAGGTTCTGGTATTGCAGATAACATTCTATCTCTGATAATTAAGTCTCTCACTTTCTCATAACTATCATTAATATCCGCAGCCTTACACCACTTATCAAAACTAGAAGACATTTCCGAAGCGAAATCCAGGAATGTTTGATTCGATTTCGGTGTAAGTGTTTTAAACTTAGTTCGTAATCCAGATTCGTCTAATGAAAAATGTGACAGCACACGATCGCGCATATATTTGTAATTTGTACGTAAATCCTCAGGAATCAACTCAATCACTTTTAACGGCTCCAATGCCAGATGACGGTGAAATAAAATTGGTATGTCCTTCTCTGGTACCTTGTAATGCTTTACGAGTACTTCAAAATTAGTCATCCAAGAACTAACCGAATCACCTTGTTGAAAATTCCTGAATAAACCTTGGTACTTTTTCACAGGATCGTTCTGCTTAGTCAGCATTTTCTCTCGTTCGATTTCAGCTCCACGTTCCATCTCAAGCGTCTTGACCCTTAGGTTACCTTCAACCTCCTTGTCTCTCCAGAGTGTTTCTGTAGCAAGTCTTTCCCTATCAAAAGCCAATTGTTTCTCTTTAAGTTCTGCTTCAGCAACAATTTGTTTCATCTTCAAATCTGCCTCTGTAGCCATTTGTTTTTCCTTAAGTTCCGCTTCTGCAGCCATTTGCTTTATCTTCAATTCCGCTTCTGCAGCCATCTGTTTCTCATTTATTTGCATCTCTATCATTAACTTCTCTTTTTCCGCATTTAATTCTTTTTCTCTAGACTCCATTCGTTCACGTTCCAAAATTATCTCACTTTGTCTGATCGCCATCTCTTTTTCTTTCATTTCTCTCTCAAGTTGTTTCGCTTGCTTTTCTGATGCCAGTCTTTCCTGTTTTTCCTCCTTGTCACGTTTCTGTTGTTCACTGAACTCAAGCTTTGCCCAATTTCGAAGCTCAGCACCAGTTAGACCAGTCTTCTCGCCCATTTCAATGAAATGTTGCAGCGTAGACATCTTGTCCTATTGTCCTACCTCTAAAATGAGCTATCTGGCTGAAATAAATATGGACGTAGGCAAGAGAAGAAAAGAATCGACAAAATTGTGATAATATCTCAAATCACCATCAATCAGATAGTAACGTAAGTGTTGTATCACCGTTGAGCAAACACGAACTCAATCAACTCTGTAGTGTAAATTCGAACACAACAAAAGAATCAACCAAATATATCTATAATGAACGAAACAGATCTAAATTATAAAATAAATATGAAGAAATATGTCTAATATACAATATGTGTGACGTAAGACAACTAATAATCATAAGAGACGATCGACGACTGACGTAAATACATATTACTGTTTACAAACGATAACACAATTTTATCCCCATTTTTTTTTCCGGATAATGTTCCTACTATACTAATAACGTAAAGACGAGACTATAAAATTGAGGTGACGCCCGCAAGATCAAAACCAAACAAAATTAATTCGTAATGACCTGGCTCTTGTCAACCCACAAATCACTTCATGAACTAATCAAGATATCAGATATCATTAGCTCATCAAGGCCTTCTAACCACCCGCAAATAAAATAAATAGCCTTATTATGAGTCAACATAACATCAATCAACAATGAATAACAATTACTGGCCTTTTTCCGGCTCTCTTGTACATAGATAACCGAGTAGAGTTCCTGTCGTTCAAAAATTTTTGACATAGAATTGTGTCGATCAGTTCATTAAGGAATTGATCCGTGGTCACCACTCGAGTATTGGTATGCTTGTTGATTTATACCCGAGAAGCTGTGTCCACAATAGACTGTTGCTCCTGGCTTGAACGATAGTACAATTAACTTGTACTACTTTCACCCTGGACTCAGGAAGTCCGTAACCAACCCATAACACGTAGTTGGCTGTAGTGTAACGACGACGTTTGAATTTTTCTGCAGCCTTATTGTGATAAGTTTAGGCTGTTGTAGGTATCCGAATGAATGATGCCCACAGTGAAATCAGTAGATCTGCTTGCATCCAGTTCTGGTACATAAAGTCCAATGCGTGAACAAGCTGACTGTGTCTGGTGTCACGATGAAAAATGGTAGTTGTCAATCCGTGTGATAGTGTACGTCTGTCCTGGCGTCAGAGTCTTGAGGAACATGTAACGTTTCGATGCGTTTCAGGTGCAGTGTAGTGTCCAGTAGTATCCGTGTACAGTCAATCAATGTCCAAACGTTACCGTTGTCCGTAGATGTCGACGTAATGAGTTAATGTTTGTATCGTCGTTGTGTCAATCCACAATCATGAAATGGTGTCGTTAGACGAACGAAGTGTTACTTCCATGTCCGTAAATGAGCTCAATGGTGTCCTAGTGAGGATCGCTAACATTGGAACAATGTCAATAAATAATTGAGTCATTTGCTACAGCGGTGCAATGTGTAACATCCATAAGTGTCTTTATATGTTCCTGATAATGGCATCGTAAATGTGTAGAAGTTGGTGAAGTCGTACAAATGCCGTGTGGAGGTAAGTGTCCTGTTGTCTGTGTATCTATATGTGGCGTTGTCTGAATGACCTGGTATCAGAGTGGTAGTGTAGGACTAAATGCAATAAGTCCCGACGTAATATATCGTGTGTAGAGTTCCACTGAATGTCCCACTTATATTTCCTTCAGACTCTTGGTGGAGGGAAGTGTAGGTACTCCCGATAATGTATAATGTACCTTCATAGTTACATCCGATCTAGATACATGTAAAATAGTTAATGTCCCCAGAAGAATAATGAATGTTCCTTGTGTCGATATTGTAAATTTGGCAGAGTGTCGGCAGCCAATAATAATAATATTATGGAAGTATCATTCTTCTCGCCAAGTGTATCTTGATTGTGTGGTATATTACTGTTCCAGCGTTGTGCAGTGCTGTGTCAACTGCTTGTCTAGTCTGTGTAAGGAATCTGTGTCAACTATGTCTAATTCCAAGACATATCTAGTTCCGTCCTGGGTACAAATTTGGTACTAGTAAGTGTAGTATGTCTCCTGATAGCGGACATCAAAACTGATAATGTGTTCCATTGTCATTTAGATATGTGGAATAGTACAAGTTTAATCTCTTAAGTTGTGTGTGGCGAATGACATCCACGTAATATCGACAAATATTAAATACTTGCAGTCTGTAACTGATCTTTACACGAGCTGCAATTTCGGCTTCCGCTGAGTTTAGAATGGTGCGCGTCGTTTGCACTTCAACTTGATGTGCAATTATTTATCTTTAAAACGACAGTCCCTTTTCATGAAAAACTCGGAAGATTACTATAATGTCTTACTTTGCGTACAAACGATAATGTGCAATGTTTTTCTCTGGCAGCGTAATACAGCTTATTTTAACTCAGCCGCCATGTTGTCGCATTGTGTCTACTCCTGATGTCATATCGTGCTAAGGAATTTATCATCGAGGCGCGCATTCTTTGTATATTTACTTCTGATATGGCGGGAATCAATCGTCGCTTGTTTGCATTACACCATTGTTTCCTCGGATCGAAGTCCCCACGTGTCTCAACATGCTTACAACCGATAGAACTCAAACTTGAATGAATGTATGTAATAAAAGTCGCTCACCTTGAAGACTGATATAATTTTGAGATAAATCCTTTTATTTCGGATCTGCTCTCTTTTAGACAAAATGAACACAACACTGCCGTATCATATAACGGGGCCCTAACACGGGCACGGGACGTTATATATATATAAATACAACTTGGCCGTTCATATAATTCTATAATTACCCAATCTACTAAAGCATATTGCCACCCATGTCCAAACATAACTCGTTAACTCGTTGTCTATACTTGATATCTGTTCCGGTCCTGAGTATGACAAGAATGCTATATCCAAACAGGCGATATCCCTTCCTCAGTAACAATGCCTTGCCCTAGATGATCAATCCTTTTGTTCACGGAGCTTTCAGGGAAAAATACACACAGCCGTCTTGATCTCCTTTCTCGAAGTCACCTTTCCGCTGTCCCGGACGATGATTACGTCGTCCTCAGTTTCTAGTCGTCAAGTCATTCTATTGTTAGACTGGGAATCTCCTAATTTACATTTGGTGGTGCGTGTGGGCGTGACCACCATGTGGCATAGTGGTGAACATACACGATGGTCAACGCCATACTAGAACATTGAGAACAGAAACATGTAGTGGTGAACATACATGATGGTCACAGCCATACAAGGACATTGAGAACAGAGACAGATAGTGGTGAACATACATGATGGTCAAAGCCATACAAGGACATTGAGTACAGAGACAGGTAGTGGTGAACATACACGATGGTCAACGCCACACAAGGACATTGAGAACAGAAACATGTAGTCGTGAACATACACGATGGTCAACGCCACACAAGGACATTGAGAACAGAAACATGTAGTCGTGAACATACACGATGGTCAACGCCACACAAGGACATTGAGAACAGAAACATGTAGTGGTCTCCCGTGTGTTGCCGGGGCCCATAAGGGAAGCAAAGAATAGCAACACTGTAGCCTACCACGCATGTCGCAAGAGGCGACTAAGGAGGCTTGATGGCGCCCTGCTACTGAGTGAGTGCGTGGCGCGACACTGTGAGCTGTGAGTTTCGTGTGAAATGCTTTTGAATCTGCCTGAGGTTTTTTGGAACGTGACTGCATGTTCGGAGTGATGGCAGGTGGCTATGTCCCAGAGTTGACCGGTTTTTGCCTTATGCAGAAATGCGTGGCTGCTGGGCTTTTGGTTGACTGCCACTGCCATCAGCGATGAACTGTATTTTCGTGGACTGTGGGTGAACATCTAGGAAACATTCAGATCGGAAAATGACTGCCGATTCCATCAGAGATGAACAGGGTGTTTCGTGGGGGACTGGTGTGTTGACATTCTGGCGGTGACATTATGCACAGTGACAAGACACAATAGATTACGCAACCACATGTATACAAAATTCAAGATTGGTGAAACAGCCATGTGCACATTGGCGTCGCAGACAGCAGAGCACATACTCCAAGACTGCCCAAAATATAACATATCTAGGCAAACCTTCTGGCCTAGAGAGACGACAGTGGAAGATAAACTCTATGGACCACTGTGTGAACTGGAAAAAAAAAACAGTTCAATTCATGCAAGAGACGACATTGCAGATATAGACATATTTCAAGCGAACGAAAGAAGAAGAAAAATGCACAGAGTATCTGTGCAGGCTGTTGTTTGTCGAGACTCCTGTCTTTTCCACTTTTCACATTGGGCAGTGGGGAGCGTTTTGTGTGATATTCACTGGCACAGGAACGGATCATAATGGGGACGACCCGTTGCTGTGAAGTTGGAACTGCGACTAACTAACTAACTAACATGTAGTGGTGAACATACACGATGGTCAACGCCATACAAGGACATTGAGAACAGAAACATGTAGTGGTGAACATACACGATGGTCAACACCATACAAGGACATTGAGAACAGAGACAGGTAGTGGTGAACATACACGATGGTCAACACCATACAAGGACATTGAGAACAGAAACATGTAGTGGTGAACATACACAATGGTCAACACCATACAAGGACATTGAGAACAGAGACATGTAGTGGTGAACATACACAATGGTGAACATACACAATGGTCAACACCATACAAGGACACTGAGAACAGAGACATGTAGTGGTGAACATACACGATGGTCAACACCATACAAGGACATTGAGAACAGAAACATGTAGTGGTGAACATACACGATGGTCAACACCATACAAGGACATTGAGAACAGAAACATGTAGTGGTGAACATACACGATGATCAACACCATACAAGGACATTGAGAACAGAAACATGTAGTGGTGAACATACACGATGGTCAACACCATACAAGGACATTGAGAACAGAAACATGTAGTGGTGAACATACATGATGGTCAATACCATACAAGGACATTGAGAAAAGAGACTGGTAGTGGTGAACATACACGATGGTCAACGCCATACAAGGACATTGAGAAAAGAGACTGGTAGTGGTGAACATACACGATGGTCAACGCCATACAGGAAGTAGAAAACACAACAGTAAGTAATTCTCCTATTTGTTTTATTTAAAGTGAAAGCACGAAAACGTGTTGACTTTGTTGGTAAAGACAGGGAGGCAGTCACGCGTTGCAGTTTTGTTCATGGTTCGATGAAGAGAGCACGTGCTGTCTAGACTCTTGTGAACCTCGTTGTAACTGTTGCTCCATTAACAGTTTGGTCCTGAAATATAAAAATAAGTTTGTTCACTCTCATTATCGCGACAATTTCGTTATCTTAACGAAATAACGGTCTACTCTATTTAACCTTGTTCTTTGGGTTATAATTGTGGTCGGTTTCTAGTATGGCTGAAGAGAACACACAAGATAACGACAGTTTTGCAGGTTATAAATATAACCGATTGAGTCTGTGACCTAATCGTAAAAACTCCGACGCAGAGCAAATACGGCAAGGGCCTTCTGATTGTCAGAAAGTCACCCCCTTCCCCAAGTATTTGGGACCTTTAATTTCTTAATACTCTCTGGGGGCGGTCCCGTCCGGGTCATGACTCCGGGCGTCTTACCCTTGCCGTGGAGACGTTCGGTCACATTTGTTATCCCTGATGTTACTTAAGCTTGTTCCTTCGCTGTTACGATGTCCACTCTCAGGCCCTTCCTCCCCTGGAGAGGAGAGAAAATAGACCGGAAGCCTCGCCAAACTCTTCAGAAGTCAGATAATCCAGAAATGTTACATCTGACCAGGTTTATCATTTACCTGAACTAATAAAAACAAAAACTACTACGAGCCTTGGAAATACATTGAGTAGTCCATTTGCTTAATATAAGAATGGCCCTGGTTCCACCCCCCCCCCCCCCTAAATAGCAATGTTACATTTTTCAGATGTGTACTCTCCAGAGTCTACCCATTAACATAATATGAATACGCGAGTTCTGAGAAAGTCAAGGTCGAGATATTACTCAAGGAGTATCGTTTCAATTTTTGAAAATCTAAACCTAAAACGATATATCCATATGCCATGGTGAATTTTTTCGCCTGTTTACTCATTGTACAGGTTTCGCAGCAGTATGTCAAAACTGGTTTTTCTTCTTCTTCTTCTGCGTTCATCCGGAGTTTTTTTTCTTCTTTTCCGGACGTGATTGCGTTGTGCCTGTTTACAGCAGAGCTGCGTTCTTGCGCCGATAGGCCGACACATCCGACTTCTGCGGGCATTTGTTGACCGGGTACAATTCTCATTTAAACCCTATAGAACTTGTGTGGGCTAAAATTAAAAGACAGGTGGCAGCTGACAATACTATATTCAAATTGTCTGACGTCAAGATACTAATCCAGTCCGTGCTTATCAAATATTGATAACAATTACTGGAATAAAATGTGAGGATCATGTGTTGAAAGAGGAACATGACTATTGGAGAAGGGATAGATTGAATTTTATGCAACCGAGAGCAGTAATTAACCTATTGAAATCGTCCGACACAGATTAAGGTCTGGGCAGATCGCATACATTAATCCACATGCACACCTAATGGGATATTTTGCCCCAACTATTCAGAAGAATTACAGGCCCTAAACATTACAGCATCAGCACAAATACAACTTGTCAATGGCAACAGTTTGTATTCCACAGTGATGAATTTTCAGTTCAGCAAACCCTCAACGGTGACAAACAGTTGTTGAGTTGAGTTGAGTTCAGAACCGACATCACTTCACTCAGGACATTCCCATACGTGCTCCGTCCCTTCGTTCAACAGCCAGCGAACAGTCATACTATTAATCGTTCCTACCGCTATCTGATTAAACGTTCTCCTGGTCTTTCCTCTCAGTTTTGAGATTCTTCCAGAACCCGCGCCGATCCCCCGCAATCTCATTCTTTCCACATATGGATTCTCAATCTGTTCCTCTGCCTTCTCCACCTGGTCCCACAAGCGCACGACCACCTCCCCCTTGTCTATAGGCAAACTACCACCAAGAGGTGCATTCCCTGCTAGCCTATCAGCCTGTTCATTCCCCCGTACCCACGCATGGCCAGGGCAAAATATCCATACAATTCTCACAATCTGTGACCTCTGAGGCGACGAGAGCCATTCCACACGAAACATTCCTTTCTCCACCTTACTAAGCATACTCTTTGAATCCGTAATCAATACAACATGTGTTGCAGTAGTCTCCTCTAGCCATCGGAATGTATTGTCATGTTGTTGTCTCAGTACTACAGAGCTCAACGTATGAAGTTAACCAGATTACTAATGTCGTCGCTGCTTTCTTTGGGGCTCAACTATGTACCTGCGAGAGTTATTCTGCCGTTGTGTAGTGACTTTAACTATGTAGTATGTACTATTTGATAGATATTGTATGACATTGGTTTTGTTTCTCGTATACATGTATCTACTGTGTTCAACAGGAATGAGGTGCTGGAACCTCTTGCTCCCGGGTAGATTGGGCCCGTTAGCTATTACAGCGGCCAATCTAGGAGATAGAAAACTCCGATTATAAACCCCCGAGTTTAAGGAGGACCGACGTGCCGAGGACTGAATGGCCACGGGTGAGCTGGTCGTGAACGTGAACATCTGGTATGCGGGCGGGGCGGCGCCAGGCGTATGGACTCCTGAGAGACATCCCCTGCCCCTTCCCTAGCAGGCAGGCTCTACTAGGGTGATCGATTATATCCTGCCTTCATATCTAACCAACTATGAATAATACAAAGAATTATCGCCGAAGCAACGGATTGCGTGCTTTGTGCTCAATACCTTTGACAACAGCCAGCGGAGAGAGAATGGAGCGGAGGAGAAGAGGTAGAGGACAGGGGGAAGGAAAAGGAAGAAGAGGGCAGGAGCTAGAAAGGGTAGAAGGAAAACGATGATAAACAACTGGCATTTAATACGAAAACAACACTAAACACAGTGAATACCAACATTCATTCCTTAATTCAGTAAGTAACATGTCCTTTACAGAACCTCGCTCCCATGACAATCTTTCGGAAAACCTCTCGATCTTAAGCAAGATGTCCCGCGTCCGATACACCCATCTGGAGATCATCTGCCACATCCTGCACCCATCATCTCGTTGGCCTTCCTCTACCTCTCTTCCCAGGCATATACCCCTGCATTATTGTTCTCTCCAAACTTTCGTGACGTTTCAAGTGACCAAAAGATTTCAGTTTCCTTTGTTTTATCGTCTTTAATAGCCAACCTTCTATATTCAGCTCTTGATGCATTTGTACTTTTCTTTATCCAAGATAGCTTTAGAACTCGTCTATAATGTTTATATTCAAAGGCATTTGTGCGCTGTTCAGTTTGTTTATTAAGTGTCCAGGATTCACAGGCGTATGTTATAATGGAAAAGATTCATGCTCTTAAAAATCTGATTTTTGTTGTTTTATCTGTCCCTCCCCACAATTTATTCAGTTGTTTTAGCCTTTGAAGTGCAATAGCTATTCGCCTTTTAACTTTTTTCATTGTGTCACCATTGTTGGTAATCAATGACCCAAGATATTCAAAATGTTCCACCACCTCCAATTTTTCCTCATTAACATATATTTCTTTCTCTTTATTATTTTTATCTGTGTGCATTATCTTTGTTTTTACTTTGTTTTTTGTTGATAGCAATACAGTATCATCAACATACCGAATTTCTGGTATGTTATGACCACCAATATTTAGGGCATCATCAATTATATCATCTCTGACATTTCTCATTACATTTTCGGCGTACAGGTTAAAATCAAAATAGGGGGACAGCACACAGCCCTGACGGACTCCTTGCTTGATGTCAAACCAATCTGATATTTCGCCATCTATTCTAACCGCTGCTTGTTGGTCTAGATAGAGCATTTGTATAAGTTGTATTACATATGAATACCACCAGAAGAGTAATATTGCGGTGGAAACTTACATATTGTGGCATAACAAGAAAAGTGAGAACAAACACGCTGTCAAATTAGGGGACAACACACGAACATACGAATCAATCTATAAACTTCAATGAAAAGAGGACCAACATCTTGGCTGTTAAGAAGGAAGCCCACTACAAAGACATACACAACTATATTCGTCGTGCAAAACAGGTAATCATGTTCCGTCTCTGAACAGTAAACAGCAGAGTAGACAATCTTTCACGAAGACTCAAAGCGGTTCTGTCACCCATGTGCACGTGTGAACAAACTATACAGACAGCTGAACATATCCTTAAAAATTGACACATGATGACTAAATTGCGGTGTCATCTCTGGTCAATCCATACGCACATTAACGCACATGTGTTTTCAAGTTTTCACGAACTCCAAATAAAAAGCTCAATGCATCATAGTAACATGACTCCTTGTGTACACATTATTAGCCAGCAGCTGAAGAAACAAGAAGGAAATGAAAAATAAGGTAAGAAATATATTCCTTCTACTTTCCTGTCCATTTCCATTTCTATTCCACATTACTTACCCCTTGCCTCTGTAGTTTCTCTCTCTCTTAACTAATATTACACATTGCACCCACTCACATACGAATCTGGATACGCCTTGACGGGCATTACTGTAAAACAAGTTTGTTAGAGTGAATTCACTAGTTTTTGCCCCCCCCCCCCCAAATATCAAAGAAATGTCGCTGCTTTCCATGATGTATGTTGCCTTTGAACCTATCAAAAACATATTCCTTTGGTGGGGGTAAATAAAAGACGGCAGGAAAAGTTTCATAACGATGCAACAGACAGTTTCTAGTGCAATGGACTAATTTTTTCGTTTGTATTAGTTTTCCCTAATACCAGTTTCCCTCGCTACCAGGCGAACCCACTTCGACTTCTGAGGTACTTGTAATTTACGTCCCAAAGTCAAAGTTGAGAAGTCAACATTTTAGTCCAACTGACCGGTGTAGGGGTTTTTACTTGATTGTTGTGATCGACAAAAGGACAAGATCTTACCTGAATAAGTTCGTCGTTTTCAACTCGAGCAACGGTACGAATTTCAACACCGCCTCTGTTTATTACAAAGACCCATTTGTCGCCTTCTACATGTCCCTCCACCTGTGTTTGAAATATAAACAGTTTTACTATGACAGTATACATATACCGGGTGTTTGAAAGGTCTCACTACACTTTGTATGTAGAATACATTTGAAAAATAAAGTACATAAAGTCATCAAAAATGTGCTCCACAGGCCATCGTGAAGCAATATGCAACGAATGGCTGTCGTCTGCTGGAGTAATTCATTTCACTCCAAACAGAATCGTTTTCAACGGAAGAAAGCGTTTTTTTTTTTGAACAAGTATTTAGAAAT
This sequence comes from Cepaea hortensis, assembly GCA_963921405.1. Taxonomy (NCBI): domain Eukaryota; kingdom Metazoa; phylum Mollusca; class Gastropoda; order Stylommatophora; family Helicidae; genus Cepaea; species Cepaea hortensis. Next base: position 51,096,641 of record OY992884.1, read on the forward strand.
GGCGGTCGATACACACGGATGGTTGTTCAATGACTTATAGCAAAAGTTCCTGATAAACAACCTCCTTATCACATTACGGTTAGAAATTTGTTGAATAAGTTTCTTGGTCCGGGAAATGTGGAAAATAGGCCTGCTGTGTCTGAAGAAAAATGTCTAGATATCCAAGAGAGAATCCTGAAAAGTTCATGCAAGTCCTTAAGGAAAATGTCGCAATAAGTGAACATATCAGTTAGCACAGTGCAGAAAATTCTTAAACAACGATTACATTTTCATCCATACAAGATTTCTGTTGTATCTCAAGTTTTAAAAAATGTGATAATCAATCCAGAGTCAACTACTCCACGTGGTTTCAAACAATTTTAGCTAAAGAAGACGAGTCAATTCTCGATGTAACATTCTTCTCTGATGAGGCATGGTTTTATTTATCTGGAAGTGTTAATAGACAAAGTATTTGTATTTGGAGCACTCAAAGACACCCCCCCCCCCCCGCCATACACAGGAAGGTACTATATTAGCAGTATATGACAGTTATGAGAGTTTGAAGCAATTTTAACCCCAATGCAATTCATTAAGTGCCCCTAAACAATGAGAAAATTGGGGTATGGCGTGCCGTCATTAGAACACGTTTTATTCGGCCAATTTTCTTCAGCAACAATATATATGCCGATCGGTACCATACTAACATTCTTATTGTGTAGGATAGAGTTCTCATACACATTGAAACAAGCACAGTTTCCTTTTGCGTGAACAATAAAACAATCACAGTTGTGTGTGTGTGTGTGTGTGTGTGTGTGTGCGTGCGTGTGTGTGTGTGGTGTGTATGTGTGTGTGTGTCTTTGTGCGTGCGTGCGTGTGTGTGTGTGTGCGTGGTGTGTGTGTGTGGTGTGTGTGGTGTGTGTATGTGTGTGTGTGTACAATGAAACAAGAAGTTTTCTTTTGTGCATACAATGACAATATCAGTTTTCTTTTGTGCATACAATGAAACAATCACATAGTTTTCGTAATCAACAAAACCAAAGGTTGTTCTACAACTCACTTACAGCATTAATCTCAAGAATTATAGTGGTTTTTTGTTGTTTTGTTTTTTGCCTCAATATAACATTCAATATCTCAGTAACCAACTGAGGGAAAATGATGAGATTTAGCATATAACCTTATCATTATGTCCACCCAACAAAAACATTTTTGATCTGGAGTTTGTAGAGCAGATTTCAATGTTTGTTTATATGCGGTATATAATTTACGTCTCCCGGATTCATGCCATCATTTTAAGAGTATTACAGCTTCAGCAAGACACACCCCCACTCTTTTTGAATTTGTCTGGCGGTTTTCGTCTTGGCACAGACTGAGGGAATTTATATGGGATAGTTCAGAGGTGTCGTCAAACTGTGGATTCTTTCATGAAATGTGATTATATAAATAAACTAGCTGGCTCGGCTCGGCTTCGCCAAGCTCCTGGCGGGGATCTATCTATCTATCTATCTATCTATCTATCTATCTATCTATCTATCTATCTATCTATCTATCTATCTATCTATCTATCTATCTATCTATCTATCTATCTATCTATCTATCTATCTATCTATCTATCTATCTATCTATCTATCTATCTATCTATCTATCTATCTATCTATCTATCTATCTATCTATCTATCTATCTATCTATCTATCTATCTATCTATCTATCTATCTATCTATCTATCTATCTATCTATCTATCTATCTATCTATCTATCTATCTATCTATCTATCTATCTATCTATCTATCTATCTATCTATCTATCTATCTATCTATCTATCTATCTATCTATCCATCCATCCATCCATCCATCCATCCATCCATCCATCCATCCATCCATCCATCCATCCATCCATCCATCCATCCATCCATCCATCCATCTATCTATCTATCTATCTATCTATCTATCTATCTATCTATCTATCTATTTATCTATCTATCTATCTACCTACCTACCTATCTATCCATCTATCCATCCATCCATCCATCCATCCATCCATCCACCCACCCACCCACCCACCCACCCACCCACCTACCTACCTACCTCCCTACCTCCTGCCTGCCTGCCTGCCTACCTACCTACCTAGTGTTGTTGTTTTTTTTTGCCTCAATATAAAAGAGACACTGACAACTATTTTCAAAGTGCAAAACAAGTAATCATGTTCCGTCTCTGAACGGTAAACAGCAGAGTAGACAGTCTTTCACGAAGACTCAAATAGGGTCTGTCACCCATGTGTACGTGTGAACAAACTACACAGACAGCTGAACAGATCCTTAAAAATGGAAACATGGTGACTAAATTGCGGTATCATTTCTGGTCACTCCATACGCACATTAACGCACAGCTATTTGGAAGCTTTCACGAACTCAATATAAAAAGCTAACATGAATACTTGTGTACACTTTATTAACCAGCAGCTGAAGAAACAAGAAGGAAATGCAAAATAAGGTAAGAAATATATTCCTTCTACTTTCCTGTTAATTTACAAATTATTTACCCTGTGCCTCTGTAAATTCTCTGTCTTTACTAATATTACACATTGCACCCCTCTCGGGATTCTCCGTGGTGAAGTGGTCAAGCCGTCTGACTAGGGCTCCGAAGGTTGTATGTTCGATTCCGGGCCGCGTCCTTCATTTCACGAGTGCATTTTTTCGGAGACTCCCGAGGGTCGTCGTTGGAGCTACGGAGTTCGTGCTTTGTGCGACGCTTTCCGCGCTGCGGAAAGAAACTGAGCCATATGGTATAAAAACCTGGTGCAATGCAGCCGACCCTGTCGATTTTAAGCTACTTCTTTCATTGCACCCACTTCCATACGAATCCGGATACGCCTTTGTGTGTCATCTGAATTGGCAGGTCTCCCATTACTATAACTTTCTTAGCGAGAAATCAATAGTTGTTCAGCAAAACATCAAAGGAATGTCGCCGCTTTCGATGATTTAAGTTGATTTTGGATCTATCAAAGACATATTCCTTGGGTGGGAATAAATATAAGACGACTGGAAAAATTTCATAACGATGCAACAGACAGTTTTCAAAATAATTGATCGTGAATGAAGGCATTCAAATCGGGACATATTATAGCGACTTCTTATATCCACCTTTGAATAATTCACCCGAAGTTAGAAAATGGTAGTCAGCCAACCAATAAGGCGTTACCTATAATTCATTTCAACGTTTGTACAGCGCAAGAAGAATATATTCCAAGCTTGTAATTTTATGGTGCCACAGTTGAAGAGGGTGTACTGTGCAGATATGTGGAAATAAACGGACCGATTAGTTGTTCTCTAGGACACCTCCGCGCAAGGCATTGGTCAAGTAAGGGAGGCACTATATCGTCTATAATACTTATTGCGCGAGGAAACACACACCCATATAGCTACACACGGCTAAGAGTGAAGGAATCATGGATACAGAGTGGCACTAGTAGGATATAATGTGTTAGCGATGGGAGTATAAGCGGCGTAACCACATGGCTATTGGAATTATACGTATCCAAATTCTCCATCTTTAATTGTCGCCTTTACCTCTTTGGATAACAATCAATTTCAAATCAATATCCTATTTGTGGCTGACTCGGTCCCAGCATTATTAACGTGAGCCACCGATCACCCTAATATAACTTCTCTTCAGAGGTTGAATGGGGTAGAGGTCATGGTATAATGGACATGGAAAGCTTCCCAGGCAAACGGAGAACGCAAGTCATGGCGCTAGGGTTGTAACGTCGGTCTTGGAATGACCAAATCTGACAAAATGCACGATAGTGTAACTCTCACCTGGAAATTTGACAGCCTCTGAAGCTGCTTACGAAAACCAAATGAGTCTGTAATTATGGCTTCACAGTATTAACGGAAGGCGTACCCGGGAAAACAAGGCCTCTGGGAGAAAATTGGCAAGAAATAACCAAATACGGGAGCCGGGGTCATCGGAAGTGTTCAAATATTAACTTATTTATTGCCGAAGGATAACATATCGCCAAATATGACCTCCCATTTGGCCATACTGGAGTCATCGGCATAGTTGTTTGGTTTCGCGGTATATTCCGCAATTTTAAAGCTCGGTGAATGAAAACTGACATTACAATACTTGTTCATGTGATTGTGTACCATACTTGGTCCAAACCTACTTTTTCTTTGGCGCTGAATCAGTTAACAAATCAGCCATTTGCGTCTTTGAAAATAAGTGTTAAAAGAGAGTACACAAAGTTACTGAGCGGAAAAGAGAACAAACAAACTGGTAATTAAGAACAATATGGCTGCTGAAAATGTAATAGTTTGGGAACATAAAGGGACATGCAATGTGTGCAAACGATATGGGGGGAGCAATAGGGAGGCCATATCCTAGATGGATGGATTGAAGATGTGATAGATCATTGACACTCAACAACAATAGAGGCAGGACACCTGGTTTAAAATAGAGATAACTTTCGACAAAGTGCTACATGTCAAAGTTTTCAACAAATTCATACAAGAGACAGCATTGCATTTATAGACATATTTCAAGCGAACGAAAGAAGAAAAACAACGTTTTCAACAAAATGACGAGATAACCGGTCAGCTGTACTAAAATGTTGATTTCGCGTCTTTGACTTGGGGACGTAAATTACAAGTACCTCAGAAGTTGGAATTGGTTCGTTTGAGGGCAAGGGACACTGGTGATAGGGAAAACTAGCGCACACTCAAAAATCAGTCTAGTGTGAAGTAAGCTCGAGTTTAAAGCCAGCGAAAGTTTAAAAAAAAAAATTAATAAACATAAAACAGAAAAAGTAAAAAAACAATTAAACAAACAATGTAAACTAACAAACAAACAAACAAAAACCACCCAGGACAATGTGCAGAATGATACTCTGGAAAGAGTCTGGACATACCTCTACTTCAACGCCTTCTAGACCTTTGGTGACTTTTTTCTCTCCTTCTTTCAGGGTGACGGTATGGGAAGGTTTGCCCTCCCTGCTACTGGTCACCGTCCATTCATCGCCGTTTTTGGAGATTTCTAGCGTCACCTCTTCCGGTTCGGCTGGGAACTTATCGGCATGGCCGCCTAGAGGGGAAGGTAGTCGTTAACATCATTAGTCCGGCATTACTACAACTACCACAACAACAACAACAACAACAACAACAAAAACTACTACTACTACTACTACTACTACTACTACTACTACTACTACTACTACTACTACTACTACTACTACTACTACTACTACTACTACTACTACTACTACTACTACTACTACTACTACTACTACTACTACTACTACTACTACTACTACTACTACTACTAATACTACTGCTGCTGCTGCTGTTGCTCCTGCTGCTGCTACTAGTAATATATCAATATCATTGTATTCTCCTCTAATTTTTCTCTGCATCTCTCTCCTCCTCCTTATCCTCCTCCTCCTTCTTTTCCTTCACCTCCTCCTCCTAATCCTTCTTCTCCTCCTTCTCTTCTCCTGCTGCTGCTGCTTCTTCTTCTTCTTCTTCTTCTTCTTCTTCTTCTTCTTCTTCTTCTTCTTCTTCTTCTTCTTCTTCTTCTTCTTCTTCTTTTTCTTCTTCTGCTTTTTCTATCACATCAACATGTAAACATCTATAAATGCTAAGGTACATTGGCCACATACTATCCCCACAGCCATGGCATAATAAAGTTAAAAACGAAGTACATACTTGCTTCACGAAATTCAGCATATCCAGTTGTCTTGGACGGGTTAGATCTCCATGTTCCTACTTGTGCATCTGCCATCTTGATTCGGGTAAAAGCTGACTTTTGTAACAGACTGAATAGATGATATTGATACATTAAATTGACAAAAATGACACAATGTATACACTAAATTGACTTACGTTAACAAACTAAATGGATAATAGTGGGACATTAGCTTGACACAATTGATACAATGTATACACTAAACTGCCTTACGTTCACAAACTAAATGTATAATATTGCAACATTAAATTGACGCAATTAATGCAATGCATACGCTAAACTTACTTCCGTTCACAAACTAAATGTATAATATTGCAACATTAAATTGACGCAATTGATACAATGCATACATTAAACTTACTTCCGTACACAAACTAACTGGACAAATGCTACTTTATGGATGAGAAAGTGATTTGCTATGTTCTTTTTTCTGGTGCCTTTCAACTAACAATGGGGCATAGTCCCTCAACTAAGACCATCAGTTTTGTGGGCGTGTTCATGGTTGACTAGATCTTACAGCTGAAGTGTTCAGAAAGCAATGACCAACTACTGAACGTAAACTTGCCAAGAAATCACATAGTCAAACAATCATATATATATATATGATTCCGCCTCTTGACGTGAAGTTTCAACAGCGGACATCGGGTTGATATTTATTTGATTTAATCTCATTCTCTTTGTCTTTCACTAATGAATTTTAAGCCTAATTATTATGACCTTTCATCAAGTGTGATTGGTTTATCTTGTGTCTGATAACGTATGTGCGACGGAAGTGCAATGTCGTCAGCGAACTCCACATCATCATGTTGCTTTGTCATTGTCCTCTGATTTCTGGTGGTAATTATTGTTGTCTTCATAACGCAGTCTATAGTCAGTTTGAATACTAATGGTAACAAAATGCATCCCTATCGCACTCCTGTTTTGGTATCAAATTTTCTCTCATGAACAATTCTAATTTTACATCTTCATATGTTGTGTCTATTTAGTGAATTATTTCTGTGAGGTTCAGTAGTGCCGTACCAACTTCCAAAAGAATGCCATCAAAGGCCTTTTCGTGTACCACATATCCAATGCAAAGTTTCAAATGCCTTTCAATACTTTGTCCTAAAATTATGCATAATGTGACTGTTTGGAGAAGGAAGGATCCGTTTGGTTGAAAGCCTGCCTGTTCATTCCTAAGTTGTTTGCCAATGGTATCTCTTAATCTCCCCCGATGTGTCTCCACCTTGCCGTGGTGGGGGAGCTTGCGTGTCCCATCGACCCCATGTGCTTGCCGATGGGTGAAAAACTACATATCGGACAGCATATGGGATAGGGACCAGACTAAGAGAGACACAACCTGCTGCTCTGCAGGTGAGACTGAGGATAGCAGTCCAAAATTTAAATCAGGCGCACGAAGGCAGAAGTTCTTGGTCCGGACAAAACACTAAAGGCTCCCTGTAGAGGGCTGTGGCTGAACGCCTCTAAGCCACAAACCCTCGGACCTGAGAGCCGGGCTGATAGCCACCTCTCGAAAAATAAAGGCGTGATACTGAGCAAGCTACATGCTCAGGTCTGATAGAAGTTCGAAGGCTCTCAGCTGGGGGATATGAGAGATTCCCGGATGAGAGGCCAGGCCGTTTCTCGTGCACCGCTGCACGAAGGTAAGGTGCTGATCCGGCAGCACAAGTAGCCTACCTCGTGAGCGAGTACAAAAAGTCAAAAAGTGCCCCAGTCGAAGAAAGTGGCTGCGAAAACTGTATCTAACTCATAGAGAGTGTAGACAAAAGTGGAAGAACGTCTCAATGCCGCAAAATGGAACGCACGGCGAGCGAACCTATTGCGTGGTCCGAAGTCAAAAGCGGGGGTGTCGCTTGCAGTCTGACCGTCCCTGGTGTGTGCTTGAGCGATCAGTGGCAAACGAGTTGCCCAACACATGGAAGTGAGAAACTAAAGCAGCCATGAGCAGGACGTGGCAACTCCTCGGGTGAGCCCAGTCACAGAGCAATATGTGCCGGCTCTGCAATTATGGAAGCCTCCTTGGATAGCGAGGGAATGCTCATGGTCTGCCCCTGCCTTCCCTTGAGGGCCGACCACGATGTCGTTCGTCGTTCTATCTTGACCAGCTGAGATGTTAGCGACATCACAACAGTTCAACGTGCCTCGAAACCAGAGGATGGCTAACCTCATTAAAAAATGCCCGATGGAAGTCGGAAGTGTCGTCCTACGGGTGGCAAACTAAAAATTGACACTACGCAATTACGTCCGAGTGAAATGTCTCGTCCGAATGTCTCTCGTGCTAGGAACAGCTCTGACTACCTAGTTTCCGAATGCCGCTCTTGTTCGGAACAGCTCTGACTGGGTAGTTTTCCGAATGTCTGTTGAGCCTGGAAAAGCTCTGATGGGCGCAACGACAAGCACATGTCCGAAAACTCGCTGAGTGGATGCCGTCTGCAAACCTGTCTGGTTTGTGCGGGAATGACCCGGGGAAACGAAATGACCAATATATTGAAGTGAGGATTTAAAGCAGCCATGAGCAGGACGTGACGATCTCCCTCGGTGAGCCCAGATCTAGGGCGTTATGTGTCGGCCCTGCAACTATGGAAGCAACCTTGGATGGCGGAAAATGCTATGGACTGTCCCTGCCTTCCTTTGAGGGATGACCGTTGTCTTCGACCGTTCCACCTTGGCCAGCATGGTTGCAGATGGCGCCACAAAAGTGAGAGTCTCCCAGGAATGCTACCTGGTCAAAAATGCACGCTAAAGTCGATGTGTTGGCCTACGGGTTTCGGCCCAAGGGCGCATAACAGACACACCGCAATCACATCTGAAAAAACACTCCGGATGAACGAAAAGAAGAAGAAGAAGTATCTCTTAATCTCTCCAAAGTGATCGTGCTTAACATTTTCCCAGGAACTGCCAGATTCCCCTATAATTTTCACACTCTTGCAGATTTCCTTTCTTAGCCAAATTCACGAGACATCCTTCTCTCTGATCTGCTGGTATTTCCCAGGCTCAGCTAAATAATTTGTGCAACAGTTCACATGAGGTGTCTATTTTGGCTTCAATAACTTCTGCTAGAGTAACGTCTGGACCAGCAGCTTTCCCATCTTTCAGTAGTTTGAAAGCTTTTCTGAGTTCTTGTTTAGAATGTTTTTCCCCACTTACGCCGGCTCGATATCAGGATAGAAATTAGGACTTACCTATTCGTATTCTTTATTTCTTCAATAATATTCTCATTCAGCCATATTTGTCTATGGCTTGATACGCCTATTGAGCAGAAACCTCCAGCCGAGCAGCCAAGCGTTCACTTCTGTTGGTTTTGTGCTCGTCTGCTTATTAGGATTGATTGATTGATTGATTGATTGATTGATTTAGGAACCGACATCACAGCATTCGGGGCATTCCCATAAGCGCCCCGTCCCCATCCTCAGCAGCCAACGAAGAGTTTCAACACCAATAGTACCAGTAGCAATTTGATTATATGTCCGTCCTACCTTTCCTCTTAGCGTCGAGCGTCGGCCAGATCCCCTCGTCACTCCTCGCTGTCTCATTCTTGCCAGACCATGGTGCTCCATTTGCTCCTCCGAGGTGTACACGTGCACACAAGGCCGCAACCACGTCTGCCTTGTCATGCATCATTACTCCATCAAATTTTGCAGAGCCAGCCAATCTGTCCGCCTGTTCATTCCCTAGCACACCGGCATGCTCCGGAGAAAATATCCAGGCGATGCTTGCCACCCGTGACCTCCGAAGCGACGCAAGCCACTCTGCCCGAAGCATGCCTGTCCTCACCTTCCTCAGCATGCTTTCTGAGTCAGTTACAATCACGATGTTTGTGTGTATCGTATTCTCCATCCAGTGGAAAGCTGCACTGACCGCCTCCACCTCCATTCTTAAGCTAGATGTTGTGGTATCATATGCCAGGCTCTCCTGCACCAAACGTCGACTATTAGCTTTTGCTAAGAACCCCCGGGCACTTCTCCTACCTCTCAACACCGATCCATCTGTGTAGATAATCACATCACCCGAGCGAGCATTATCCTGAATTAGTTGCTGGATTTCCACTTCCGTGGCCCCTGCAGGCCACTCCCTGCACTCCCGGCTCAATGTGATTATAAGTCTGCACAAGTCTGACTGCTCCGCTGGCATTCTGACCTACTCTTCTCCTCGCCTAATGTTCTCCAAGTGGCACACATGTTTGATCGTATCCTCCGCCTGAGCCATCCATGATTTCCCTCTTATCAGTCGCTGACCCTTAAGTGCCTCATGCAACGGGTGATCTGTGTCTGCAGCTACTCTGAGGTATGCCTTCGCCTGCATCACCTTGAGCCTACCAGCAACAGTCGGCCGACCAAGGATGTAACGCATTCACACTACTGGGGAGTCTCTAGTGCATCCCAGAATGACCCGCATTGCTTTGTTCTGTATGCGCTCTAATTTCACCAGCTGACTCTCTGAGACAGTGTGCAGTCATAGTCCATAATCAATCACTGAGAGGATCAAGTGCTGGTATAGTGTGAAAATATACCAGTGGGAGTGTTGAAGTAGTACTACCTTTTCACCGAGTTGAGATTGATTACTTACAGCCAGTCTCCAGTTATTACCAGCAGACGCTCCGTTTCCTTCTGGATTGTTTTGTCTATGCCCAAAATGTTTGTGTCTCACTTGCATGTTTCTTCTATTCATGGCTGTGGGCATCCACCCCCCCCCCCCCTCTATAGCCTTTTTTCTTTGAGAACGCCACTTAGTTCACTTATAACTTCTAACAAATATTTATATTGGATCTTTAATTACATGCATTTTATTGTTTCCTTTTGAACCGCTGAGCAACAAATAGTAATAATAATAATAATAATAATAATAATAATAATAGTAGTAATAATAATAATAATAATAATAATAATAATAATAATAATAATAATAATAATAATAATAATAATATAAGCATTATCAACTTCACTAAAACAGCAGTTAATAGATAAAGGTGAAGAGTCATGATGATTCATATCTGCTATAGACAAGGCACGTGAAGAAGAAGAAGAAGAAGAAGAAGAAGAAGAAGAAGAAGAAGAAGAAGAAGAAGAAGAAGAAGAAGAAGAAGAAGAAGAAGAAGAAGAAGAAGAAGAAGAAGAAGAAGTGTAACTATATCAGAATGCCGTCTTGCTTTAAAAAGAAGAAATAATTTCACAAATTTTACACTTAAATAGTTTTTTTTTTATATTAATGCACACATTCTAAGCCTGTTAACACTTATTTGTGTCTATACAGAACTATGAAAACATTTAACTCAATAAAACATAATATTAATATTAGTAAATCTTTGTTCTTACGTGTATTGCTAAGCAAAAACGACGATTGGTCGATGCGAAAGGTGTTTGTGCTTCTGTATTTATAATAGCTGATCGCGAAGCAGAATCTAATCAGATGTTACATATATTCACCCGCAATAGAGTTCAGTCGTGGGTACTCTAACCTACTTGAGGGTATTCTATGGGATTATTCACTGTTAAAATTAGCAGGTCAATTAATGTAACAAGACTCCGTGATGCAACCCACGGAAGAATTGCTGAGAATACACAAGTGAGACGAATGTTAACGAGAAGGCGTACTTGAAATCTAAGGCTCGCTTGAAGGCGTCTCCAGATACCGTTTAACTACCGTACGTGGTGTCAAGGGTAGTTGAAGATAACGCCAATGTATATCTAACGATAAGTGCTGCATTGTGTTTGTACTAACAGACAAAACATGACGCACCTGCCAGACAATCGTGGTCATGAGATTGTGTGTATTCAGGTGGGTGATATATAGACGTGACTAAGTGATAACTGTCTTTGATAGCTCTTAGCTGGTCTGGCGTCGAAGTACACTTCTGTTGCTTCTATATTTAGTGAGAGAATATGTACATAGGTATTACTTGGAACTCGTGGAAGACAAAAGAAAGAGGGGGGGGGGAGCTGCGTGGTCTCGAGGTATGGTGTCCCCCTCGAGTGCTGGAGGTCCCGGGTTCAATCCCCGGTGAGGACCAGGACTTTTTTCACGTGGACTTCTAGTAATAAAATTTCCCCTGGTCTCTGGGTAATGAGATCGGACGCCCGTGTGTACTGTTGCGCGCGTAAAAAAATCTCTTGGCAGTTGGAAATCGAAAAAAAAAAGTAGCCTAACGGCGCTGCCCGGGCAAAATTTCGAGTTAAAAATATACCCAAAGTATTTCAGGATCCTCGCCGGTGCTACGGAGTTCGTGCACTGAGCTGAGTTTCTCCAGACTCAGGTTTGAGTTAGGAGGAGAACGGAGCACTTATGGGTTACACCCGTGTGCCGTGATGTTTATCCATCGACTAAACTAAACTAAAGGAAAGAAGAAGAAATAAGACGATAGAAAAAGGAAAAGAATAATTTAGGCCACAAGGCCTGTAAAGGGGGTACTTTACTTATGGTCACACTTAGATCGAAACATGACACGTCCTTGAGTATTTCATTCGCCGCATAAAGAACTAGGGTGCATTTTTAATTACTGCAGAGTGTTTGAAAATATTGCCGTTCCAAGTTTTGTATTTACAAGTGGGAGGATAACATCAAGAGATGGACGAACATCGTCTGACAGAATATACAGTCAAGGCGAGAGACAGTGTTGGAGATCCATTGCAGCCAACCTTCATTCCGGAGACGGCACCTGATTGATTGATTTACCTATTATGTTGCATGAACTCCGCAGCGGGTGAATACAAAACTTAGAACGGTTATATTTTCAAATTCCCCACAATCATTAAAAATACACCCGACTGTCGTCAGTTGGAGATGGTAGGTCAATCCCATTGTGACCGTAGGCTTCAGTTTAATATTTATATTGCTTATTATCAGACTAATAGCTATTGCTTTTCAAAGACTAAACTAAATCAATTGAATAAATTGTGGAGTGGGACAGATAAAACTACAAAAAAAAATAGATTTTAGGAACATACATCTTTCCCTTTGCAACATACGCCTTTGAGACCTTTGGTGGTCATTTAAAAATGGCCACCAAAGAAGTTCGGTTAAAGCAAAGTAATGTCATTAGAATTCCTCAATGCTGAAGACGAGACCCCGATTCGCATCCATGAACATTTGAGTTTTGTTTATGGAGATTCAACAGTGGATGTTAGCACTGTCTGACGTTGGGTACGTCGTTGTGACGAAGCTGAAGTACTTCAATCCTCACTGGCTGATGCAAAACGGACTGGCCGTCCGTCAAAGGTATCAACTTCACTCATTTATCGAGTTGATGACAACATTTGTGGTGACCGTCGGGTAACACTGGATGAATTGTGTTCTATGTTGTCCATTAGTAAAGGCAGTGCCCAGACCATCATTAAAGTCCCGGGTTATTCAAAGGTTTGTGCACGGTAGGTACCCAGAATGTTGACAGACAGACACACATAAAGAGGCAAGGAAAACCATAGCCATCAACTTCCTCCGTCGTTACGAAAATGAAGGAGAAGGGTCTTTATCGAATATTGTCACAGGTGAAGAGACTTGGGTTCATTTCTTTGAACTAGAATCCAAGAGGCAATCATTGAAATGACGTCACACAACATCGCCGACAAGAAAGAAGCTCAAAATGTCACCTTCTGTAGAGAAAGTTATGGCCTCCGTGTTTTTGGGATGAGAAAGGTGTGACTCTTCTCTACTTCTTGGAACAGGCAAACACGATGAATGCTGACCGTCACATTGAAATTTTGAAGAATCTAGAGGCCGTCTTCGATGACTTTACCCATTCAAAGATCATAGAACTGCACTACTGTTGCACGATAATGCCACGCTACACACCGCTAAACGCACCATTTATACGAATGCAGAATTTGGTGGATATTATTACCACATCACCCTTAAAGTCCCGATTTAGCACGTTCAGACTTCCATCTTTTTGGACCACTGAAAGGCGATCTTCGCGGACATCACTTTATGGAGTACACCGAGTCACCTTAATCGCTACGTATACAAGTGGTTTAGGAAACAGGACACAAATTGTTACCGTGCGGGGATACATGCCCTTGTGAGAAGAAGAACAAAAACTATAACAAATAACGGAGACTACATTGAGAAATAAATTGTTGAAGTACAGACTTAGGGCTTCATTTCAATGTGCATGTTTTTTTTGTTTTTTTTTGCCTAGTGAATGAAATTAAAAATTACGAGGCATTACGTATTGACCGCCCCTCGTATCTGATGCAATAAATCACAATCATTGAATGTCAGAAAGAGAGTACTGAAATGTTATACAGAACCTGTCTTGCTGTATGGCAGTGAATCATGGAATGTGAATGGACAAATTAGGAAGAACTTAGAAAGGCAGATCAACAGAAATTATGCCGGATAGACTGAGACGGTGGCATAGACGAATATCACCATTAGAGCTGATTAGGAACAGCAAGGACCGCAATCTATGGAAAGACATGGACGCATAGACCAGTTGGCAGGGCACTTGATGATTATTATTTACTAGCTGACCCGGCCCGGCTTCGCCCAGACTCAGGTGGGGAGCATCTCATTTAAATCATATAAGTAGTCATATAAGCTCCCGTTCCCGTTCCCGAGAGGAGGAGGAGGGAGGAGGAGGAAGAGTAGGGAGGAGTAGGAAGGAATAGGAGGGAGGAGGAGGAGGAGGGAGGAGGAGGGAGGAGGGAGGGGAAGAGGGAAGATGATGAGGGAGTAGGAAGAGAGAGGATGAGGAGGGAGGAGGAGGGTAAAGGAAGAGGGGAGGAGGAGGAAGAGGGAGGTAGAGCGAGTAGGAGGGGGAGAAGGAGGGAGGAGGAAGAGAGAGGAGGAGGGAGGAGGAGGGAGAGGGAGGAGGAGGAATGAGTAGGAGGGGGAGGAGGAGGAAGAGGAGGAGGAGGAGGGAGAAGGAGGGAGGAGGAGAACGCGGGAGGAGGAGGGGAGGAGAAGGGAGGAGGGAGGGGGAGGAGGGAGAGGGAGGAGGAGGGAGAGGGAGGAGGAGGGAGAAGGAAGAGGGAGAAGGAGGAGGGAGGAGGAAGAGGGAGGAGAAGGAGAAGGAGGAGCAGGAGGAGAGGGAGGAGGAAGATGGAGGAGGAGGAGGGATGTGGAGGGAGGAGGAGGAGGGAGGAGGTAGAGGAAGGAGGATGGAGGAGGAGAAGGGAGGAGGAGGGAGGAGGAGAGGATGGAGGGGGAGGAGGAGGGAGGAAGATGGAGGAGAATGAGGAGGAGGGAGGAGGAGGGGGATGAGGGAGGAGGAGGGAGGAGGGGGATGAGGGAGGAGGAGCAGGGAGGAGGAAGAGGGAGAAGGAGGAGGGAGAAGGAGGAGGGAGAAGGAGGAGGGGGAGAAGGAGAGGGAGGAGCAGGAGGAGAGGGAGGAGGAAGATGGAGGAGGAGGAGGAGGGATGTGGAGGGAGGAGGAGGGAGAGAAGGGAGGAGGAGGGAGGAAGAAGGAGGAGAAGCAGGAGGAGGTAGAAGGAGGAAGAGGGAGGAGGAGGAAGGAGGAGGGAGGAGGAGGGAGGGAGGAGGAGGAAGAGGGAGGAGGAGAAGGGAGGAGGAGGAAGAAGGAGGGAGGAGGAGGAGAGGGGAGGAGGAGGAGGGAGGAGGAGGGATGAGGAGGAGGAGGAGGGAGGAGGAGCGATGAGGCAGAGTGAGAAGGAGGAGTGAGGAGGAAAAGGGATGAGGAGAAGGGAGGAGGAAGAGGGAGAAGGAGGAGGAAGAAGGAGGAGGAATAAGGAGGAGGGAGGAGGGAGGAGGAGGGAAGAGGAGGAAGAGAGAGGAGGAGGAGGGAGGTGGAGGGAGGAGGAGGAGGGAGGAGGAAGGAGGAGGAGGGAGGAGGCGCAGGGAGAAGGAGGAAGGAGGAGGGAGGAGGGGAGAAGGAGCGATGAGGAGGAAGAGGGAGGAGGAGGGAGGAAGAGGGAGGAGGAAGAGGGAGAAGGAGAGGGAGGAGAAGAACGCAGGAGGAGGAGGCAGAGGAGGAGGAGGTAGGAGGAGGGAGAGGGAGGAAGCGGGAGAGGGAGGAGGAGGAGAGAGGAGGAGGGAGGAAGAGGAGAGAGGAGGAGGAGGGAGGAGGCGGAGGGAGGAGGAAGAGGGAGAAGGAGGAGGGAGAAGGAGGAGGGAGGAGGAGGAGGGAGGATGAGGAGGGATGTGGAGGGAGGAGGAGGGAGGAGGAGGAGGGAGGAGGTAGAGGGAGGAGGAAGGAGGAGGAGGAGGAGAGGGAGGAGGAGGGAGGAGGTGGAGGGAGGAGGGAAGAGGAGGATTGAGGAGGAGAGAGGAGGAGAAGGGAGGAGGAAGGAAGAGGAGTGATTAGGAGGGTGAAGAGGAGGAGAAAGAGGGGGGAGGAGGGAGGAAGAGATAGGCAGAGAGACGAGGAGGAGGAGTAGGGAGGAATAGGAGGGAGGAGGAGGGATTAGGAGGAGGAGAGAGGAGGAGGAGCGAGGAGGAAGGAAGAAGAAGGAGGTGGAGGGAGGAGGAGGGGAAGAGGACTAGGGAGGAGGAAGAGGGAGGAGGAAGGAGAAGGAGGGAGGAGAAGAACGCAGGAGGAGGATGGGGAGGAGGAGGAGGGAGATGGAGGAGGAGGCTGGAGGAGGAGAGAGGAGGCTGAGGGAGGAGGTGGAAGGAGAAGGAGGGAGGATGAAGAGGGAGGAGGAGGAAGAGGGAGGAGGAGGAGGGATGTGGATGGAGGAGGAGGTAGAGGGAGGAGGAAGAGGGAGGAGGAGAGAGGATGAGGAGGGAGGAGGAGAGGGAGGAGGAGGGAGGAGGTAAGAGGAGGACAGGGAGTAGGAGGGAGCAAGAGGGAGGAGAAGGAAGAAGAGGGAGGAGGAGGAGGAGGGAGGAGAAGATGAAGGGGAGGACGTAGGAGGAGGAGGGAGGAGGAGGAGGGAGGAGGAGGAGGGAGGAGGAGGAGAGAGAAGGGAGGAGGAAGGAAGAGGAGTGATTAGGAGGAGGGAGGAGGGCGAGGAGGTAGGAGGAAGAGGGAGGAGGAGGAAGAGGGAGAAGGAGGAGGAGGGAGGAGAAGATGAGGGGGAGGACGTAGGAGGAGGAGGAGGGAGGAGGGAGGAGGAGGAGGAGAGAGGAGGAGAAGGGAGGAGGAAGGAAGAGGAGTGATTAGGAGGAGGGAGGAGGGCGAGGAGGTAGGAGGAGGAAGAGGGAGGAGGAGGAAGGAGGAGGAGGAAGGAGGAGGAGTAGAAAGAGGGAGGAGGAGGATGGAGGAGGGAGAGGGAGGTGGGGGAGGGGAAGAGGGTAGGAGGAGGAGGAGGGGAGAGGAGGAGGAGGATTATAACGCATATGCCTGTAGATAACTGCAGCAAAAAGGTGGGTTTGTCTATTTATCTGACCCGGCGTGGCTTTGCCCAGCTCCTGGCGGGGAGGGTCTCATTAAATTCATACAACAACAAAAAAAGTTACTTAAAAGAATGTCCTTCCACACACCATCCATTATTTTTAATGAAAACTGTTTTTAATCACCGACATGACTGTAGGTAACTCTTTAAGCATAAAAAGATGAGTTACAATGTTATGCATTGTGCATTATTTTTATGAAAACTTTGAAAATGCCTTAAAGATTATATCATTATTTATTACAACTCATATGCCGGTACATAACTATAGAAAAAGAGTTTATAAATCTTTGAAAACGATACAATATGACTGTAAGCTATACAGAAAAGTTATTAAAAGTTATGCCCCTTGAAATAACTTTTATAGAGTTAAGTCCCTTCGCAATATAGAAATTATAATAAAAAATGAAATATTAAATAATATTAAGTAAGCAGCCGATTTCACACTAAAAAAATATCACAGTTGGCAGCGCGGGAATGATAGGAAGACGTGTAGAAAATTTCATCTCAATCGGATGGACCGTTCGCGAACGCATAAAGGACATACATACATACGGAGATTGCCTTTTATAAATAAGATTGCTCACTTATTATTAATGTATTTCTGGGGCTTCAAGATTGATTGCCCCGGTGCCTGTTATTCCTTCAGTAAGGAGCTATCTGCATTTGTATTTGGCGGTTTGGTGTTTCCGTTTCCTCTCACAGCAGGGCACTGTGAACTCAGAGCAAGACAGTCAACCCAGAGCAGGACAGTCACCTCAGAGTAGACAGTCAACTCAGAGCAAGAGTCAACTCAGAGCAGGACAGTCAACTCAGAGCAGGATAGTCAACTCAGAGCAGGATAGTCAACTCGTAGACAGTCAACTCAGAGCAAGACAGTCAACTCAGAGCAGGAAAGTCAACTCAGAGTAGGACAGTCAACTCAGAGTAGGACAGTTAACTCAGAGTAGACAGTCAACTCAGAGCAGGATAGTCAACTCAGAGTAGACAGTCAACTCAGAGCAGGATAGTCAACTCAGAGTAGGACAGTCAACTCGTAGACAGTCAACTCAGAGCAAAGAAGTCAACTCAGAGTAGGACAGTCAACTCAGAGTAGACAGTCAACTCAGAGCAGGATAGTCAACTCAGAGTAGGACAGTCAACTCAGAGTAGACAGTCAACTCAGAGCAGGATAGTCAACTCAGAGTAGGACAGTCAACTCAGAGTAGGACAGTCAACTCAGAGTAGGACAGTCAATTCAGAGTAGACAGTCAACTCAGAGCAGGATAGTTAACTCAGAGCAAGACAGTCAACTCAGAGCTGGATAGTCAACTCAGAGTAGGACAGTCAACTTAGAGTAGGACAGTCAACACAGAGCAGGATAGTCAAGTCTGAGCTAGATAGTCAACTCAGAGTAGGACAGTCAATGCAGAGCAGGACAGTCAACTCAGAGCAGGATAGTCAAGTATGAGCTGGATAGTCAACTCAGAGCAGGATAGTCAAGTCTGAGCTGGATAGTCAACTCAGAGTAGACAGTCAACTCAGAGCAGGACTGTTAACTCAGAGCAGAATAGTCAATTCAGAGCAGGATAGTCAATTCAGACAGGAAAGTCAACTCAGAGGAGGACAGTCAACTCAGAGGATGATAGTCAACTCAGAGCAGAACACTTTCAACACAGAGGACTGTCAACTCAGAGCAGGATAGTCAATTCAGAGCAGAAAAGTCAATTCAGAGGAGGACAGTCAACTGAGAGGATGATAGTCAACCCAGAGGAGGACAGTCAACTTAAGAGTAGGCCATTGTCAATCAGAGGGGGATAGTCAACTCAGAGCAGGATAGTCAACTCAGAGCAGGATAGTCAACTCAGAGCAGGACAGTCAACTCAGAGCAGACAGTCAACTCATAGTAGACAGTCAACTCAGAGCAGGAAAGTCAACTCAGAGCAGGACAGTCAACTCAGAGCAGAACAGATAACTCAGAGTAGACAGTCAACTCAGAGTAGGATAGTTAACTCAAAGCAGGATAGTCAGCTCAGAGCAGGATAGTCAGCTCAGAGCAGGACAGTCAACTCAGAGCAGTACAGTCAACTCAGAGCAGGACAGTCAACTCAGAGCAGGATAATTAACTCAGAGGAGACAGTCAACTCAGAGCAGGATAGTCAGCTCAGAGCAGGACAGTCAACTCAGAGCAGTACAGTCAACTCAGAGCAGGACAGTCAACTCAGAGCAGGATAATTAACTCAGAGGCGACAGTCAACTCAGAGCAGGATAGTCAGCTCAGAGCAGGACAGTCAACTCAGAGTAGAACAGTCAACTCAGAGTAGACAGTCAACTCAGAGCAGGATAGTTAACTCAGAGCAGGATAGTCAGCTCAGAGCAGGACAGTCAGCTCAGAGCAGGATAGTCAGCTCAGAGCAGGACAGTCAACTCAGAGCAGGATAGTCAACTCAGAGTAGACAGTCAACTCAGAGCAGGAAAGTCAACTCAGAGCAGTACAGTCAACTCAGAGCAGAACAGTCAACTCAGAGTAGACAGTCAACTCAGAGCAAGATAGTTAACTCAGAGCAGGATAGTTAACCCAGAGCAGGATAGTCGACTCATAGTAGGGCAGTCATATCAGAGTTCACAGTCAACTCAGAGCAGGATAATCAACTCAGAGCAGGATAATCAACTCAGAGCAGGATAGTCAACTCAGAACAGTACAATCAACTCAGAGCAGAACAGTCAACTCAGAGCAGGATAGTTAACTCAGAGCAGGAAAGTCAACTCAGAGCAGGAAAGTCAACTCAGAGCAGAACAGTCAACTCAGAGTAGACAGTCAACTCACAGCAGGATAGTTAACTCAGAGCAGGATAGTTAACTCAGAGCAGGATAGTCAACTCAGAGCAGGACAGTCAACTCAGAGCAGTACAGTCAACTCAGAGCAGGACAGTCAACTCAGAGCAGGATAGTCAACTCAGAGTAGACAGTCAACTCAGAGCAGAACAGTCAACTCAGAGTAGACAGTCAACTCAGAGCAGGATAGTTAACTCAGAGCAGGATAGTTAACTCAGAGCAGGACAGTTAACTCAGAGCAGGATAATCAACTCAGAGCAGGATAGTCAACTCAGAGCAGAACAGTCAACTCCGAGCAGGACAGTCAACTCAGAGCAGGATAGTCAACTCACAGCAGGATAGTCAACTCACAGCAGGATAGTCAACTCAGAGCAGGATAGTCCCAATTCCCCAATTCAAACATGGTTTTAACATTCCAGGAACCAATTCTAGAGACTCTCCTAGGTGAAAGGAGGCAGGCGATCCAGATTCCTAGTTTCCCCACATCACATCACACTACATCTGGGTGAAGAGCCCCCTTTTAACTCCGCTGGCTGAAGTCTTTTTCTGAGGTCAGCATGGCTGAATGGATAAGAGTGCTTGTTCTTAAAGATCCGGTTTGCTGACACTGAGGTACGGGGTTCAACCCCTACACCGGTCAGTTGGACTAAATTGGTGACTTCTCGTCCTTGACTTTGGGATGTAAATTACAAGTACCTCTGATGACAGAGGGACACTGATAATATGGAAAGCTAATCCACACACAAAATTCAGTCCAGTGCTAATAGAAGTAGTGTGTATGGATTACGCTTGAGTTCAAAGCAAACGAGCGCCAAAAAAAAAAGTGTTATTGTTTTCTTTATTGGTAAAATTTATAATCAGCTGTATTTTGCAGCTAAAGTTTTATATGGGATGAGGTAGCCAGTCATGTGCCACCATCCTTAGTCACCTCTTATAGCATTCATGGTCTGTTACAGGGTCACTTTTGTTTGCCTCGCTGTAATAGGCCCCAGTAATACAAGTGTGATACCACACCAATGGTTACAAACAAATATATTATTCCTGGTAACATATGAACCTGTATCTACTTGAGGGATTCAAATGAAAACCTTAAATGTGTGATAGAAATTACAATAACCATGCTATTGTCTTGTAACCGGTCAATATTGTTGGTAAGGGTGTTAAAAGTGTTGAGTATGTGACATTACGGTGCAGATGAACACGGTCCGTCATAAGGACAGTTTAAAGATGATTGCCTCACTTTTGACACACCAAAGAGGAGCAATTTTATGTTATCCTTTTTTTTTTTTTAATCAGTGAAGGGGTGAAACCTATAGAAATTCATCAGCAGATGAAGGTCCAGTTTGGTGATGCATGCCTATCAGTCCAGCACGTGTATGAGTGGAGTAGGAAGTTTCAAAACTGCATGACTTCTGTGACACTGTTCAGCATACTACATCATCCATGATGTGCTACAGTACCGCAAAGTGTCTGCAAGGTGGGTGCAGCCTACTCCAGAACTGAAACGACGATGCATTGATGCTTGTCAAGAACTAGCCGCAAGTGATTTCCATCTGTTTGGACAACTCAAGAATCACTGGAGGAAAGACTTTTCGGTCCGGTGAAGAGGTACAGCAGGTGGTGCACGAGTGGCTACACATGCAACCAAGAGAATTTTTTTCTACAGGAAACCAAGTACCTTATCAGTTCTGGAAAACTTGCATTGAACGTATGATGACTACATCGAAAAATAACACATTTGCTCTTTTTCAGAATATATTCACCAAAATAAAAACATTTAAGGTTTTCATTTGAAATTTGGTGCAGATCAAACGTGGGACAGCCATCTTTAAACTATCCTTATGATATCAGCGTGTTCATCTGCACTGTGATGTCATGTGCTTAACACTCTTGACATCCGTAACAACAATGTTGACATGTTACAAGACAATGACATGGTAGTTGTAATTTCTATCACACTTTTAAGGTTTTCATTTGAAGCCCCCTCATATAATGTAACTGTTGTATGTCCTTTTCAACATGTTGCAATCATCCCCAGGTAATTTTCTATGCAATTTTACCTTCAGTAATTTACCATTGCTTTCTAAATGAGAAGTCAACATTTTTAAGTTCAATTGACCAGCGTAGGGAATTAATCTAATGTCACATCATGAACGCACAGGAAGTTTAAACTTGAGCTTGATAAACCTCTCGGCTATGATGATGACCTCTGTATTCATAATATAGACAACAATGACCACAATAATGTTCTCAATTCAACAAAGTGTCCAAATAAAGCTCTGACCACATACAAAACAAAACATACCCAGATCATAAAAGGACATTTTAATTCATTTCTTGATAAGAGGATCTCACAGTCATGATCATCAAATGACAGAAAATGCCAAGCAAACTTAAATGAACATGTCAAATTATATAATGCCATAACAAAACCCAACCCTCTTATAATAGCAAACAAATAGGTGATCCCAAGACACACTCTAAGATTCCAATTGTGGGCTATTTCATTATGAGATGAAGTAACTAGTGTGTTTCCTTGTTGCATTTCCTTTGCAGAGAAATTCCTGGAACCCATTTTTATAAGACCACACTGAACTCAGAATAAGAAAATCTGTAGCGAAAAAAAAAATCATCACAATTCTTAGCACTTCTACTGGTGTACCACCCACAGGTGTTGAAGAGCTGAGGAAATAAAGGCCTCTTGCCCAAGCAGTTTGTTCATGGTGTCATTAATACCAATGTGTATGCTTACCTTTCTGACAAATCCAACCTGCTAATTTTGTCTGTTAGCCGGTCAACACCAGCCCCAGACAGTGCGATTATGGAAACATTCGTCCCATGACAGAAGCTGCTGATGAAATGTGAAGTTTTAGGCCTTCATATTTTCTGGGACGTGTCAGAAATCTACAGCATGGTACATGGAGCGATTTTCAATGGCCCGCTGATTGAATTTAAATACAGTATAATCTCACTGTTCCGTGGCCGAGGGGTTAGCAGCTTTCTCCGCTAACCCCGAATACTCTCGTCACGTGACGCGACGAGAATTAGCAGTGGTTCGAATCGCAAAAGTGACTTATGAGAGTATGGAGCCAGTCACTCAGAAAGTCGTGGCGTGCTGATGAGCATAATCTAGCCTAGGAATCAACATACAGCTGAAAGATGCTGGTGTTGACCGCAATATCCTGAAACAGGATGGAAACGCGGAAAAAAAAAAAAAAAAAAAATAATCTCTGTAAAAATTGAATTTTTAATTAAATAGGAGCATTGAATTCTCTTAAAGGTAGTCCTGTTTTCACATCCATTCAAACCAAAAGTTAGACAATGAAGATAACAATGTGCAATCTGATGCAAACTAAACAATAATTGACACTGATGTTCTTTTTTTTTCCATCCTTTCTTTTCCCTCTCTCTCTCGACCACTCCTCCACCACTAATTCATTTGCATACTGATTTCGGTACAGTTAGTTGACTAAAGCACAACAATTTGTGTTATTTGATCATATGATGCGGTTACAATATTTTGTTCTTCAAACTATTGGGCTTTCTCTCTGAACAATAGGCATATGGAAATTGTGTAATAAAATGTAAAATAATGGGTTTAGAACTGAACTGATTCAGTGTCAAACAAAAAGTAAGTTTGTACCAGACATGGTACACAGTCAAACGAACAAGTATCTTCTCTTCTTCTTTTCGTTCATCCGGAGTGTTTTTTCAGATGTCATTGCGGTGTGCGTTAAGCACCCTTGGGTTGAAAACCCTTAGGTCAACACATCCGGCTTATGCGTGCATTTTTGACCAGGTTAGCATTCCTGGGAGACTCTCACATTTGTGGTACCGTCCACATCTCAGCTGGTCAAGTTGGAACAGTCGAGGACTTCGGTCATCCCTCAAGAGAAGGAAGGGACAGTCCATAGCATTTTCCGCCATCCAAGATTGCTTCCATAGTTGCAGGGCAGACACATAGCGCCCTGGTACTGGGCTCACCAAGGGATTTGTCTCGTCTTGCTCATGGCTGCTTTAATTCCTCACTTCAATATATTGAAATGAACAAGTATTATGAAGTAAATCTCCATTCACTGGGCTTGAAATTGAGGAAGATACATGAAACAGTGTCAGGTCTTACTGAGTTACCACATAACAGTAGACGCATGACAATTGATGCATGATAAGGCAGACGTGGTTGCAGTCTTGTGTAAGCACGTGTACACCACGGAGGAGCAAATGGATCACCATGGTCTGGCAAGAATGCGACAGCGTGGAGTGACAAGGGGATCTGGCCGATGCTCGATGCTTAGAGGAAAGGTGAGACGCACATATAATCAGATTGCTACTGGTACTATTGGGGTTGGAACTCTTCGCTGGCTTCTGGGGATGGGGATGAAGCGCTTATGGGAATGCCCCGAATGCTGTGATGTCGGTTCTTAAATCAATCAATCAATCAATAACAGTAGACGGTCCTATCTGCTTTCTGTGAACACCGAATGTTGGACAGCCCTTACTAAACCTGACACCCCACATTGTGCCAACAGCTTTTGGGCAGAGAAGCGCAATTGGGAAGGTACAAATCTTATCCTGGTGCAAGGAAATGCGGCCTAAAGACTAAATATCATGGCAGAGCAGACCAGGCCTTAAACCTTGGTTGGCAATGGTCTGCGATCAAAGCTCTGACAAGCGGACATTAAGAGCATTACTTTTCTGATCCGACAGCTTCTGAAGCTTATCTTCTTCCAGATGTATTGGTGTTACCTTTACTCTGGAGTAAACTAGGTAGGCAGAGAGAGGGATCATGCTGCATGGGCAACACACGGTCTCTACAATGCAGCACAGGCTTTGTGCTATTTTTGAAGCACAATGTAACAATGTCTCTATCAAGACAGCAATATGCCAGTACACAAAACAAAACACATGTTGACCCTAATTCAGCGATCTATAATCTTTCTGTCCAAATGGAAGGTCACATTTGGTGATATTATTCTTTGGAACTGAATCAGTTAAGTTTTGCAAACACAAAATGTGTATTTGTTCCTGTTTATTTTAAGTATTAAATAATCTACAACAAATATAATAGTTATTTAATGTATTTAAAACATGCTAAGATCAAATTATTTTGTTTCAATGGTTCTGGTTTATAAAAATATGATTGCCATGCAGAGTGATTTTATAACAATATTTCCTTGTTCTTACCAACGGAATAGAATCCTGCCTAGGTTACCTATTACCTGCTTCTGTCCAAAGAACATTTTCCTTAACTGATGTCAGAAAACATCTCTCCTTAACTGATGTAAGAAAAACATCTCTCCTTACCTGATGTCAGAAAAAACATCTCTCCTTAATTGATGGCAGAAACATTTTATCCTTAACTGAAAATTGAACTAGTGCAGATACAAACATAACTAGTCCAGATATAAACTTAACATTTTCTGCTGCAAGCAGGTGATTATTACAAACATCTTCAGACAGTCCTGTCCTTAAACACCAGCTTCTTTCAGACAACCATGCCTCCTTAAATGCTGTCAGACAAGCATCTCTCCATAACTGACGTCAGACAAGCATTCCTCCATAAATGACACCAGAAAAGCTTCGTTTCTTAACTGATATCTGAACTAGTAAAGATATAAATTTAATATTTTCTGTCACAAGCAGTTGATTACAATCGGACATTTCTTACTCTCTCTGGTACTTTAGAGAACAGATCCAATTGAAGTTAAGTAATTGCGTGTGACAGGAAAGAGTTAAGGTCATATCTGTACTTGATTCACTTGTCAGTTAAGGAGGAGAGCTTTTGTGACAGAAGCAGGTGGCCAAAAGTTAAGGACAGGTCAAAATATAACTCTACTCACAGCATAGCTCCAATGACTCACAGATATAAAGTATAAAAACACACCCTCAACCAGTGATATAATAAATTAATCAATTAACATTTCATATAATTATGAAGGGGAATTATGAAGAAATAAACTTATTTCAAAGAGTTAGGAATGGGGCAAGCAGGCCCATCTAACATTCTGCACTTATCTTTTACCTTTAGTACATACTTTCATTCATACAGCTCTTATTAAGTTCATTTAAAATATCTGCAACAACAACAATTTATGCATTATAACAGGAAAAAAAAGATAAAAAAGAACCAGAGATGTCCAAGAATCATTACTACATGGCAAATTAATACTAATTATTATTATGTTAATTTTATTGAGGCTAACGGAGATGAAGTTGCGTAGGTGGGGTTAAAAGCTGGAGAGGAAAGGCAGAACGAGAGGCCAAATAGATGAGCTTTATGGTCAAAAGGCTTTTACCTGATTTGTAAACAAACTAGCCAATTTGCTAGCTAATCTTTTTAAAAATTAAACAAAGCCTAGGTAATCAGCCTAACAGAGAGAGGATGAGGAGGAAGATGAGACCGGGAGAGAAGAGAGAGAGGAAAGGAGAAGAGAGGGGGAAGAGGAAATAGAGAGAGAAAGGAGATAGAGAAAAGTGAAGTGAGAAAGAGAGAAATGAAGTTAGAAAGATGGGAGAAATTGAGAACATGGAAAAAGTACAGGAGAGAAGGGGTGAAATGGAGAGGAGATACGAGGGGAGAGGAGAGAGAAAGAAAGAGATAGACAGCAAAGAAACTTTCCCAACAAAATTAACCTATATTGCTTACAAATGGAGGTCCATTCACTCATATCAAAAGTATGTTTATATGTTCCATGAATATTCATGCATGCAGTCTCATCTCTATATGCAAGATGTGATTTGCCTGATGTCATTTTGATGTGAACACACAGCTAAGTCTGGCTTTTTAAAAATGCAAAAGTAATTCTGCTTACATGCCAAATAGGCATATTGCAGATATCATGCAATGCCCTTAATTTATGATGGAACAAGAATGAAAAAATAAAGTAGAATAGTCAGCATCAAGCTGGACGCCTTTACTATTCCAAACTAAACAAATTTGAAGTGACACTAACAGTGCTAGAGCAATGAACAATGCTATGAATAAAAGCCAACAAGGTGGGAAATGAGTGTAACCGGAGTACTGTCACAAAACAACCAAGTGGACGCTGCAGCTACTAAGCTCCTATCAACAAATACAACAAAAACAAATGGATACTCATGTAACTATACAACAATGTAATGGTGGGCAAATAAATACTGCGAAACTGAAATGAAAATAAAGAGGTCAGATGGCTGATTGGATAACAGAGCTCACTCTTAACCTTTGGGTGTGCTGATGCTGAGGAAGCGGGTTCAACCCCTACACTGATGAGTTGGACTAAAATGTTGACTTCTCATCCATGACTTGGGGACATAAATTACAAGTATCTCAGAAGTTGGAGTGGGTTTGCCTGATGGCCAGGGACACTGATAATAGAAAAAGCTCATCTACACTAAAAATCAGTCCAGTTCACTCAGTTGTAGTAGCGAGTGTATGGTCTATGCTCGAGTTTTAAAAAAAAGCGAGCAGGGAGGGAAGAAAATTAAAATAACGCCTTTGCCAGATGTATCTTTGGTAGCAATTTTACAAGGTTGGGTTGATCTTAACTCTTGATGAATACTTAGGAAATGAATCCAGCAACCACTGAAGTTTTTTTTGTTTTTAAATGAACACACATCCAAACATAACTACAACATGACTTTAATGATCGCACAATTAATATTGGAATGTTCTATGGTACACTTAAATCTCCACGGTGCAAAATTCTAAATCAAGACTATAAAATCTTCAAGGAAATGGAAAACATAGGAATAGTGTTAACGTAATGCATTGATGTAACAAAGGGCCTGAAGTACCGTTGTTAACAATGTCACAAATGATAACAGTGCCCAGAGAAATAAAGATGCTTGTGAAGCAAATGAAGAGTACTGTTTTAGTTAGTTGAGTTTCCTGGCTGGCTGAGTGGCTAAGAATGCCGGGTTCTCCTTCAGAAAACCCAGGTTCGAATCCTCGGTAAGGTGTGGATATTTTTACATCCTAAACTGCACAGTTCGTGGTGACTGCACTAGCCAGGTGTCCTTAATTCCTCAGGACCCACCTGCCCTACACTGCAAGGTACTATAGGCAGTAGGTGACAGACAGTTTCCTGTGTGTTGGAAGTGAAGTAAAGAAGCCTCCCCCCTCCCTACCCCTTTCCCCACACCTTGAGGTGTACTGGGTATATGGTGCTAATCACATTTCTATAGACCAATTGGCACTCGATGTGAGATGTGCTAAAGAAGGCCACCTTTGCTTCCCAGAACATCTCCCAGTACCCATTTTAAGCTGGGTTGAGCTAGGAGCTCAAATCAGCTTTTAAGAATCTACACCTCAATAGGGATTTGAGCACACAACCACTGGTCCAGCAGGCAAGCAGGCTAGCTGCTGTGCCATGCGGCTCCTATGATACTTTTATGTTGAGAGTACATATCTATCATCAGTGCTTCTCGGATGATAGTTTTAATGTATGACTAAAATTAGTGGAACTGCAGTAAAGCTGTGGATATGTAAATGCAGCTTTACAGGACACAATTATTTTTTTCAAGTTAAGTTATTAGTCGTGGTTCCAACTTCATGGCAAAATGCTCTGTTCCTGTGCCAGTGAATATCATACAAATTGCTCCTCACTGTCTCATGTGAAAAGTGGAACAGACAGT
Organism: Cepaea hortensis; assembly: GCA_963921405.1. Lineage (NCBI taxonomy): Eukaryota > Metazoa > Mollusca > Gastropoda > Stylommatophora > Helicidae > Cepaea > Cepaea hortensis. The sequence continues at coordinate 51,125,075 of OY992884.1, forward strand.
AATCCTGACAAACCAACAGCATGCACAGGCATACATGCATAAAGCTGCTACCAGAATGCCAACACACCAGTCCGCCACTAAAATTACAGTTCAGCACTGATGGAACCGGCAATCACTAGAAAACCAGCAGTTGCACACACATTACTGCACAAGGTAAAACTAGCTAGTTAAGCAGCCAGCCGTCCACCATTTTTCTGAACATGCAGTTCACAATTTTAATGAGGGTGTTTAATTCGAATGTTTCTCACATGAGTGAGGATACAAGATAGGTGATTCTCACATGAGGGTAGATATATAGCATCATTGTTTTTCAAATAGACTAAAGCTGAACCAATTCAATTTTCTGTTTTCATTCATTTACTTATTGAAAACTGGACAGTACTTCTCCCATAAGGTAGATATACAGAATCACTGTTTTAAAATAACAGGTTTAAAAACAAAAGGATCAACTTAAATTCAATTGACAGAGTTTAACCTCATATAGCTCAGACTCTTTCCGCAGAGAGGCCTGCCAAAAGTGTCACACAAAGCACAAACTCCATAGCTCCAGAGGATCTTCATAAGAATGGCACTGGACTAAATAAATAAAGAATAGACAAATTAGCAATTTTTAAATAAAAACTATGAACCTCAGTGAGTCACAAAATAGTTTGTAAAACAGAAGTGTGTGAGATGCGAATTTGAAAACCATTTAAATCTGTAATTACATTTATCCTTATTTCTGAAAATAAAACTCCGCAAAACTTGACACATTTATCCCATTGTTTTATCAGTTCCCCCAATACTTGCACCACAGAAGTCTTTGGATTGATGCCTTAGCCACGTCCACACCTCATGCTCAATTTTTTTGTTATCAGCAGCAAATGATTTATTCATTCAGTTGTGTCCGCTTTCACAACAAACACCTGCCAAAAAAGAGAGGCAACATATCCTAGTGAATATCACTGGCACTAGGTCATAAGGCCCAGCAAGAATACCTTGCAACAGCATTATTCAGTGGAGCAATCTGAAAGTATGGCTGACATTTTCAACACTATGTGCCTGTGAAACTTGTCATGAGCATGATCCTACACATGCAGCAATTAATGTCTGCCACATGTAGCCATCAGGCTAAGTGGATAGTTCATAACAGGATAGATAAGTCATAGCAGGATAGATGGATAAGCCATATAATGACACCTTTACAAATTGCTGACAATGATTTCTCAACTGTCTTACATAATTTTGTGACTTACTTATTGAATTACCCTTGCACAAAACAAACAATTGAAATAATCAACCCAAAACCCAAATGAAAAAGAGGGGGGGGGGGGGGGGAGAGTAAAGGCAAAAGGGTTAATTTTACTGCACCGGGTTTTCTCCCATACAACTTGGTCTCTCTGGAGAGCTGCTAACAGAATACTGAAAAATCTTGCGGAGATCACAAACTGCATAGCTCTGGCGACAACCCCCTAGGCTCTCCGATATCACTGCACAAACATAGGACTGATTAACGGAGTCAGAAAGCAGACACAGTACCTTCTGAGCACAAGGTTGACAGCTTAACCACTTTGTCTCTGTTCTCTTCTCCCCCCCCCCCCCCCCCAATGAAAACAGTGTTTTCCCATTGTAAATGTAATTATTGAAGACACAAACAATAAATATACTGCACAATATATTGCCTCAGATATTATTTCACTGTATCTTCGTCAGGGGCAAACTACAGACCAAAGTAAACATATATTAAAGCAATGTAACAAATTATTTTAACTGAAATACACAGAACACAGTCATGTGTCCGTTTTACTGTCACCACAGACAAACTGTAGTGAAACAATCCAGGCAATAAATTCTGCAATGTATGATTTCTTTGCTTCATGATTTAAAGAAAAAAAACTGTTTTATTCAACTCAATCTGCACCAAGCAATGGCAAGATCTTAGTATGATAAAAGAACATTCAGTTCAAACTCATGCATGATGTGCATGCATGCTAATGTTAACAATGGTAGATTCATGTGCAGTTACAAAGGTCAATACACTACAATGTTTGCTGTAACAAACTCTGTGGACAAACTAGAAATATTTTACAATCTGCTACGACCTAACATGCAGCAAAAAGGGGAGGGTATGTGTATGTGTACATGGATAGGTATGTACGTGCGAACGTACATGCATGCATGAATGTATGTGTGCCACACACATATGTAGGTATGGATACCTACTTGTATCACACTCTCTCATTCTACAGCTTTGTGTGCTCCATTTGATGTTGAAATTGTGATGTCAAGAGAAACAGCATATACACACACATACACAGTTAATGTGACATAATGGATGTTACATACATAACAGGCTATCACTAGGGTAACAATGATATAACAACATATAGTGAGTCATTGTGATGTCCAGAGAAACAGCATACACACAAACATACACAGTTAATGTGACATAATGGATGTTAATACATAACAGGCTATCACTAGGGTGACAATGATATAACAACATATAGTGAGTCATTGTGATGTCCAGAGAAACAGCATACATATAGTTAAGGTTGTTACATATAAAACAGACTATTACTGTGGTCACAATAATGTACATAAAATAGACCATTACTGCGGTCACAATAATATAACAGCATACACTTAGACATTATATCAAGAGACAGACAAGCCACAGCACAACACTCAAATATGCACATATACAGAGTTACGGTTGTTACATACGTAACAGACTATCACTGTGACAATCATGTAACAACATATACTTAGTGATTGTGTGATATCAAGAGAAAACTAACTAATTAACCCTCTCTATCTGACACTCTCTCTTTCATGAGTTAAGCATGTTACACACAAAACAGACTATCACTATGTGCCAATGATTAACAACATAATCTTAGTCATTGTGATATAAAGAGATCACACACACAATTAAAGATGTTACACATATTACAGACTATTACTGTGTGACAATGATGTAACAACATAATCTTACTCATTGTGGCATAAAGAGAACACACACACACATACACAGTTACAGATGTTACACATATAACAGACTATCACTGAGTGACAATGATGTAACAACATAATCTTACTCATTGTGGCATAAAGAGAACACACACACATACACAGTTACAGATGTTACACATATAACAGACTTTCACTGTGTGACAATGATGTAACAACATAATCTTAGTCACTGTGATATAAAGAGAACACACACACAGTTACAGATGTTACACATATAACAGACTATCACTGAGTGACAATGATGTAACAACATGATCTTAGTCACTGTGATATAAAGAGAACACACAGTTAAAAGATGTTACACATATTACAGACTATCACTGTGTAACAACATAACAATATACTTCATCAACGTGATGCCTTAAATTAAACCAGTCTAGTAACTGTAATGTATTAACATTATATACCTAATGTGATATCAAGGAGATGATGCTAAATGCTTTTTTTTTTTAAATGTAAAAAGCTACTTTGTAATCATCAAGCGATGCTGAATCCTCAAACACTGATTCTCCCTTTGTGACAGAGCTGAAGATATGTACCAGATCTGAACTTAAACCAACAATACAAGGAGGTAGCATCTCATTGTTTGACTGTGGCTCGGTAATATGGTCTGTGTGCTTCATTCGTCATTCAAGTAAGTATAGGAAATCCACGTGGCAGCTATTGCAATAATACCTCCTACTGCAGCACCTGGGTTTGGAAGAAGAAAAACAACACTTTTGTGTTAAAATGCCAGTCTATTTCTCATATATATATATATATACAGGCAGTCGTCGACTTACGACCATGATCGGTTCTGACAGACCGGTCGTAACACGATTTAGTCGTAAGTTGAGTATGCTATGTGTACAATAATGTGAAGTGATGTTATAAAAATATTTAAGTTAAATTATATCATAAATTTCTTTTATTATTGTCATAAATCATAATTTTCGATGTTCATTTTGTGCCATTTGTATCGTCTCTACACCATTTTGTTTCTTATTTTTACATCGTCAGGTTTAAGAAAAACACTGCATTAACTGTACATGTACAACTGGTTTAATATTTGCAAAACATACAAAATACAGGTGTGGAAAATACTATAGGAAACATTATTATTACATGGTCTACCATCTCTAGTTCGGCGTCGTCAATAAAGATTGATGGTACCCTATGTGCACCTTGTGACATAATCTGTGTCTTCTTTTTGCTAATTGTTAAACCAAATTCTGAACAAGCATTAGAGAATGCAGATAGTAGACATTGTAATTCTTCCTCAGAGTGGGTCGTAACATCATCTGCAAAAATCAGGTTATCCATCTGTCTACGAAGACACAGCATGGAATAAACCGCCACACAACCTGATCTTTGCAGACAAAGCCGTTCGACTGATAATTGAGGCAGAAATAAATCTTTAAATATTGAGCACAACCCACTAATGGCAATGCTGATTGCACTCTGGTATGAACCTAAGGCCTATCCACGTCAATGTGGAAGCACTAGACTCGAGTTAATAATATGGCTAGTGATTGTGGTCGTAAAGTCGAATGGTCGTAAGTTGCATAGGTCGTAAGTCGACGACTAGCTGTGTATATATATATATATATATATATAAGACAATTAATTATGCCATGGCAGTTAATTAGTTAATATTACAAGATAATCTACATAAACATATAAAATGTCAGTTTATTTTGTACATAAAGTTCAGATAGCAACATCATTTATATGCATTTTCTTCTATCATTTTTATCCTCATCTGCATTAAAACCATCACCATTATGAGGTCAGAATGGCCGAAAGGATAAGAGTGCTTGTTCTTAAACATCCGGTGTGCTAATGCAGAGGTAGGGGGTTTGAACCCTGCACCAGGCAGTTGGACTAAAATGTTGATTTTCGTGCTTGACTTGGAGACGAGTGGGTTCGAATGATGGTGAGAGATACAAGTAATAGGGAAAGCTAATCCACATTTCAGTCCAGTGCTATTAGAAGTAGTGCATATGGACCACACTAATTCAAAGTGAGCAATCGCCCTGAAAAAGTCATCATTTTCATATTATCATCTCATCATATTCCTCTTGTACCTTGCGGTGTTGATGTGAAGTATAAACAGCGGGAGAGTGCCTGCTTAAGGGCTTCATGTATCAATATTAACATGGACTCTGTTATTCCCTGCGCCCATCGTTTATGTGGTTGGCCTCTTCCTCTGCTTCCCTCTGGTCTGTACATCATTGCTTGTTGTGGTATACTGTTAGTTAGTAACCTACTTGCATGGCCAAACCATTTGACTTGCTGCCCTCTAATAAAATCTAGTGCAGCTATAACCCCCACTTTAGTCCTGATTTCTTCATTTCTGATCTTATCTCTTCTTGATACATTGAGTATTCTTCTCAGGAATCTCATTTCTGTTGTGATTTTTCTTTTCTCTTTTTCTGTCATTGTCCAGGTTTGACATAGGTTTTGGGTCAGTCTGTTTATACTTCTTAGTTTTTCTACAATCAGTATGAAGATGAGATGAGATGAGATGAGACTTCTGTTGATTGAGTTTCATCATGCCACTCCTCTGGGCCCTGTTATCAGAAATTCTCTTTATCTTAGCATTATGTCTGAACCAGAATGTTCTTACATTCCAGCTGATGTAGTTGTTTCTCAGAAATAAACAAGTCCCACAGCAAGAGAGGAGTCTGCTATGGTTATAGTGTTAGGGCCATCACATGTTGTAGATCTGAATGCACGCAGGAATAGGAGACCAGTCTTTCACTCACTTAGCGGACGAAGAACCCATGTGTTGAACCCTCGCCTGATCATATTCATGACATTATCAGTATAATTTCCTCATGATTCCACTAACAAGTTATTTCTTGGTCTTTTCCATTACTTCCATGATGTTTGCCTTTCAGTATTTTTAACTGTGATCTCCATGTCTCACATTCATCATTATCATCATGTGCCATGTTGGTAACAGTGGGCAGTCATGTTTTCTCACTCGATCACCAGAGTCATGGATCAGCTCAGTGTTCTTGTCTCAACCATACAATGTGGCCAAGCCATCCAGGTATTTACTTCTCTGCCCTCCCATTGCTCTCATCCCCTTGATCTTGCCAGTTGTCACCAAGTTCTCCAATTTATTTTTTCTCATAACGTGACAAAACAATTGTGACTGTGTACGTTTAATTTCTCTAATCAGTTTACGGTTTTCATCTGTTTCTTGTAGGATTAGGTCATTGATTTTTCTGTCTGTCCAAGGTATTCTTTGCATTTTCCACAAAAACCACATTTCCACAGCCATCAGATGTTTTTCAGCTTGTCTGCTCATTGTCCATACCTCACATCCATACAAAAGTACATATTCTATGTAGCACCTCAACACTTTTTCTCGTTGCAAATGACATCTTTTTATTGGTAAGTATGTTTTTCATCTTGCATTTTATGTTGAAATTGTGATGTCAAGAGAAACAGCATATACACACACATACACAGTTAATGTGACATAATGGCCTTCGCCACGACAATTCTTGTTCTAATCACTTCAAGGCATCTCCCATCAAATGTTATGACTGTTCCGAGATAATTGTACCGATTCCTTCTTCTTAGTGACGACCATAATCCGTGTCCTCTTACAATTTAATTCTAACCCAAGTTGTTCACTGTGTGCAACAACCGCATCTACTAATTGTTGCAGATCTTGCCTATTGTCTGCAATCAATACTGTATCATCCACATAATGTTATTTATGTTATGTCCCCCAATGATGATTCCTTTCATATCGTTAACATTTCTGAATATATTTTCACTAAACAGGATTAAAAGATCTGGAAATATTACACATCCCTGTCTCACACCTCTCTTAATAGGCTGATATTGACCTATTTCATTATCAATCTTTATGGCAGCTTGCTGTTTCCAATATATGTTTTTTTTATGACTCTAAGGTCTTTCCCATCAATTTGTAGATCTGCAAGCATCTCCATCATGTTGACATATTGTACTTTATCAAAAGCCTTTGTGTAATCAATAAAGCAAAGATGTAAGTCTTTGTTTACTTCTACAGAACGTTCAATTAATGTTCTCACATCGGGACAAAGCTAAGACATCCCACTCTTCTGTATACTTTTCTATTGTTGTCATCTATCCCCTACATCTTTCGTAACTTGTTTGTTTGTTGCTTTCCTTTGGCCAGCTCACTCTGCATTCAATAATAGCACCACATCTAAAAAGTTTCTAAGGACTTTTACATCCTCGTTGGCTAAATCCACGATTGAGACCTGTGTCTGAAGAGAATGGTCTGGAGAGAATGGTGCAGCAGGGAGTGATTAAAGAATATGGCTGTAACTTAATACTCCGAGGATAGGCCAGACGGACACATAATCAGACTACAACTGGTACTATTAGTATTGGGAATCTTCGCTGGTTGTTAAAAATGTGGCGGAGCAATGTATGGGAATGTCCAAAGTGCTGTGACATTCTTGACTCAATAACTCAAACCTTTATGGTGCTACAGACCAAATATGTAATGATTATTCTTTCCCACTGCTCAATGGCTTAAAAATAATGATATGCTTACAATATTGTTTGCATGAAATATTTACATAATTATTTGATATATTTATATGACTTGTTTGAAATCATCGACACACAGCGGGTTCTTTGCTGAATACCACTTTCATCACTATCCATTAAAAAAATGTCTTGATCCATTACCAGTTATCCCGCCTTATGCTCCCTCATGCTCCAGGTGTCTGCAGTGTCCTGTGTCCAGCTTCATGGTGGTCAATCCCTATCTCTTCTTCATGCCTTCCATCACTGTTCTTTCCAAGCCACTGTAACATTTAATGTGGCCAAAGAATTTTACTTTCCAAGCCACTGTAACATTTAATGTGGCCAAAGAATTTTACTTTCCAAGCCACTGTAACATTTAATGTGGCCAAAGAATTTTACTTTCCAAGCCACTGTAACATTTAACGTGGCCAAAGAGTTTTAGTTTCTGAGACATGCAGTTTATGAGCCAGCTTTCTTCCATGTTCAGAACATATTGAATGTCACAATGTTTCTTCTTCTTCAGACATGATATTCTAAGATTCTTTTCTGCAGCATTGAAGTTCAAAAGCCCTGATAGTTAGTTATATGTTGGGGTATCATTCTTGCCCTCCAGACAAGTCCATAGTTGCTCAGATCTTCCCTCCAACATATCCATCAGCGTTCGGTAGCTAATAGTGCCAGTTCTGTGTTGGCTGATGAAGCCCCTCATACTCCCGGTATGCCTCTTATGTCTGGCCGCACCAATTCTAACTTCCATGTCCCTCATTCTGAATAACGAAGTGGATTCATTGGCGTCAAAGTCCTCAACTCTCAACATCAAAATTAAAGCCAATGTTTTTATAAATTCTGTTTCAAATACTTTCATGGTACTTATTTGAAACACTAATGTTACCGCTGTTTGAAATATTTACTATAATAATTATTTTAAACATTTATACAATTGTTATTTACTGACCAACACAGAACATTTACAACATTGCTTTACTGACCAACATATGCTTTAAACATATTCTTCTTATCAGGTTGTGATGGCGCTAGAGACTGATGACTGCTCATGCAAGACAAAGAGGACTGGCGACTCCAAGTGTCATCATCAGCTAGAAATAGAAAACAGATGCAAAAAAGATAGATTTGATTCTGCAATTATATTTTATCAGACAGTCCACTGTCAAGTGCAGACAACTCCACGTTTTGCAATCAAAAATAATCTACCAGTAACAGTTGGTTCTGTAATTACTCTGACAATAACAACTGTTTCTGTAATTAGTCTGACAATAACAACTGTTTCTGTAATTTCAGACGATAAATGTTTCTATAATTACTCTAACAACAATAACTTTTGCTATAATTACTTTGACAATAACTGTTTGTAATTACTTTGGCAGTAACAACAATTTCTGTAATTACTCTGACAATAACAATTATTTCTGTAATTACTCAGACAACTGTTTCTGGAATTGCTCTGGCAGTAACAACTATTTATGTAATTACTCTGACAATAACAACTGTTTCTATCATTACTCCAACAATAACTGTTTGTAATTATTCTGACAATAACAACTGTTTCTGTAATTACTCTCTCAAGTTAAAACTGTTTTTGTAATGACTCTGACGGTAATAAGTGTTTCTGTATATGTGATTCCTCTTGACCATTGTAACAGTCACAGTTGAAAACAAACAACACAGCAGACAGAAACTACAAAGGCCAAAAGAAACAAGCAACACATCAACCTCACCAGCACTCTTCTCAGACTCCTCAAGCTCATCAACGTCCACATCGAGCAACTCCTGGATTCTCTGCTTGACCTCCTCCTGCTTCTCATCTTGGAACACGTAGTCGCACACATCCACAGCACAGTGGGGCAGCTGGCAGAACAGCCGGACGGGGGGATCGTAAATCTCGCTGCCTTGCTTCTCTTCCGTCACATCAAACTCCTCGCACAGCAGCTCACAGCGAGACATCAGGCTTCTAATGATGTCCATTTTGATGGCCTGAAATATTTACACATGCAGCTCAGATAATCAGGGTAATTTAATTTTTTTTTCTTCGTCTTAGTTTACATTGATTTGGATTTAGTTTATATTTGCATTATGGTTTATTTCATGGAATGTGTTTTCTTCTGCAGATCTTGCAGGCTAATGTATATATTTTGACATCCGGGGTTATTTTCTACTAATAGTATATTGGTTCTCCTAGCAATAGAATATTAGTGTTAATACTGCATTGTTAGGAGAACCAATGTATTGTCAGTATTGATACTGTACTGTTATGAACCGGTTCCATGGCAAAGAGGTTATGGACACAATTTGTAATTACGCATACCGAATAACAGCTGCAGGCGATTTGGCAGCAGACCGTCTTGCGTTGGATTTTTTATAAAATGGTATGGGTGCTGGTCATTCAGAAAGCTATGGCAAACTACTGAATGTAAATTTGCCAAGAGATCACAAACAGCCAAAAATGGCTGGGGTTAACTGTGATGTCCTGTAAAGGGTATGCAACTTAACTGTATTGTTATGAGAACTGTGCTGATCTATTGGGTAGTGAGATCAAACAACTAGACTTCTCAGGTAAGGGCAAAAACAGGAGGTCCTGTGTGCAAGCAATCTATGTTTTAAAATACCATGGCAGTTGGAAACTGCAAATAGGAGGCCATACAGCACAAATGGTTAGGAAAGATAGGTTATAAGATGAACTAAACAAGGGTAGGTAGAGCCTTTTTACCTTGGATGGAATCTGTCTAGATGAAGTAAAGCTTACACAAATGCATGCCGAAGGTGGACACACTAACCTATGAGGTACATAGCTAGATGTGGCCTACTTCCCTTGAAACAGGAACGAAGAAGCAGAAAAGTTTCCTCCAGACATATAACTGACCTTTTTGAGCTTTATTTGGTAAAGTGTTCCGTTCTGCCTGTGTCCAACTTCGTTCTAGTTGACCCCTGTCTCTTATTCCAGGAACCATGCCTTCCATTGCTATCCTTTCTGAGCCACTGTGATATGTAGCATGGCCAAAGAATTTCAGCTATCAAGATATAGTCATGATGAGTGTCTTGGGAGGAACAAAATGGTAGTTGCTCCTTGGTTTCCACATCCAAATGGGCATAAAACCTGTTAAGTTACCAGGGTAAGTGTGTACCCAATTCTATAGTACTCTTGCAAAAGCAAATGGCACCCCTTTAAGATGTCCACTTATCTTGGTGAACAGCAAGCCACTTGAAATTGCAAAGACTCAAAAACACAGGCAGTAGCTTCAGATGCCTCAGTAAGGTTCACATTCATACTGGAGAGTATGTCGATGTCATCACCATCTCAGCTCAATGAAGTGGAACTCCTAACTGCACTTTCTAGCGATAGAGGATGGGCAACCAACATGAGTGCAACAGTCTTAGGCATTGTGTATCTAATTGATTAGATGGATAACTGCACCTGGGCTTCAGGCGGAGGAGTGCAATTGGGAGGGTACAAACCTCCTGGTATGAGGAAATGCAACCTAAAGATTAAATGTCATGGCAGGGCAGACCAGGCCCTAACTTTGGTTGGCAGCTGGTCTAGGATGGAAGATCCAACAGGTAAACAGTTAGAGAATTGCTTTGCTGATCCGGCAGCTACTGCAGCTTGTCTTGTTCCAGATGTATTGGTGATACTTTTTATCTGGAGTAAACTAGGCAGGCCAAGAGAGGGATCATGCTGCATGGACAACATATGGTTTCTACAATTCAGCCCAGAACGTGTGCTATTGAGAGGTTATTATGTCTTTTTTTTTTTTTTTTTAAAGCACAATGTAGCAATCTATCATCTATTCATACAGCAAGGTGCAAGTGGGCAGAGTAGAAAATTTGTTTGTTCTGGCATGCAGTAAATTGTTGTCAAAGGCAGAGATAAGAAACCAACTAGGTGGACATGGAAAGCAAGGAGAAACTATACTATCTTCAAAATAATACATTTACAAGGCTGCAAATCTAGATAAGAGAACCGACATGCTCAGAAACTTCATTCCAATCTTCTGACCACATGACATGACATGAAATTAATTAGGTAGAGCTTGGAGGCAGTGTGGATGTGGTTTCTAAGATGAATGTTAAATACAAGTATTAGGCACAAACAGCATTCTTTGGCAAATTAATGAGAAGTGAGGCATTGGAGAATATTGTGACAACCAGACAGATTAGTGGTAGACGAGACAGGGGTAGACCATGGACTGAGAAGGTTGCGTGGAGGAATATTATCAGTGGAATTGATACAAAACACCAGGGACTGAGATCTGTGAAGGTGCATGAATGCTTATGCCAGCTGGCAGGGCCACATGATGATGGTGAGACATGACATATGGACTAGTAAAATGTGAAATGGCTGCTGTTTATATCTCTCATCCATTCTCTCTCTCTCTCTTGGAAGGGCCGAATGTAAGACAGGCCTGCGTGCCCAATTTGTTACCCTTCGAAAATAAAATTAGTTTGTTCATTCGTTCGTTCGTTCTCTCGCCAACCCGTAACCTTTTGTTTAAATAAAGTCTGAAGTCAGCATGGCCAAACAGATAAGAATTCATGTTCTTAAACATCCAGTGTGCTGATGCCGAGATAAGGGGTTCAACCCCTACACTCGACAGTTGGACTAAAATATTTACCTATCGTTCCTTGACTTAGGGACATAAATTACAAGTACCTCTGAAGTCGGAGTGGGTTTGCCTAATGGCACGGGACACTGTTAACAGGGAAAGCTAATCCACACGCAAAATTCAGTCCAGCACTACTAGAAGTAGTGTATATGGACTACGCTTGAGTTCAAAGCAAGAGACCCAACAAACACCCCCCCCCCCTCTTTCCCCCCCCCCCCCCCCCCCCCAAACAAAATAAATAAAAATAAAGTCTATTCAATTATTCTTCTCTGCTTCTTCATCCTCCTTTCCTGTACAAGTGCATCAGGAATAGGCAAGTTCTGTTTCAGAGGAGACTAGACAAGAGGCATACCTCTACGGCTTCAGCTACTGTTGCCCGGGTAGACACATAGGCTCTGACCACAACTGTCCCCATCATGTTTATGGTGGCCTGGGATGCAGACACAACCGTGTCCTTGTGAACATCAGAATAGACCTGAAATTGGAGTCACTTCGATAATTAAAACAAAACATGGTCTTATTAACAAGTCTCAAACAAAATGCAAAGGTAATGCTATGGTAGACTCCGTCACTTCCTATGCTCCATGGTATGTGTAAACTATTGTCAGTTTGTGATTGTGAGTGAGTTTATGTGTATGCCAGTGAGTGTGTATTTGCATTTTATTGAGTGGGTACATAAATATGAGAGTTTGTGTAAATGATGTAATTATGTGTGCAGGTATGTATGTATGTGTTTATGCATGTGCGTGTGTATGTGTGTCTAGCTACCTGCCTGTCTCATAATATGGTAATACGCATTGTTAATGTTCACAACTTTCATCTGACAATGTTTTGTTTCCTATGTGAATGTAACATTCACAATAAATAATTGACATACGAAAGGTGAGTGATTGGAAAGGCCAAATGTAATACTGGCCTGCATGCCCAATTTATGACCCTTTGAAAATAAAGTTCATTTGTTCGTTCATGTCTGTCCACAGCCTTCTGCCTTGTGTACTTTCATGTATCATGTCTGTCCACAGCCTTCTGCCTTGTGTACTTTCATGTATCATGTCTGTCCACAGCCTTCTGCCTTGTGTACTTTCATGTATCATGTCTGTCCACAGCCTTCTGCCTTGTGTACTTTCATGTATCATGTCTGTCCACAGCCTTCTGCCTTGTGTACTTTCAATGACTTCTGATACTCATGTTATTGATATACCATGTGGCCAAGCCATCCATGTGTTTATCTCTTTGCCTTCCTCTTGCTCTTTTGCATCAATTTTGCTCACTGTCACAAAGTATTCAAGTGTATTTCTCCTCATTTGCTCAAAAAGTCTTGAAAGTCAACATCTAATTTCCGTAATCAATTAACAGTTTTCATTTGTTTTTATGTTCGTCCATGGTATCCTTTGCATTTTCCTCAGAAATCATATTTCTGATACCATAAAATGTATCTCAGTTTGAGAGCAGCTGACAGATAGTTGGTTACGGTCTCAAGTTTGTGTCAGTAAGCAGAGGATCTCTGTATAGAGACAATGGATATGGTCACTTGCCATTTGATCACTGCCAAGAAGAAAGGCAGTGGCAAACAACCTTCTTTACAGATGGACAATAAATCATGATTCAACAGCTCAAATATATCCATATACAAATACACAACCTTTTCTTGAAATCCTTGAATTCTTGGCAGACAACTGCAAATTTAAAACCTCACCGCAATCAATAATCTGTTTACTGTCCTACAGCTACTGCCACTTTGGGAAACATGTCTGATCTAATTCATCAGACTGCCAATAACACTACAGCATAAACAGAACCCTAGAAAATGAACCAACGAAGCATGGAAAGACATTACTGTAAGCATTCAGACACTCAGAACCACAGCACCAGTTGCTAGCATGCTTGCTCAGTGGTCATTATCTGAATCTCCATTGAAGCATTTTTTTTTTAAATTTATCTCCCAGGTCGATCCAGCATAAAATGGCTACCAGAAAATGTGCTAATAACTAAAAGATGATCAGAGTGATATTGAAAACATCAGCCACAGGGTGCAGATTGGTCTATACAAATATGTGGCTTGCACCATATACCCAAATGGTGGTCATGGGTTCAAATCTGCATCAGGGTAGGTTCTTACAAATGGAATGGGCTCCCAGGTCGGCCTAGCCTAAAATGAGCACCAGGAAATATCTTGTAAAGTAAAGGCGGCCGGCGTGATACTGACCACATCTCTGAGTGCCAATTATCCTACACAAATATGGGTCTTCTGATGGTTACAATTCAAATGTTGTGCCACCAGTATATTCATCATCTCAGTCATCTGTCATCTCTTCTACTGAATAATCATAACCAACAGTCAATTATATTCACCATCTCAGTCATCTGTCATCTCTTCTATTGAATAATCCTAACCAACAGTCAATTATATTCACCATCTCAGTCATCTGTCATCTCTTCTATTGAATAATCTTAACCAACAGTCAATTATATTCACCATCTCAGTCATCTGTTATCTCTTCTACTGAATAATCCTAACCAACAGTCAATTATATTCACCATCTCAGTCATCTGTCATCTATTCTACTGAATAATCCTAACCAACAGTCAATTATATTCATCATCTCAGTAATCTGTCATCTCTTCTACTGAATAATCCTAACCAACAGTCAATTATACTCACCATCTCAGTCATGTGTAATCTCTTCTGCTGAATAATCCTAACCAACAGTCAATTATATTCACCATCTCAGTCATCTGTCATCTCTTCTACTGAATAATCCTAACCAACAGTCAATTATATTTACCATCTCAGTTATCTCGTCTATTGAATAATCCTAACCAACAGTTAATTATATTCACCATTTCAGTCATCTCTTCTAATGAATATTCCTAGCCACTAATCAATTATATTCACCAGCTCAATAATCTCTTCTATTTCTCCATCACATGCAAAACTTCTCATGAAGTAAACAGGTTTGATCCACTTTCAATGACTAACAATGAGGGAAGATTTGTTTCCCTCATCCACTACAAAATATACTGAAAAGAAAATTGACCCCCAGGGTTCAATTAATGCTTCCTGCTGGGATCATAAATCCTTGTTTATAGACATCCTACCACTTTATTAAAAGAAAAACTGATTGGTCCATATTTTAAGACTACTATCATTGATACATAAATAGGTTTAACTGAGGTAAACCAGCTCTGTGGTATAGGGTTTATGGACGCAATTTGTTCGCGGTCAAAACACAGATGCGGGCCATTTGGCAGCAGAGGGCCTAGCATTGATTTTAATTCTTCTTTTTCTTTTCGTTCATCCGGAGTGTTTTTTCAGATGTGATTGCGGTGTGTCTGTTATGCACCCTTGGGCCGAAACCCGTAGGCCAACACATCCGACAATAGCGTGCTTTTTTGACCAGGTAGCATTCCTGGGAGACTCTCACTTTTGTGGTGCCATCTACAAACCTGCTGGCCAAGGTTGAACGGTCGAATGCAACGGTCATCCCTCAAAGGAAGGCAGGGACAGTCCATAGCATTTTCCGACATCCAAGGTTGCTTCCATAGTTGCAGGGCCGACACATACCGTCCTGTTTCTGAGCTCACCGAGGGAAATCGTCACGTCCTGCTCATGGCTGCTTTAAATCCTCACTTCAATATATTGGTAATTTCGTTTGCCCCTGGCCATTCCTGCACAAACCAGACAGGTTTGCAGACGGCATCCACTCAGCGAGTTTTCGGACATGTGCTTGTCGTTGCGCCCGTTAGAGCTGTTCCAGGCACGACAGACATTCAGAGAACTACCTAGTCAGAGCTGTTCCGAACAAGAGCGGCATTCGGAAACTAGGTAGTCAGAGCTGTTCCTAGCACGAGAGACATTCGGACGAGACATTTCACTCAGACGTAATTGTGTAGTGTCAATTTTTAGTTTGCCACCCGTAGGACGACACTTCCGGCTTCCGGCGGGCATTTTTTAATGAGGTTAGCCTTCCTCTGGTTTCGAGGCACATCTCAGCTGGTCAATATAGAATGACCAACGACATCGCGGTCGGCCCTCAAGGGAAGGCAGGGGCAGACCATGGGCATTCCCTCGCTATCCAAGGAGGCTTCCATAATTGCAGAGCCGGCACATATTGCTCTGAGACTGGGCTGACCCGAGGAGTTGCCACGTCCTGCTCATGGCTGCTTTAGTTCCTCACTTCCATGTGTTGGGCATATCGCTTACCAATGGCGCTCAAGCACACACCAGGAACGGTCAGACTGCGGGCGACATCCATTCGGTAGGCTTTTGCTTTTGACTTCGGACCACACAATAGGTTCGCTCGCCGTGCGTTCCACTTCGTGTTAGTGAGACGTTTTCCCCTTTTGTATACACTTTCTGTGAGTTAGATACGGGCAGTTTTCGTAACCATTTCCTTCGACTGGGGCATTTTTCTGACTTTTTGTACTCGCTCACAAGGTAGGCTACATGTGCTGCCGGCTCAGCACCTTACCTTCGTGCAGCAGTGAACGAGAAACGGCCTGGCCCTCTCATCCGGGAATCTCTCATATCCCCCAGCTGAGAGCCTTCGAACATGTATCAGACCTGAGCATGTAGCTTGCTCAGTATCACGCCTCTATTTTTCGGTAGGAGGGTATCGGCCCGGCTCTCAGATCCGAGGGTTTGTGGCTTAGTGGCGATCAGCCACAGCCCTCGACATTAAGAGTTTTGTCCGGAACAAGAAATTCTGCCTTCGTGCACCTGATTTAAATTTTGACTGCTATCCTCAGTCTTAGCTGCAGAGCAGCAGGTTGTGTCTCTCTTAGTCTGGTCCCTATCCCATAAGCTGTCCGATATGTAGTTTTTCATCCATCGGCAGGCAAATGGGGTCGATGGGACACGCAAGCTCCCCCACCACGTCAAGGTGGAGACACATCGGGGGAGGATTTTAATTCTATGGTAGGAATGTCAGTCGTCCATAAGCAATGGCAAACTACTGAAAGTAAACTTGCCAAAAAATAACAATCCGCCAAAAAATGCTAGGGTTGATTGTGATGTCCTGTAAAGGATATGCAGCTAACTTAACTAACTGAGGTAAGGAGAGAAAATGTTAATAATTGGAAAACACGAGAATTAGGTTAGCTTTACAAAATTTCATTTGTTTACTACTATTAATGCAAGACGCAGTCTCCCCAGAGTCCATACAAGCAGGCACATGGTGTGTAGAGAGTTTGTGCTCAGTACAAAATATCTGGATCTCAGCGCAACAAATATAAAATAAAAAGAAACAGCCTTCAACTTACAAAAGGTAAATAAATGCTGACTTCCTGAGACAAGTTGGTATTTGAAGTGGGATTATTTCCCTTACTCCCTTTGCCTTTCTTGTCTACAGGTGATATGAGAGGGTCAGAGGGGTCACGAATTGACCCTTCTATGGCCACTATACTCCTGTGCACAGAGTTACTGAAGTCTACAAGGCCACTCTGTGAATGAAAGGATAATATCTAATTAGCAACTTTGTGGTGTGTCAAGAGAACATGAGGCACATTAAATATAGTTGACACAAAGATGATTGGCATCTTGCCATCTTGATAGGCAATAGTTTGTAAAATGGAGTTATACCTCTCCATAGCACAAATCCTGGGCGGAATTTAATGATCATATATTGCCCATGCAGCACGATCCTTCGGCCTGCCTAGTTTGCTCCAGAGGAAAGGTAATACCAATATCTCTGGAACAAGATAAGCTGCAGAAGCTGCTGGATCAGCAAAGCAATGCTCTAACAGTCTGCTTGTCAGGACTTCCATCCTAGACTAGTTGCCAACCAAGGCTTTAGGTCTGGTCTGCCCTGTCATGACATTTAGTCTTTAGGCTGTTTTTTCTTGCACCCTCCCAATTGCGCTCCTCAACCCGATGTGGGGTGTCCAGCTTGGTAAGTACTGCGCAACATACAGCGCTAATAGAAAGCAAGCAATACTATCAACTGTGATATGGCAGCTCAGTCATTTCTGACTTAACAAAAATATGCATTCTGAGATCAAATACAGAATGTATCAATATTCAGAGGTTTCTTAAAAAAAACATTCAAACTATATTTACATCACTGAGCATGTATCATCTTTTAAAAGTAGTCATATCTAAATGTAAATAAAGTATGCTGAAAGAATGCCTGAAGCCCAATGCGAAAAAAAAAAACAACTAATTGTACATGGTGTCCATAAAGTTTTAGTGCAGTTCCAATCTTCGCTCATGTGTTTCTGGGACCCTTAAAGAAAACAAAGAATAGTAACATTGTAGCCTACCATGCATGTCATAAAGGCAACAAGGGAGGGTTGGCATGAGTCTAGTTACCTTATTCTAAAGAAATGTTTAGCTGCAGAATCCAACTCACAATGAACAAGTCTACAAAGGCAAGAGTTGATTGAGGCCCTATGTTCCACTGGGAGATGAAAGGCATGAAAAGTAGAAGCAGCAGCAGTTCTCAACTTGAATAACTTAAGAAATATAAATGTTACAGTCATAAGTGTCTGATTAAACAACCAGAATAATGTCAAAATGTTTAATTCCATGTGGGGGGTGGGGGGGGGGGGGGTGGGGGGGGGGGGGAAGATGCCTCGCCCCTCTCCAATCTGGATCGGGCAATGACCTATCCTCTTAAAACTGGTTTGGTTTTCATTCGGTCTTTGATAAAGAATCAATTTCATTCATCATCATCATCATCTTCCACTTTTGCCATCAAGCATCATGGGGAGAAATAATTGCAGCTCCAGTGCTCAATGGGTGGCAATGGATAGTGTCATTTCATGTGATTAAACAATGTCTTTAATGTTGCTAATTCATGTTCTTCTCGAGCTTCCTCTTCACTGCCGGTAGTTGATGATGTTGCCTTCTAATGAAATGCCCAAAACATTCGATCTTCTGTCTTTCAATATATGTGGCATAAGGTATTGATACCACTGTCTGTCTTTTCTTTCAATGCACATGGATATCTCCATAAGTGCTCCAGTCTCATTCCATAAGTCTACACATGGAGAATTTCAGCACAGCGCATAAACTCTATAACATCAGGCAGGATTCAAGTGTGTGTGTACCAGAATCCATGTGCTACAAAGATTGTTTTTGTTGGCAACTATTCTCATTTCCCAAGCTCTGTGGCGACAGAGTTATGAATACAATTCATAATCCTGCATATCACATTCAAATCACAGCTGCCGATGATTTGGAAGCAGATTGCCTTGTGTTGGTTTTCATATATGGTATGAGTGCCAATCATTCAGAAAGCAATGGCAAACTACTGAACGTAAACTTGACAAGAAATCACAAGCAGCCAAACAATGCTGGGGTTGACTTTTTCTTCTTCTAATTTTGACATTTAGCCTAAAGACATACTAGAGAGGAAACAGCTGTGTGAGGAAGAGAGCTAGCCACTACATTCCATAACAACATGATCTAATATACACAAAGAAAGCACGATGTCTTCATATCTCTGGCAGTATCTGACACACGAGATTACATTTCATGCTACCTTTAACAGTGAATGAGACTAACCTGTATTTGTTTCAGCAAGGTCTGGGCATTGCTGTCAGTAGGGACAGCCATCGGAATGTCCAGGGTTATGTGAGAGTTGAGCTGCACCCATTTGCAGCTACCAGATTGAAACTTCCACTCAGCCGGTCTTGGTGCACTCTGTCAAATATGTATTTCACATGAAAAATACATTCAAATGTGCAACGAAGCACAACAGACACTGCAATATACAATTATAAATCATACAATTTAAAGCTATTATATCACAATAACAGGTGCTACCTATTTGCTCATCATATACCATGCCAATTAGCGCTGGCAGTCATGTTTGAAAATCTTAAACAATCACCAGAGTCGTGGATCAGCTCTATGTTCTTGTCTTGACCATGCCCTGTGGCCTAATCCTTTTGTTACTGCAGCCCTTAAGGAAAGCAAAGAACAGTAACACTATAACCTATCATGCATGCCACATGAGGCAACTACGGACTGGCTACCCCATCCCATAAAAAACTGCAGCATCCAGATAATCACGAACAAGTCCACAAATGGCTTGGTGTGAGCTGGTTGAGGACCTTTGCTCCAATGGGAGGACAGACAATTTTTTGCCTATACCTGAGAAGGCTTGACATACTGTCCACTACACGGAGATCAAGGGGCTGTTTGGCATATTGGTTTTCTCTAAACAAACAAACTGTCCTAAAAATAGTGTCATCAGCTAGATTCTAATCTGAAGCTTTTCAAGTTTGAGGTACGTACAGAACCAGTGTCCTAAAAACTGTCTTAAAAATAGTGTCATCAGCTAGATTCTAATCCGAAGCTTTTCAAGTTAGAGGTAGGTACAAAACCAGGGTCCTTAAGTGAAGCAAACAATAGTTCACATAGTAACCTGTCATGTATGTCGCAAGTGGCAACTTAGGAGGGCTGGCTTTCAGATCAACCTAGCCTAAAATTGGTACCATAAAATTTCCTAGGAAATAAAAGCGGCTGGCACTGTACTGACATCACCCATCAAGTGCCTATCTGTCTAAAAATATTTG
Source organism: Cepaea hortensis (assembly GCA_963921405.1). Taxonomy (NCBI): domain Eukaryota; kingdom Metazoa; phylum Mollusca; class Gastropoda; order Stylommatophora; family Helicidae; genus Cepaea; species Cepaea hortensis. The sequence continues at coordinate 51,145,753 of OY992884.1, forward strand.
TTAGTTGCATATCCTTTACAGGACGTCGCAGTCAATCCCAGCATTTTTTGGCTGTTTGTGATTTCTTGGAAAGTTTACATCCAGTAGTTTGCCATTGCTTTCTGAACAACCGTAACTCGTACCATTTTTATATAAACTAATGCAAGATGGTCTGCTGCCAAATCGCCTGCAGCTGTATTTCGAATGTGGGATGCGGGATTATGAACCGCGTCCGTAACCCCTTCGCCACAGCACTCACAAAAAATATAGGGCTGACACCATATACCCAGAAACCCCCCCCCCCCCCCCCCCCCCATGAAGGAAAAAGGGGTTCTCTACTTTCTTTTAAAGAAACCTCTCAAAACAGAGAGTTGCTAGGGGTCTGTGATGTCATGGGCCATTACACTGTGTAGGCCTGAATGCACGAGAAATAGGAAGCCAGTCTTTTCCTCTGTTTGATGACGATAAACACAAGACTTCGAACCCTCATTCAACCATGCTCACAACACTGCTTTACTAACACTATTTCTTACCTTTATATCGGCCACATCCACAGTCATACAACTTAACCTACAAATAAATCAAGCAATAAAGTATAACTGACTCATTCTCTGTATTTCTAACATAGCACAAATATAAGCTGAATAATTACAGTGGCTTTCTAATTACTCAGGTATGATGGCAACGTAGCAATAAGTGCACACATCTGCGCCCAGGTGGCCCTAAGTTCATGCTCCCTTTAAGGCATAATTTTTTCTGTGACCGCTTCGTTGACCCAGTTTCATAAATAGAGCGCCTGATAATTGTCTGGGAGGTAAGATGGCCAGCATGATAGTAGAAATATTACCATAACACTATAAATCCAAATAGGTATTTTGGGGGGGGGGGGGGGTTGGAATGTTGACAATCTGGCAATAAAATCCGAATGAAGTCAAAATGTAACTAGGAAATTGACTAATGGAAAAACACATATAGATACGAAAGGACATTTCGACCATAGTTTTTATCAATGAACACACAAAAACATACAAACAAAAAGAAAACACTTAGATGGGAAAACTAGTACCAAAACGATCCTAGACAAATAATCCAGTGAACAGAAAAAAGAAGGACCTTAGCTGGGAAAACTGAAGTACCATCACAATGCTAGAAAATACATCCAAAGAATTAACAAAAAACGAAAACAAAGGAACAGAACTCTATGAACAACCATTGATTCTAACTCAAACACTGACATTCAGCTCATCCCACATCACCATCCAGTGACCTGTCCTCCGTACCAGTATTTCCAAATGTCTCTCCATCATAAGCCAGATGTCCTGCCTCTGATGCTGTCATGTAGACATTATCTATCACATCTTTAATCCATCTGCATTGTGATATTCATAGTCTCCACTTCCCCAGTACACCTACTGCCATAGCTATCTTTTCCAGACATTCAAGTCTCTTTACATGTACAAAAATATCATTTTCCTCAGTTTTATGCAATCTTTTTCAATATTGAGTTCTTATTAGATAGATTTATTTGTTCATTTTATCCAATTCACGTTTTTTTTTAAAAAGACAATGTAAATACACCTAAATAACTACAACAGGCTAGCGCATGTAAATACGAGAGGATTTCAACTGAAAACCTTTAATTTTTTTGTGTAAAGAACAAATGTATCATTTTTTGATGATGTTATCACAGTGGTCAATGCAAGTCCTCCAGTGCTGATAAAATACTTGGATTCCTGTAGAAAAAAATTCTCTTGGTCGCCTGTGTAACCACTCATGCACCACCTGCTGTACATCTTCATCAGACCGAAAAGTCTTTCCTCCCAATGACTCTTTGAGTTGTCCAAACAGGTGGAAATCCCTTAGGGCTAGGTCTGGTGAGTACGGGGAGATGAGGTACACACTGAAAGTGGAGGTCATCGATGGTTTCAACCATTGCACAGGCAGTATGGGGTCGAGCAGTCATGTTGCAAAAGGACACCCTTACTCAGAAGTCCACGTCGTTTGGACTTGGTTGCGGGTGGAAGATGATTCCTGAGAAGATCTGTATATGTATGACTAGTGACAGTTTTCCCTCTTGGCATGTAGTGCTCTAAAATAGCGCCACATTTATCCCAAAAGAGTCAGCATAACCTTCCCTGCAGGTGGCTGCGTGCGAAACTTCTTTGGTTTCAGCTAGGAGGGATGGAGCCATTCCTTGCTTGCTCTCTTCGTTTCCAGCTCGTGGTAGTGAACCAAGGTTTGATCTCCAGTAACAATTCTTGATAGGAAACTGTGACGGTTTTCTTCTGCTTCAAAGTACTGCAAAAGTTCTTGACAAGCATCACTGTGTCGTCGTTTCAATTACAGAGTAAGCTACCGTACCTTGCAGACACTTTGCGGTACTGTAGCACATCATGGGTAATGTGGTGTGATGAACCTTGACTGATGTCAAGATGTGCAGCAATGTCACTCAAGTCAATCGGCGGTTTTCCTGTACGAGGCCTTCAATAGCTGCAACTGACTCTGGAGTCACTACTCGGTGTGCTTGACCCGGTCATGAACAGTCTACCACAGAAGTCACGCTAGTTTTGAAACTTCCTACTCCACTCATACACTTGCTGGACTCACAGCATGCATCATCATCAGTTGCCAATGAATTCTATAGGTTTTCTATAGGTTTCACCCCTTCACTGGTCAAAGAATGGATAACAGAACAATGCTCCTCTTTGGTGCATGTCAAAAGTGGGGTTAGCATCTTTAAACTGTCCTTATGACATCACTGTTTGTCTGTACTGTGATGTCACATGCTTAACACTCTTGACATCTTTAATAATAATATTGACAGGTTACAAGACAATAGCATGGTTATTGTAATTTCTATCACACTTTTAAGGTTTTCATTTGAAGCCCTCTTGTAACTTTTGTATTAATACAAAAGTTTCCTTGCATATTTGGCATTGACAGCAATTCTTACTCTAACATTGCACCTGCTAGAGATAATAAAATGTTTCTTACTTTTTTGTGGTCGTATCCATCTGAAGAAGGATCCTATCTGTGATTTCTTTTGATGGAGATAACACTATATTTCTGTTAAGCTGTTTATGAACTGCAAACAGCATCTGAAAGAAAACGAGAGAGGGAGATACAATTAAATGAAAAGTGCACAAAAACAAAACAAAAATTGTGTGTGTCATGTAAACAGCAAACACAATATTATACATCATGCTAAATAAACACTAAACATGGAAAATGGGAACAATTGAATGATGAAAGAAGTTTTTTTTTTAAACATTAAAATGGACAAAATGTGAAAATAAGAAAGAGCTAAACAAGAGGCAGAAAAAAGGACAGATAAACACAACATAACACAGAGGGACAGAAAGAGAAATATAAACAGAGAAAAGAGATATGAGCAGACAAAAAAGAAAATATTTACTATTTATCATTCTGGAAATAAAAATGAATAGTGCTATTGTTGGCAAAACATAAATGTATGATATAAATATGTCACAAACATATTACAGACCTGTTTCAACTTGCTTTGAGCATGTTTCAACATGGCTGACGGGGCGATGGCAAAAAGCCCTACAACACTCAGGCCACCTGGCAGCATTCGTGAGACCTAGAAAATACGTAACCACATCAGGTTACCATCTAGTTATGTTAACTGCCAATTTGTACACAATGAACAATTAGATATAAAATGTTAGTCAGTCGTTAGTCACGGTTCCAACTTCATGGCAAAGGGTCGCCTCATAATGATCAGTTCCTGTGCCAGTGAATATCACACAAAATGCTTCTCATGGTCCCATGTGAAATGTGGAACAGAAGTAGTCCAGACAAACCAACAGCACGCACAGGCATACATGAATAAGACCAATGCCAGAATGCCAATACAACAGTCCACCACTAAAATTACAGTTCATTGTTGATGGAAGCAGCTGTCACTAGAAAACCAGTAGTTGCACATACACTACTGCACAAGGCAAAACCAGCAAGTTCAGCAACTTTCCGTCCGCAATTTTTCTCAACATGCACTTCACAATAAAAACCACTGCGGACAGATGTAAACACATTCCACATGAAATCCACAACTCACAGTGTCGCTCCATGGACTTAACTCAGTAGCTGGGCAACGAAACCATGTACTATTAGTCCAAAGTGAGGAAAATGGGTAGGCAAACTGTAGCCAGAAGCAAAACCACTACAAAGGCCTTAACAGTTCAACACCTTTCCACCATCTTGGACCAGACTTGTACAACTGATCAGAGATAAAATGTAAGCTCTCATAATACACAAGCAACATCAATCTTAAATGCATTACATCGAAGCATCTTTTGATTATGATATATAGGCCCATATCTTCAGCAAACAAACAGCACACAAATACATATATGTGTGACTGTGAGAGAGAGAGAGAGAGAGAGAGAGAGAGAGAGAGAGAGAGAGAGAGAGAGAGAGAGAGAGAGAGAGAGAGAGAGAGAGAGAGAGAGAGAGTGATAGAGAGCAAGAGAGAGAGAGAGAGAGAGAGAGAGAGCAAGAGAGAAATGTCAAGAGAAAAAGAGCAAAAGAGAGAGCAAGGGATACAGAAAGCAAGAGAGAGACAGCAAGAGGGGGGGGGGAAGAGAGAGAGAGAGAGAGAGAGAGAGAGAGAGAGAGAGAGAGAGAGAGAGAGAGAGAGAGAGAGAGAGAGAGAGAGAGAGAGAGATTCACACCTTTATTCTTTATTTTGTGACATTCCTTCAAATGGACATGATCTTGGTACCTGTTCAGGCACATGGAGGTGCCCGCAAGCCATCCCATAGCACATTATTACAGAATATAATTACAGTATAAAAAGTCACTTAAAAGTCGACCTGTCGACTTCATTGCACCGGGTTTTAAGCCCATATGGCTCAGTCTCTTTCCGCAGCACAGAAAGCGTTGCACAAAGCACGATCTCCATAGCTCCAGAGACGACCCACAGGAGTCTCCGAAAATATTCACTCGTGAACCGAAGGACACGGCCCATAATTGAACCCACAACCTTTGGAGCCAGAGTCAAACGACTTGACCACTTCGCCCCGGAGACTTCTTAATAATTACAGTATAATTCAACCAATGCTTGTGAATCATATCTGAAATACGCAGGTTCGCATGGCTGAATGGGTAAGAACGTGTTCTTAAACATCCGTTAAACATCCGTTGTGCTAATGCCGAGGTAAGCGGTGGCTGGACTAAAATGCTGACCTGTCATCCTTGACTTGGGGACGTAAATTACAAGTACCTCTGAAGTCGGAGTGGGTTCGCCTGGCGAGGGACACTGTTAATAGGGAAAGCTAATCCACATGCAAAATTCAGTCCATCACTACTATAAACAGTGTTATGGACTACGCTTGAGTTCATAGAAAGCGAGCGCCAAAAAAAAAAAAAAATATCTGAAATACCACTGAATCCTCTAAAGAACAGTTGATTACAATGCACACATGGATGTTCACATGAGATCACCTGTTTGGCATGAGTGGAAACCCACTTGCCATCCAGCTGTTCCAATGATGATGGATATTCCACTGAAGGCTTCTTTTTGACATTCTGCATACTATCACCTGTATCATTCTCACCATTCTCTTCACTGACTTCGTTCTCGACAGGATCAGGTGTCCTGGCAATGTGGACCACATAATCTCGTTGAGGAGTTAACTGTCAAGGAAAACCAGTTACATAAGTCAATAGGAATGGAAATATTATGTGTGTGTATATATATATATATATATGTGTGTGTGTGTGTGTGTGTATATATATATATATATATATATATATATATATATATATATATATATATATATATATAATATATATATATATATATTCAAATACATAAACACACACATATTTTTAAGCGAGTGCGCACACACACACACACACATGCATGCACGCACACACAGACATATATATATATATTGACACATGCCTGTGGTCATTGACATTGAGGTGAGTGACCGGGCATGAGAAAGAATGGAGATGAAAGTGGGGGACAGTAAAGTGACTGACCTGGCTATGAGAAAACGGCCAGTCCTGAGAAATAATGGGAAGGGTGAGTGTGGACCCCAGGGGATGGGGGAAGGACAGTTTAGTTTTGTGTGAAGTCAAGGGACTTCAGGACAGTTAATGTGTAGATGCCGAACTGATCGGTAGTCTAAGGAGAAGCGGAGTTAGAGATCTCCGTGTTGTGTTGTTCTCCGAGTTGTGAAGACAGGCCTGAACCAGAGTGGGTTCTATAGGGAGTGAGGGCCTAAACCCAGAGTGGGTTACATAGAGAGCAGAGGCTCCGACCCAAAGTGTGGGTCGTATTGTAGGAGATCCAGCCGTGGATTGTAGCTGGACTGAATGTCTTATGGATTGGATATGAAGCAGGCTTGAGAAGGCGTTGATGTGTGCTGGTTAAATTGTGAGGAGGATATTTATATTCTATGGATTACATTGTTTCTGGATATATATACATGTTCCGTCTGTCCGTCTTATTTCTGGAATAAATGATTATGTGCGCCAACTCAATCTTGTTTCATGACTGGTGAAGGTGCACTTCTGGGGTGAGTTGGATTAAGAGACAGTTAGATATCTCAATTGACACACCATGAACATCGTTACCTAGACAACGACCATCACACGACAATATCAAGCAAAGATCATCAAGAACATTGATATTATCATCAAGAACGACGTGTGACATATATATTATATATATATATATATATATATATATATATATATATTTTAATGTCCTTAAAAACTGTCCTTAACTGTCCTTAAAAACCTCACAAAGGCATTTGATTTGGTCAGTCGTGAGGGTCTGTTCAAGGCACTAAAGAAGATTGGCTGCCCACCAACTCTTCTGTCTATTGTGGAATCGTTCCACACAGGCATGAAGGGTATAATCAAGTTTGATGGTGCAACTTCTGAAGAATTTGAAATCAAGAGTGGAGTTAAGCAAGGTTGTGTACTAGCTCCCACCCTCTTTGGAATATACTTTTCACTTCTACTGAAATATGCATTTCTTGATCAGGATGGTGGTATATACATTCACTCACGCTCAGATGGCGGCCTCTACAATGCTCAGAGATTGAAGGCTAAGACCAAAATTAGGAGGGTACTGATCAGAGAGTTGCTTTTTGCAGATGATGCTGCAGTTACGACCCACTCTGAGGAAGAATTGCAATGTCTACTATCTGCATTCTCCAATGCTTGTTCTGAATTTGGTTTAACAATTAGCAAAAAGAAGACACAGATTATGTCACAAGGTGCACATGGGGTACCATCAATCTTTATTGACGACGCCGAACTAGAGATAGTAGATCATTTTACATATCTAGGATCGGTGGTAAATAGCAAATTATCCCTAGATCAGGAAATCAACATCCGGATTGGTAAGGCAGCAACAACAATGAACAGGTTAAGAAAAAGAGTCTGGGAGAACAGGAAGCTTACTGCCAAAACAAAAGTCCTTGTCTATCAAGCCTGTGTCCTTAGTACTCTTCTCTATGGCAGTGAAACCTGGACAACTTACTCACACCAAGAGAACAATTTAAACAGCTTTCATATGCGGTGTCTGCGAAGAATTCTTGGTATTAAGTGGCAAGACAAAATCACAAATACTGAAGTATTGGAAAGATCAGGTTGTGTGACAGTTTATTCCATGCTCAGTCTTCGTAGACTTAGATGGATAGGACATCTTAGGCGGATGGATGATGGTAGAATACCAAAGGATATCTTTTTTGGTGAATTACAGATGGGTAAGAGATCTCAGGGTCGGCCTCTACTACGATACAAAGATGTGTGTAAGCGGGACATGATTGATACAGGCATTGATAATGCACATTGGGAGCAAGTCGCCACTGAACGTGTTGCATGGAGGGCAAATATCAGAAATGGAATAAAGTCAAAGGAGAAAATTATTGCAGAAAAGTCACACACCAAGCGTTTGAGACGTAAGATGGTGCATGATGGTGGAAATGACCACGTGTTCACATGCACCCACTGTGAACGGACATTTACAGCGCAAATTGGCCTTATCAGTCACACTCGCTACCGCCATAGTTAAAAGTTATTATGCCTTTTTAAAGCACAAACTATCGTCTGTCAAGACGGCAAGGTGCCAATGTATATTTTAATAACGAAGACACAAACAATAGATTGCACGATTTATTGCCTGGCATATTTCGCTGCATCTCGTCAGGTACAAACTTCAGAAATCACACAACTTACGTGAATTAATTAGATAAATCCTTCAAACTGAAATATACACATGTTCGCACAGTAATGTCGATTGTCTACCACGGTAATTTTAAACTGACTAACATGTCTTTCTGCTTACACAAGGACGGCTTACGAAGGTTGATTAGAATAGCTTTAGCAAACTTTAACAATCGACTACTTTGTGTGTTGAACAACACACGGAAGGCACTGTCTCTTTCAACCACGTGACCACTCTCGAACACGTGTCTCCCAACCGATGAAGCCAGACTTTTCCGGTGTGTCGGCCTGCCTAGGCTACCATCTTCTGTGTGTAGTATCTTGTCCAACCAATTCGGAATATGTTCCGAAACCCTGCAATGTAACTGTCGCTCAGTTCTGCCTATGTAGATGGCCTCGCATCTGCATGTAAATTGGTAAATACAATTTGATTTGGCGTACAAAGCTACAGGTTCTTTCACTGCTGGGACTGGGATCGGTGTGTTTCTGTACCTGATGACTAGAGCTGCAGCACAGAATGTTCGCTCGACTGCTGTGGTGAGCCGGTCCCGCAGACGTTGCATTACGTCATCTCCTCGGAAGGTTAGCTGGATGAATACTTTGAGTTTAGGGACTGTAGTTACTTCTGATTTCGGTTTGGGCTGTTGGCAGTGGCGCTTTATAAATCCTGTGGAGTACCCATTCAGGTTTAAGGCATTCTTCAGAGTTTTAAATTCCTCTGTCAGTGTGTCCTGGGTGCATATCTTCCTAGCACGGTCAAACAGGGTCCGTACTAAGCCACGTTTGTACTGGACAGGTGCAAAGCTCTGAAAATTTAAGTATTGGCCAGTCCATGTTTCTTTGCGGTACACCGATCTTTGAATTGTGCCATCTGCTCTACGTCTCATTAGGATATCTAGAAACGGCAACGCTTCGTTGTGTTCGTGTTCCATAGATAAAGAGATGTTTATATGTGTCTCGTTCATTGTGGCCTGGAACGACGTTGCTTGTAGCTCGTCTGTGGTGATAATTAGTATATCATCCACGTAACGATGGTAAAAGGCCAAGTTATTGATTTCTGAGGATCTCTTTTCTTCTAAGTGTGCCATGAAGATGTCCGCTAGAATAGGTCCAAGTGGGCTCCCCATGGCCACTCCGTCAATTTGGCGATATGACTTGTTTAGAAAGTTGAATTGTATGTTGGCAGTACATAATTTTAATAGCCTCTCTAGAATAGCTGATGGTATGCCTAGTTTTAGTTGTTTGTCTCTAATGCGTTCGCTTATTATATTCACGGCCTCATCTAATGGAACGTTGGTGAATATAAAGAGGCAATATCCATGCATGCCATGTGTTTGTTGTTTATGTCCATAGTATCCAATAATTCCACCAGTTCGAATGTATCCCTGAGTGTTCTTGGATCGAAGGACTGTCGTACTGGCTTTAAAATTTCAGCTAGCCATCTCGCCATTCGGTGTTGTGCCGAGTTAACCATGGAAAGGATCGGTCTTAGTGGGATGCCGGGCTTGTGAAGCTTGGGTAGACCGTACATCTGAGGTGTTTGGGAGCCACGCGGTGTGAGCGTTTTTGCAGTGGCCTCACTGATGAGTCCTGCATTCACAAGTGACTGGATTTCTTTCCTCATTTTTGCATCCAGGTACTCCGACTTGTTGACTGTTTGCTCTACTCTGAATTTAGATGCGTCTGATAATATATCATCCATTTTTCTCTGGTAGTCTGATATGTCCATCAGTACTGCACGAGGTAACCAGCTAACCAGCTAACCTTCCGAGGAGATGACGTAATGCAACGTCTGCGGGACCGGCTCACCACAGCAGTCGAGCGAACATTCTGTGCTGCAGCTCTAGTCATCAGGTACAGAAACACACCGATCCCAGTCCCAGCAGTGAAAGAACCTGTAGCTTTGTACGCCAAATCAAATTGTATTTACCAATTTACATGCAGATGCGAGGCCATCTACATAGGCAGAACTGAGCGACAGTTACATTGCAGGGTTTCGGAACATATTCCGAATTGGTTGGACAAGATACTACACACAGAAGATGGTAGCCTAGGCAGGCCGACACACCGGAAAAGTCTGGCTTCATCGGTTGGGAGACACATGTTCGAGAGTGGTCACGTGGTTGAAAGAGACAGTGCCTTCCGTGTGTTGTTCAACACACAAAGTAGTCGATTGTTAAAGTTTGCTGAAGCTATTCTAATCAACCTTCGTAAGCCGTCCTTGTGTAAGCAGAAAGACATGTTAGTCAGTTTAAAATTACCGTGGTAAACAATCGACATTACTGTGCGAACATGTGTATATTTCAGTTTGAAGGATTTATCTAATTAATTCACGTAAGTTGTGTGATTTCTGAAGTATGTACCTGACAAGACGCAGCGAAATATGCCAGGCAATAAATCGTGCAATCTATTGTTTGTGTCTTCGTTATTCAAATTCATCACGGGAAAACATTGTTTTGAATATATATATATATATATATATATATATATATATATATATATATATATATATATATATATTAGGAGCGTTCATTTGAAATCCGTTCATGCCGCACCGTGCGTAATTGCATACACTGAACACGATCCTGTCATAGTCATGTAATAAGTACTGACCAATGAATAAAAGAGCACGTGCTTATCGTCCCATGATGCATAGGTTCTGTTTCTGACAGTTGAGAAAATGGCTGTGTTGATACAAAATCCGTCCAAAGAAGCCCAAAGAGCGGTGATTCAGTTTCTTTCATTTGAAAGATGTTGACCAGTGGATATTCATCGAAGAATGCAGGCAGTGTACGGTAACAAATGTGTGTCGAAGACAACAGTGACAGACTGGGCACAAATGTTTCGGAAAGGACGTCAGTTCACGACAGATCTTCGACGGCCGGGTCAAGCGCATATTGTTTTTTTTTTTTTTTTTTTCCGCGTTTCCATCCTGTTTCAGGATATTGCGGTCAACACCAGCATCTTTCAGCTGTGTGTTGATTCCTAAGCTAGATTACGCTCATCAGCACGACACAACTTTCTGAGCGACTGGCTCCATACTCTCGTAAGTCACTTTTGCGATTCGAACCACTGCTAATTCTCGTCGCGTCACATGATGAGAGTATTCAGGGTTAGCGGAGAAAGCTGCTAACCACTCGGCCATGGAGCCGACAAGTGCATATTGTAGCAACAGAAAATACCATCGCCAAAATTGATGCAGCAGTACAGATGAACCGTTATCGAAGCATACGTTCGCTAGCGAAAGAATTTGACGTGTCAATTGGGACAATTCAAAAGGCCGTTCATAAGAAACTGCAATATTGGAAGGTTTGTTCATAGTGGGTGCCAAGGATGTCGACCAACAACCAAAAATAGGAACACATGGGATGGTGTTTGAACCATTTGCTGCGTTACAGAGTGGAGGGTGATGCATTTCTCTCCCGCATAGTGGCTGGCGATGAATCATGGTGTCCCTACTTTGAGCCTAGCAGCAAAAGAGAGAGCATGCAATGGAAGCATGCTGGATCACCAAAAGCCAAGAAATTCAAGTTACAGGCTTCCGCTGGTAAGGTTATGCTGAGCGCATTTTTTTACCATGAAGAGCTATTGTTGGCCGACTTTAAAGAACCTGGTGTCAACATCAACTCTACCCACTACTTGGAAACACTAGACAAGCTGCAAAACGCCATCAAGAATAAACGACCTGGCATGCTTTCTCAAGGTGTGATTTTGTTTTTCGATAATGCTCGTCCACATGTTGTAAAGATTGTGCAAGAAGCATTAGCAAAGTAGAAGTGGGATATTCTGCAACACCCAACCTATATTCCTTTTTTGCCACCATGTGATTTTCATTTGTTCGGACTTCTAAAAAAAAACTCTCAAGGGGCAACAATTTCACTCAGATGCAGACATAATGAACGCGGTAAACACTTGGTTCAGTGAGCAACCACAATCTTCTTTTGCGGACGGCATTCGCCACCTACCTAAGCAATGGGATGCTTGCCTGAATGCCTACAGCGACTTCTTCTGACCAACCCATGGTGCATAATTCATTCAAAATGAATGCTTTGTTTAATTCTACCACACCTGTTAATGTTTCTTTCATGTTTTTGTAATAAAGCCATTGGAACGGGTTTCAAATGAACGACCCTTATATATATACTACTTATACACATAGAGTGTGTATGTGCATGTTTAAGTGTGTGGTGGAAAGATTCCATTACAATTAATTACTTCTTATTAGCCACTATGATTCAAACTCGACAGATTTAACCAGAATAATTTTTGCGGTGACATTCGGTTATTTGTTTTTGTCTCTGATCTGAGCAGGTTACGCATACTCAGGATGTTAAATTTCCCGATTATTTCAATATCGTGTTAAAAAAGGGACCGATTAACTTATATAGTTTTTCTCCCCATGCTGTACATCGCATGTTTCTGGAATACATTTCCGACAAAGAGATACAGCGTCTTTTTAAGATGTAAGTAGACCCACAAATCATGTTTTATGTAGATGTCTTTGGTTGTTCTAGTATGTATTATTAGATGTATCATCCACTTTTACGTACATTGTGTCATTTTCGACTATTAAAGTCGGAGGGGTCATGCCAAACTAGGATGATTAAAATCGCATTTCAATGGCGGGAAATAGGCCAAATAGCCGTTTCCTTGTCAGCGAATACTGTTTAATATTGTTATGGAATATTCACAGCAACTTGAATGCCAATAAATGCATCTTTGCATTCAACATCCATAGTAGTATTTATGTGTAATTTTTCATCACTTTACATAGTGGGGTCGTTAATTTTGGGTAACTTTTCAAGGTGAAAAATCTGGTCAAAATGAATCTACACTAGCTGCCTCTCGCTGACAGAGCCTGCATGGAGACAGTGCTCGCAGCCTGACATCACCACTGCATGACATAGAGGTGTGTGTGTGCGTGCGTGTGTGTGTAAAAACTGGCAGCAGTTATCTTTCCTTTAGTTAGCAGTTTTAATCTCCCTTGGTGTCCTGTGTTACCAACAGTTGTGTGAGTGTGTAGTTATGTCACACTTTGTCAAAAGGACAAACTGATACACAAACAATATCCCCGCTTACAATTGATCTAGACTTGAATAAGGTACCGTTGGATTTTTTTTTTTTCAAGAGGTATCCAACTATGCAGGTTTCATAATTAAAAAGCAATTCAGAAAATGTTACTAAAGTGGCTACTTCTTATGACGCATTTAACAAGTACAATAAAAGTCATTCATTCACTTCTTTAGTTAGTGCAGCATGAACTCTCATTCCCCTCTGCTTAAAGTGTTTACTGTTTACCACAAATACGGGTACTAGCCCGATAGTTGGATTGGTATCGAATTTCGTACAATGGTACAATTACGGTACATCGTTCCGTCTCGTGGTTGACTAGACTATAATTTATAAAGTATGATTAAATAAATGAGTAATGAAAATGAGACAATCAGACATCTCATTCATGATTCAATTCTAACTGATTACGTACGGTACCCAATCCAATTTAAATTTAGTTTCTCAGTTAACATTTTTGATATTGATAAAAAACACTAGTTATTTACCTGCCCAATAATGACCCCTACAAACCACTTGTTTGTTTTCACAAGTTTATCAACATAAGCTTCCACAGCTTCATCAGCTATAATAGATCGGCCCATGGTTTATCACTAAACAGAGGATGAACTTGCTGTAGCCTACACCAAGTTTTCACCGGATGCGCTAGAACTCATTGTTAGAGTTACCTTCCCCGGCTAACACACGTAATCACTGGAAATATATACATTTAAATTTTAATGAAAGCACAATTGTTTGTTGCCTACATTACCCTCTTTGGACAACAGTCACCTTCAAATTAATATCCTAACTGTGGCTGACTCAGCCACATGATTATTATTAATCTCTGACAGGCGATGGACCCTAATATAACGTAATTTCTGAGGTTGAACGGGCTAAGGTAGAATGGGGGATTGTTTTTGCAGTTGTGGCTTCTGTATTCTGTATTTAAATTCAAGAAGAGGGGTGCATTACTTGTAAAGAATTATTGAGGAGGAACCTTACAAGATGACGGAATAACAAGGAATACATTCGCAGTGTTGATAGACACTAGTAGAAGTAAAGAAAAGAAATATAAATAGATCAAAAAGGAATTCTATACAGTATTAATTCATTCATTCTGTAGCAAGTCCTTTGCAGAACCTCGCTCCTAAACAACCTTCCGGAAAACCTATCGATCATAAGCAAAATGCCCCGCGTCCGATACACCCATCTGGAGAACATCCGCCGCATCCTGCACCCATCTTCTCTTTGGCCTTCCTCTTCCTCTCCAATCCAATCCAATCCAATTTTTGGTACGAGTACCCCCCTTTCAGCCTTCGAGTTTTCGACTTGGCTATGTAGGGGTGCTTATGGTGTAGCTTGTAGTTTGTCTTTCGTACTTTGGGCTGCTTGTTGTCAGCTTCCCGGCTTCTGATGGGTTGATTGCGTTCGTTACTTTCTTGATGAGGTTGTTCATGTCTGGACAGAGTCGCACACTTGTTGAGGCCCGGAGTAATTGTGGCCCCACCCCGTCTTATGGTGCTGTTTCCTTCAGGGAGCTTTACCAGTTGTCGTCTCTCCTGGTGCTCCTCCTATTACTCCGTCGTGGGAAGCCTTCGAATCTTCTCGGTGTTCGCCAGTCGGATCTTGGTGGTGAGCGATAACGTCCTTCCTCTGCTGCTTCTTCTTCTGTCTGTGTTCTTGCATCTTCTGGTTCGAGTGTGGCTGTCTGGGTACTGAACCGTGCTATTAGTATTATCTCTAGTAGAGTATCTGATGTCCTTTTTTTCATATCCTGTATTTTTAATAGCTGTTCTTCATTCTCAGCCTTTATGGCAGCCATTCGAGCGACAACTTGTTCTATCTTTTGCTGAACTTGCTTCATTTCGTCCAGGATGCGCTGAACGGCCGTTATCTGTGCTTCCGGCGTCTTGCCTTTTCTACTTCCATGCTTGACAGCCTTTCTTCTGTCTTAGCCTTTAAAGCAGGGAGTCTCTGTGGCGAAGTGGTCAAGCCGTTTGACTCGTGCTCCGAAGGTTGTGGGTTCGATTCCGGGCCGCGTCCTTCGGTTTACTAGTTAAATGTTTCGGAGACTCCTGAGGGTCGTCGCTAAAAGCTACGGAGTTCGTGCTTTGTGCGACGCTTTCCGTGTTGCGGAAAGAGACCGAGCCATATGGGATAAAACCCGGTGCAATGAAGTCGACCCTGTCGACTTCTAAGCGACTTTTTTAAGCCTTTAAACCAGCCATTCGAGCGACATCCTGCTCAATCTTCTGCTGAACTTGCTTCGTTTCGTCCAGGATGCGCTGAACGGCTGTTATCTGAGTCTCTTGCGTCTGTTCTTTTTCTTCCTCCCTGCTGTTGAGTTTAGATCGCAGGTCCTTCAGTTGGCCTTCAAGTTGCGCATTGTCACTTTTTGTGAGTCGATTGGTGGCCTCGTACTTCCTCCTAGCCTTTTTATAGGGCAGAATAGTTTTGATGGCGATCTTCATAGCTTCCTTGCTGTCTTGGTGGCAGGGGCAGCCGAGGTACCTGGCGCCGTGGTTGCCGAGGCAGTTTTTTTTCTGTTAGTGTTAGGCCTCCTGAAGTCCTTGTCGATCTTTGCATGCTGGCACTGTATGGATGAGGTCCAGAGCAGTATCTGCATACCTCCACCTCACTCTTGCAGGTGGCACGGGTGTGCCAAAACTTCTGGCACTTAAAGCACTGCAGCACTCTCGGTATGTAGTGCTCTGGAACTTGGTCTCTCTTGTCCCATCTGATGTATTGAGGGATCACTCGGTCCTACGATGTTACTATGACGACTGTGGAGGGGATGTTGTTCTTTCCGATGATCCTCTCGGCACTGGTGATCTTGAGTTTCTTGTTCTCCCTTGTCAGCATCTCCCTGATCTGGTCGTTGATGAGATGGGTCTTGACTCGTTTAATGACTCATCGTTTAATCATGCTGAGTCGGGTTGCTTGTGTTGTGATGCCGTGGTGAAGCTTGATGTCGGCCTTCTCTCCTTGGGCGATTTTCTGCATAAGTGCTATGGTCTTTGGGTTTTTGTTGATGGAGACCACTACTCCATCAGGTGCTTGCGTAGCTCGTAGATGCTGTTTCTTCCCAGCTCGTTTTCAAGAAGCCTGATTATCTTGTCTGTTGGTAGCGCCGACAGTTTGGCTTCTCCCACACTTGTCTGTTTTAGCAGTAATTTGTCAGTTGTTGTAGTTTCCTCCGATGTTGAGATCTTTGGAAAACTGGGCTGCTTCGTCTTGCTGCTGTTGAAAACTTCACGGCCCCTGCTGGCTTTGTGCAGCAAGGCGCTGTCGCCCTTTGGAGGTGGTGTCACAGAACTCAGTGGGTCCGCCTCGTGATGTTTCTGCTGAGGAAAGGTCCGGTGAGACATCGGAGATTCGGGTGACGAAAATTTAACAGTGAAAGGGAAGTAACCAGTAAATTGACTCAACCCGACCCGAATCGTTGCTCGCCCTTTAAGATTAGTCCAGTAGGTTGGTGGCGGAACAGATGTCCGGGCAAGACCGACTGCGCATGTCTGACTGCGCAGTCGATTGTCCCGGAACACCTGATCAGTTGGAGACAAAGGTTGCCGGCAGGCAGTCGACATTTTGGCCTAGTGCTAAGGGAGAGAGAGCAGGACGCCGTGTCTTGACGAGGGTTAAAGACTTCCGACATCATGTCCAGTTGCAGTGACAACGCTTCTCGTCTCCACTGTCGTGCTGTTTGTGTGAAGGTATGTGTACAACCGTTTTCTTTAACTAGTGCGGTGTCGGTGATTCAAATTATGAGATTTCGCTAACGCGTGTACTGACCGGCGCGGGAAAGGAGGTCACGTGTGAACAGTGGCAAGCTTGTAGTTTACGACTGTAAAATTAAGCCTGTGGCAAACGCGTGTGTAGCAGCATTGTACTGCTAAGATATTTCATAGGTTAGCAGCGCGTGGCTTATTTACAGCCCCTGTTGGTCGGGGAAATCGGGTTCAGGGAAGTGAGACCTATAATTCGAGTTCACACATGGCCAACTTTATAACCTCGAGCGTCGGCGGGGCCAGCGCGGCCGAACCGTTACTCACAGCGCTAACGGAAGTAGATTAAGGAGTCGCTTAGGATATATCGAGTGATATATCGATGAAATCGGGCAAGTGCAACGAATAGAATGCACCGGTCGGCCGAACCCTCCGAGGTCGTTTCAAGGTCGTGCCGGGAGTCGAGCGTCTGATCACCTGTTGTGTCGACCACTGGCTTTCTTCTTGTCTTTCCTCAATCTGTCTTCTAATTAGTTCCCTCGATGGAAGGCCAGCTGAATGTATAGTGGAGTCCTGAGAGGTTGCTAAAGGGAGAAGGGACCATTGCGACAGAATTGTTCATATGGAACATGACACCGTTCTAAATGCCCCGACCTGGGACCAGGGAGGGGAGAACGGGGTGTGGATTTCTGCTACAGGGGGATCACCCTGTATATTTATTTGGAGTTATTGGATTGTGCCTACGGCCTGGTACGACATCAGCGTTGGTGGATAACAGGAAGGAGGTGAGGGAGTACTGCCATTAGCCCTCCTTAAGGGTGCTTCTATCTTTAAGTACAACTAACTCACTAACCACATGTGTTGTCTAGCTATGTTTCAGCAGAGACCCATATCTCCGACACCAACCTTGACCCAGTCCTACGTTCGTCTGAGAAAGAGGATGTAGGTGGACAGCTGCCACTTTGGTTCTAGGTCCAGTCTGTCCTCGACCATTTGAGCAGCCAGTGAAGGAGTGCGGCCCTTATGGGAAGGGTCCACATGTCTGAGTAATGGGGACTTAAGTGTATCTGCTGTGGGTAAGTCTGATTCATGGTGCTCTCACTGAGTGTTATCCTCCACAGATTCTATCTTGTTGAGAGCAGAGCCATGATCTGGGGACGAGTCCAGTGATCCGGACTAGGGCGATAGCCGGTGTGAACAGCTTGGAAGTCCACTACCTCCGCGAGCAGTACTTACAATCGAGAGTACGTCTCAGGATGGGCTCCAGCTAACGCCTCGCCCACTCCACGTCTGAAAGCCCAGGTTATGTGTCAGGACAGCACCATATCGCCTTGTTCGTTACTGCAGCTGGGCAAGTATCTGATTGTTGTTAGTGTCCAGGTTGTGACCCTGACTGACTGCCTGCATGCCAAATAATGCTGATGTCTCCGCTACCAAGTGCCTTGTACCCTGTGGTGCCTGATATTGTGGAAGAACTTGTGTCTGTTTTGAACTCTATCTAACGTGACACGTTTCAGCGGGAGAGGTATCTGTGCTGTGATATCTGCGCTATGAGTCAGAGGATCTGCGCGGGTTGCATAGACAGTTAGGACTGCTACTACCATTGAGTGAGAGATCATCCTCTTGCTATACCCGCAGTACCATCAGACTTTTCCAGACGCTTCGGAGGAGTGTTCTAGTTCCTCAGCTTCCGAGAGACAGTCTTTATCCCTACTCTAAGGTGATCCAGACTTCAGGGACATCATCCACCGAAGGTCCCAAGTACCAGTGAGTCAACTCGCCAGCCATCCTATCCAAGTGGAGAAACCTACACCTGGAGGGAGACTTGAGAGACTTGGTGAGCGTGTCTGACTTACCCAAGAGTGTGACTTGAGGCCCTGACGATGATGACACTTCCTCCAGGAGGCTGCTCGATCCTTGCCACGTCTTATCTCGCATAGATACTGCAAGGTCTATCTCGGAATCATTATCATTCTCATTCATCCATTCATCTTGTATAATACACCATATTGTTAACATAGTTAGCTGCCAGAGTTGCGTCATGAGTTCAGGACGAAGTTTGAAAGGGGTAACGTCCCTTGGTTGAGAGTGAGGGAGATAGGGTTCCAAGGGTCGAAGGGGTTTGTGGACTGAGGTCACCTATGTCCCAGGGCTAAAGGTATCCCGTTGTTAAAGTGTGATAGCAGGTTCCCCTCACCCCAGGGAATGCTACGACATTATTTGGGGGCTCGTCCGGGATCCGAATGATTCAGCTCTGGTGATTATTGATAGGTGTTAGGACATATCATTCCTATCCTCACTATAGAGTCTACGTGGGTCTTTGGTCCTATTTCTTTCTTGACGAAGACGGAGTGACTTGTGGTGTGCTGTGTGTTGTGGTGTATAGATTATAGTTGTGTACTGACTATCGGTATATTGCACTTTTGGATATACACTAACACTACTAACACACCCACCCTAACTATGGCCTCTGGCAAACTAAATATGACCGAAGTGCAGGCAACAGGCGAAGGAATGGGCCTGAGAGGTGATGCACTTTCGCAATATATACAAGAGGTGGAAAGAGACTTCCGGCAGGAAGAAAGAGAGAGAAAAAAGCGTGAAGCGGACCTGGAGGATAGAAAGTTAGCCTTGGAGGAAAAGAAGTTAGAAGCTGAGAAAGCAGCTAAAAAGTTAGACGCTGAGCAAGCAGCTAAAACGTTAGAAGCTGAGCAAAAGAAGTTCGAATCGGAACAAGAAGCTAGGAGACTTGAGCGAGAGCATGAGTACCGAATGCGGGAACTCGAGCTCAAAGCACAAACCAGTAGAAATACTGAGGGAGCCGTAGGAGGTTCTTCACTCTCTGGTTCACCCACCTTAGGTAGACATGGTTACCAGGCCATGAAGTTTCCTCTTGCAATTTTTGAGGAAGACAAAGAGAAGATAGATCAGTTCCTACAGAAATTCGAGGCTATGGCTGTCGCAATGGGTCTCGATAAAGACAAATGGTGTCTGAAATTATCCCAAGGTTTGCGCGGAACAGCGTTCGAGGTCTATGCCCGTTTACCGGCTGGACACGAGAACGATTACGATGCGTTGAAAGAGGCGTTATTGAAACGGTTCGAAATGACTTCACACACGTACCGGAAGAAGTTTCGGTCTGTGAACCGCGAACCTAGTGAGTTATTCGCCGCGTATAGCCTGCGACTCAAATCCTATTTGCATAAATGGATGGAGTTAGCCGGATTTGCGAAAGACTTCGAAAGTCTCGAAGAACTAATGATCGTCGACCAAATGCGAAAGCATATGTCGAAACCCCTAAAAACTTTCTTGGGGGAACAGGGGGCGGAGAGGTTAGACGTCGTAACAAAATTGGCGGAAAGGTACGTCGTAGTACATGGGGAGGCTAGTGATACCTGTCCCACTAGTACTAAAGGTCAGGACAAGTCTGACAAGAAGAAATTTAAAAGCTATCAGCAGAAAAAGGTAGAGTCTTCAGAAAGGTCCACAGAAAAAAGTCCAGAGAAGTCAAAAGATGGGAGTAAGAGCCCACCTAAATCTTCCCCGAAGAAGAATTGGAAGGGAAGATGGTGTTCGATATGCAAAGAGCCCTCGCATAATACGAAGGATTGCAAAGCGAAGGCTAAAAGCTCTCACTTCGCGGCCTGCCTAGTGGAACCAAAGGCGGTTTCCATCGAAAAGGTCGAGGTCGTTGACAGGACTGTGGACCATGAACGACCACCAGTGGTAGAGCTGGTGGAAGTAAACGGCCAACAGGTGGAGTGTCTCTACGACACTGGCCTGGATGGCGAAGCAGTAATAGCTGCCAGTCTGGTGCGACCAGACCAACTCACGGGGGAGAACATCGAGATACAGCCTGCCATGAAGAGTGCTGTTGCCATGACGTTACCGATAGCCAATGTGGAGATTAGCTCCAGATACGTCACGGGCATCATTCCAGCAGCTGTATTACTCGATCCCCTATATCCCGTGATCCTGGGAAGCAAATATGTATTTCTAGGGGTGCCGAAGGAGCCAATCCACCTAGGCGATATACATAAATGCGACCACGCGGGAAAAGACGAGGCAGATGCATCCAGCTCGGAACCCCTGCTAGGGGATTTGCGCACTGCCCAGAGCGATGATGCAACGCTGTGCCATTGCTACAAGAAGCTGCAGAAAAGTGCTGACCCACCGCAACGGGGCCAGTACTATCTGAAGAATCGGCTGCTCTACCGAAGAGCCGGAAGGGGAAATGACCTGCACGGACAGTTGGTGGTCCCGAAGGACTACCGTCTCCAAATTCTTCAGAGGGGACACGCCATATCCGGTAGTAAACTATCCGGGAGTGGACATATGGGTGTCAGAGCGACGCTGCAGCGAATTTCCGGTCATTATTATTGGCCCGGAATGACTGGCGATATACGCCGGTTAGTAAAGTCTTGCCCAGAGTGCCAGAAGGCTACACCCCAGAATCGGACTAAGACTAGATTAGATCTTAAGGTGGGAGATGGAGCATTATTATGGGGTCCTGGAAGGACCGATATGCTCGAAGTAGGATGGCAAGGACCTTTTCCCGTGATAAGGGTAGTGTCCAAGTCCAACTACGAGATCCGGATCGGGGGAATTTTGAAAATTTTCCATGCAAATCTCCTACGGAAACCCGAGGAGAGGTCCGGAGAAAAATCTCCACACCTGTTGGCGATGGCAGTCGCAGGAAATAAGGTTACAGGTCCAGACGGAGACCAAACAGACCCAGTACTACATAGGGAGGACTATGGGAACGTACGGGGTAGGTCCGATTGTCCACCCAGCGATAGGGGAACCATCATACGTCTGGAAGAGGCCCAGGGGGAAGGATTCCCTAGTAACCTAGTTCGGAAGGGATGGGTAGCGTCGGGAAAGGCGCGTGAGGCCCGGAACTCCGTTCGATCACCGACTGACCAACCTCGCTGTCGAAAGAGATGGCCGGGGAAGCCACAGTCCAGAGGGGTCTGGAAAACTGCATGGTCCATCGAGGACGATACCGTTGATCCCAAGGCGTGTAGCGTAGGGAAAACGAGCGGTAGTAACGACACCGTTACAGGCGGGATGAGAAGATCCACCTGTATTGCGACCCGTCGCGTACGCGAGTCGAGATTTCGGCCGGCCGAACGTAACCGCTCGACGGGCGAGCGCGAGTGTCTGTGGTAAGTCTGGGCTTGTTAGAAGTCCCAGCAATGCGTGTATGGGATGGTGTACCCTTTCGGGTACCTTCAGTCCATCGATCTTTGATGGATTTGGTCACCTCCCAGAAGCTCAACGCGCGCTGAATGCGTGGGTTGTTGGTGCTTCAGCCCTACAACATTACAGTTGAATACCTTCTCGGTAAGGAGAATGTTGGGGCTGATTGATTTTCTGTCTAGGCATCCGGTCCCGGAGGAAGAGGTTGAGATCACTCGGACCGAACCTCCCGAGGAAAAGAGTTGACCCGGTCAACTCTCTTAAGAGAGGGCCTATGTCACAGAACTCAGTGGGTCCGCCTCGTGATGTTTCTGCTGAGGAAAGGTCCGGTGAGACATCGGAGATTCGGGTGACGAAAATTTAACAGTGAAAGGGAAGTAACCAGTAAATTGACTCAACCCGACCCGAATCGTTGCTCGCCCTTTAAGATTAGTCCAGTAGGTTGGTGGCGGAACAGATGTCCGGGCAAGACCGACTGCGCATGTCTGACTGCGCAGTCGATTGTCCCGGAACACCTGATCAGTTGGAGACAAAGGTTGCCGGCAGGCAGTCGACATTTTGGCCTAGTGCTAAGGGAGAGAGAGCAGGACGCCGTGTCTTGACGAGGGTTAAAGACTTCCGACATCATGTCCAGTTGCAGTGACAACGCTTCTCGTCTCCACTGTCGTGCTGTTTGTGTGAAGGTATGTGTACAACCGTTTTCTTTAACTAGTGCGGTGTCGGTGATTCAAATTATGAGATTTCGCTAACGCGTGTACTGACCGGCGCGGGAAAGGAGGTCACGTGTGAACAGTGGCAAGCTTGTAGTTTACGACTGTAAAATTAAGCCTGTGGCAAACGCGTGTGTAGCAGCATTGTACTGCTAAGATATTTCATAGGTTAGCAGCGCGTGGCTTATTTACAGCCCCTGTTGGTCGGGGAAATCGGGTTCAGGGAAGTGAGACCTATAATTCGAGTTCACACATGGCCAACTTTATAACCTCGAGCGTCGGCGGGGCCAGCGCGGCCGAACCGTTACTCACAGCGCTAACGGAAGTAGATTAAGGAGTCGCTTAGGATATATCGAGTGATATATCGATGAAATCGGGCAAGTGCAACGAATAGAATGCACCGGTCGGCCGAACCCTCCGAGGTCGTTTCAAGGTCGTGCCGGGAGTCGAGCGTCTGATCACCTGTTGTGTCGACCACTGGCTTTCTTCTTGTCTTTCCTCAATCTGTCTTCTAATTAGTTCCCTCGATGGAAGGCCAGCTGAATGTATAGTGGAGTCCTGAGAGGTTGCTAAAGGGAGAAGGGACCATTGCGACAGAATTGTTCATATGGAACATGACACCGTTCTAAATGCCCCGACCTGGGACCAGGGAGGGGAGAACGGGGTGTGGATTTCTGCTACAGGGGGATCACCCTGTATATTTATTTGGAGTTATTGGATTGTGCCTACGGCCTGGTACGACATCAGCGTTGGTGGATAACAGGAAGGAGGTGAGGGAGTACTGCCATTAGCCCTCCTTAAGGGTGCTTCTATCTTTAAGTACAACTAACTCACTAACCACATGTGTTGTCTAGCTATGTTTCAGCAGAGACCCATATCTCCGACACCAACCTTGACCCAGTCCTACGTTCGTCTGAGAAAGAGGATGTAGGTGGACAGCTGCCACTTTGGTTCTAGGTCCAGTCTGTCCTCGACCATTTGAGCAGCCAGTGAAGGAGTGCGGCCCTTATGGGAAGGGTCCACATGTCTGAGTAATGGGGACTTAAGTGTATCTGCTGTGGGTAAGTCTGATTCATGGTGCTCTCACTGAGTGTTATCCTCCACAGATTCTATCTTGTTGAGAGCAGAGCCATGATCTGGGGACGAGTCCAGTGATCCGGACTAGGGCGATAGCCGGTGTGAACAGCTTGGAAGTCCACTACCTCCGCGAGCAGTACTTACAATCGAGAGTACGTCTCAGGATGGGCTCCAGCTAACGCCTCGCCCACTCCACGTCTGAAAGCCCAGGTTATGTGTCAGGACAGCACCATATCGCCTTGTTCGTTACTCCAGCTGGGCAAGTATCTGATTGTTGTTAGTGTCCAGGTTGTGACCCTGACTGACTGCCTGCATGCCAAATAATGCTGATGTCTCCGCTACCAAGTGCCTTGTACCCTGTGGTGCCTGATATTGTGGAAGAACTTGTGTCTGTTTTGAACTCTATCTAACGTGACACGTTTCAGCGGGAGAGGTATCTGTGCTGTGATATCTGCGCTATGAGTCAGAGGATCTGCGCGGGTTGCATAGACAGTTAGGACTGCTACTACCATTGAGTGAGAGATCATCCTCTTGCTATACCCGCAGTACCATCAGACTTTTCCAGACGCTTCGGAGGAGTGTTCTAGTTCCTCAGCTTCCGAGAGACAGTCTTTATCCCTACTCTAAGGTGATCCAGACTTCAGGGACGTCATCCACCGAAGGTCCCAAGTACCAGTGAGTCAACTCGCCAGCCATCCTATCCAAGTGGAGAAACCTACACCTGGAGGGAGACTTGAGAGACTTGGTGAGCGTGTCTGACTTACCCAAGAGTGTGACTTGAGGCCCTGACGATGATGACACTTCCTCCAGGAGGCTGCTCGATCCTTGCCACGTCTTATCTCGCATAGATACTGCAAGGTCTATCTCGGAATCATTATCATTCTCATTCATCCATTCATCTTGTATAATACACCATATTGTTAACATAGTTAGCTGCCAGAGTTGCGTCATGAGTTCAGGACGAAGTTTGAAAGGGGTAACGTCCCTTGGTTGAGAGTGAGGGAGATAGGGTTCCAAGGGTCGAAGGGGTTTGTGGACTGAGGTCACCTATGTCCCAGGGCTAAAGGTATCCCGTTGTTAAAGTGTGATAGCAGGTTCCCCTCACCCCAGGGAATGCTATGACAGGTGGCAGGTTCGAATCCCGGTCGGTAACTATAGCTACCTGTTTATATCATCTCTGACATTTCTCATTATTTTTTCGGCGTAGAGGTAAAACAAATAGGGGGACAGCTCATAGCCCTGACGGACTCCTTGCGTAATGTCAAACCAATCTGATGTCTCGCCATCTATTCTAACCACTGTTTGTTGGTCTATATAGATCATTATTATGAGTTGTATTACATTTGATAGAAAGCCCATATTCCTCATGATTTCCCAAAGGTACAATAAAAATAATGACTTAAAATTATATAGGCATAACTGGATTCGAACCTGTCGCCTCCGTTGTGAACATTCATTCAGATCATGCGCGAAGGTGTATGATTGAGGCGATCATTACCACCAATTTCCTGTGGTCTTATTAAGTTCCACGACAGACTATCTTTCGTGCCACTATGTCAGTTTATATCTCATCTTCTCTCTTACTAAGAGACTAAGAGTCTTAGTCGCCCAGTCATTCTCATTACGTGTCATACCAATAAGCCTCTCCCGATGTGTCTCCACCTTGCCGTGGTGGGGGATATTGCGTGTCCCATCGACCCCATGTGCTTGCCGATGGGTGAAAACTACATATCGGACGGCTCGTGGGATAGGCACCAGACTAAGAGAGACACAACCTGCTGCTCTGCAGGTAAGACTGAGGATAGCAGTCAAAATCAGGCAAACGATCCCTAAATCTCAGTCCGGGCATAACCTCTAAGGCTCCCATCTGAGGTGTATGGCTGAACGTCTCTAAGCCATAAACTCTCGGAAGTGAGAGCCTGGCCGACACAAACCTACATCAAAATTTTGATGATGTGCTGAGAACGCTACATGCTCGGCGCAGATTCGTTCGATGGCTCTTAGCTGGGGGATATGAGGTATCCCCGGATGAAAGGGCCTGACCGTTACTCGCCCACAGACGCACGGAGGTAAGGTGCTGAGCCGGCAGCACATGTAGCCTACCTCGTGAGTGAGTACAAAAGGTGGAAAAACATCTCGGTCGCACGTCTCGCAGACGTCCGATAGTCTGTAACCACACTCATGGAGTGAGTGTAGTCAAAGGTGGAAAATGGTCTCGTTGACACGAAATGGAACGCCTGTCTTGCAAATCCATTACGTGGCAGCCCGAAGCGAAAGCTTGCTGTGTGGAAGCCGAAACAAGAGTCTCGAAACCCGAGGAAGGCTAACCTCATTAAAAAATGCCCGTCGGAAGCCGGAAGTGTCGTCCTACGGGTGGCAAACTAAAAATTGACACTACGCATTTAGGTCCGAGTGAAATGTCTCGTCCGAATGTCTCTCGTGCTAGGAACAGCTCTGACTACCTAGTTTCCGAATGCCGCTCTTGTTCGGAACAGCTCTGACTAGGTAGTTTTCCGAATGTCTGTCGTGCCTGGAACAGCTCTGACGGGCGCAACGACAAGCACATGTCCGAAAACTCGCTGAGTGGATACCGTCTGCAAACCTGTCTGGTTTGTGCGGGAATGGCCCGGGGCAAACGAAATGACCAAAATATTGAAGTGAGGATTTAAAGCAGCCATGAGCAGGACGTGACGATTCCCTCGGCTAGCCCAGAACCAGGGCGTTATGTGTCGGCCCTGCAACTATGGAAGCAACCTTGGATGGCGGAAAATGCTATGGACTGTCCCTGCCTTCCTTTGAGGGATGACCGTTGTCTTCGACCGTTCTAACTTGGCCAGCATGGTTGTAGATGGCACCACAAAAGTGAGAGTCTCCCAGGAATGCTACCTGGTCAAAAAAAGAACGCTAAAGTCGATGTGTTGGCCTACGGGTTTCGGCCCAAGGGCGCATAACAGACACACCGCAATCACATCTGAAAAAACACTCCGGATGAACGAAAAGAAGAAGAAGAAGAAGATACCAATAAGCATAGGATAGGCGATGATTGTTCACCATCTCATACAATTAAGGATTGCTACTGGTACTATTGGGGTTGGAACTCTTCGCTGGCTTCTGAGTATGGGGACGGAGCGCTTATGGGAATGCCCCGAATGCTGTGATGTGGGTTCCTAAATCAATCAATCAATCATACAATTACAAATCTCAGTTTAGGTCTTTTCTTGTACCGATCACACCATATATGCAAGCTATCGAAGTATCTAAATGTTACTCTTTCCCTGGCAAATGTTCATGTTATCACTAAGTTTTCGAGTTTATCTTCGCAATTTGTCCAACAAATCTTGCGGTTTTGAGCGATTTGGAAGCAGACCGCCTTGCGCTAGCTTTTATATAATGGTATGAGTGCCGGTCGTTGAGAAATCAATGGCAAACTACTGCAACCGTCACTTCTCTGAACTATTATTACTGAACGTAAACTTGCTAAGAAATCACAGCCAAAAAATGTCGGGGATGACTGCGACGTCATGTATAGGATTTGCAACTAACTTTTTTTTAACGCTAAATTTTGGACCAATAAAGGTGAAAAAGTAGAGTTGAGACAAGAACCGACACCACAGTACTCGGGGCATTCCCACACTTGCTATTTCCTCTTCTTCAACAGCCAGCGAAGAGTCCACATACTAACGTTACCAATTGTAGTCTGATTATGTGTCCACGTGATCTTTCCTGGGAGTAATGATTATCGACCAGATCCTCTGGCCACGCCTGCCTCTGCATTCTCTCCAGGCAGGTGTAACATACATCGTGTTATAGCCGTTTTATTTTGGGAATACTTTGTAAAAGAAAACACAGTTCTGTCAGCAATGTATTCTCAATATTGTAGATGTTTAAATATACCAAACATAACATTTTGGTATTCGTAGACATCTCCAATGTTGGGAGCACGTTGCTTCTGAACTTTGCTCACAACGGCGGAAGATAAATAAATCAATCAGGTGTCATCTCCACAAAGAAGGTTGGATGCAATGGATCTCCAACACTTTCTCTCGCCCTAACTGTACATTCTGTCAGACTGATACTCCTCCATCTCTTGATGTTATCTTCCCACTTGTATCGTTGTCTACCCCTTGCTCGCTTGTCCTCAGCCTTAACCTCCAGTAGTATTTTTATAAAAGAGTATTATGTCTTTTAACGTGGCCAAAATATTTCACTAGCCTCTTTTTAAACATTTCTTTCATCAACTCTCTTTTCATTCCCAGTGTTTCTAAAATCTATGTGTTTGATTGTTTCTGTTTCCATGAAATACGACATATTCTTCTGTATATCCACATCTCCAGGGCTTCTATTCGACTTTCAAGTTGTTTGTTCAATGTCCAGGCTTCCGGTGTGCTGGGGAATGAACAGGCGGACAGATTGGCTGGCTCGGCAAAACTTGGTGGAGTATTAATGCATGACAAGACAGACGTGGTTGCGGCCTTGTGGGAGTACGTGTACACCTCGGAGGAGCAAATGGATCACCATAGTCTGGTAAGAATGAGACAGCGAGGAGTGACGAGGGGTTATGGCCGACGCTCAACGCTCAGAGGAAAGGCGAGACGGACTTATAATCCGATTGCTACTGGATCTATTGGTGTTGGAACTCTTCGCTGGCTGCTGAGGATGGGGACGGAGCGCTTATGGGAATGTCCCGAATGCTGTGATGTCGGTTCCTAAATCAATTAATCAATCAATCAATCATACAAAACAATAGTGTAGAATATACGTAACATTTGACAACTCTCAATTTTAATGCGTGGTTTATCTCTCTAGATGTTAATATTGATTGCATGATGTTGAAGGCAATTTTAGCCATTCCTTTTTTTTTTAAATTTCCATTTCACTTCTGCCATCATTTGTTATTATATGTCCAAGATAGGAGTTACTTGTTCTAGTTCTAGTACCTCCCCATTTACAGTGATGTTCATTGATGACCTTTCCTTTCCATTGCTAATTATCATAGTTTTCGATTTTAGGATGCACTCTCGTAGGTAACGTGATGACGGTGAGAATCAGCAGTGGTTCGGATCGCATCGGTAACTTACAGGGTATGTTCAGCCGGCCGCTCAGAAAGCAATGGCAAACTACTGAGCGTAATCTTGCCAAGAAATCAACAGACAGCTGAAAGATGCTGGTGTTGACAGCGATGTCATGTAAAGGATATGAAAAAAAAAATATCTAAGTCACATTCTGCACTATGCCTGTTTACTTGTTCCAATAGGTCTTGCAACTCTTGCTCGCTTTCTGCTAGTGACAAGGTGTCGTCAGCATACCTAAGATTGTTTATACCAGGAAGGTTAACCCGGTCAACAAATGCCCGCAGAAGTCGGATATGTCGGCCTAACGGCGCAAGAACGCAGCTCTGCTGTAAACAGACACAACGCAATCACGCCCGAAAAACTCTCCGGATGAACGCAGAAGAAGCAGATGTTTATGATTCTTCCATTGATGTTAAGTCCAGGCATTTCGACTTGCTTACAAAATCTTTATGTGTATAGGTTGAAGAGGCTTGGGGACAACGCGCATCCCTGACGTAGGCCTACTCCTCTTTTTTTATCTCTATGGGCGATGAATAATTATTTCCGCACAGGTAGATAACGATAATGAGTCTTGAAACAAAATAATAGCCTCATAGAGTGGCAGTGTTACGATTCAAAGACTTCTTTGCTTAAGAATCAAGGAGCTCTGTTACGAGAGCAAGAGGGCGCCCGAGAAGAAAATGGACTGACGACAACAAAGACAATATTATACAATCACGCGGAATGACACTATTAAATACCACCCATCGGGCGCTGGAACTGCTGGAACGTCAACTATCCCGCCTCCTCCACCCCACTACGCTTGACGGAAAAAGTGGAGGATGATGATGATGATGACTGTTCTATTCTTTGCTGTTAATTTGATTTTGATATCCGTATCATGGTACGCCGCAGCAAATGAACTTGTAAACAATATGGTGGAAGTTGGAAAACTATTGAATTGTTGACAGCCTTCACCACTGGAGCTATTATTGTGTAAGAAAAGGTGGAGAACATTTCATTTATCGAAGCAGTTTCATCTTATGCACATTTGCATTACTCTTCATTGCGTTGTTTTTTCACGAATTAGGCTATTGTGACAACAGAGTTAAGCACTTCAAAATGTCAAAGATTATTTTCGAAGTGATAGATATACTCTGAACTAAAAGAAAAAGAGTTCGTGCAACAAGTCCATACAGGCTTTTCACTTTTGGTTTTAATATTTTCAAAGAAGTGTAATCATTATTTTATATTGTTTTTTGTTAGTTTTGCTAGAATCTGGTAGTCTTCTTAGCATTATTACATTAATAAAATTTGTATTGGTCTGATATGATTATTAATATTATTAATATTAAACATGGTCTTTAATGTTCAGCTCAGCTGTTAATATCTTAACTTCCTCTGATAATTATTTTCGGTTCTTTGTCAACTGTACGAAGACGTATTACTGTGCATGTGTACAGTCTCTTTCCATTTCTATCTGCCCTTGCCAATTATAATTATTTCTGTTAGATCATTTTCCATACTGACCCTCCACTTTCTTCTTAAACAAACCATATAGGTTGTGGAATTGGGTTAGAGTACTTACTAAAAACTGCCTACTTATTTTTTTCTGCCTAGATTCAAATGTTCATCATAGTCAAGCCATGTTAATTTATTAGATTTCATAATGTTGACACTGATGCATTAGTTGTATGTTTTAGTTGTACATTTATTCTTACCATCAGCACATTGGTATAACTATCTTCTACTTCTGCTGCTCCCCGTCCCCCTTCTCTCCTCCTCCTAATCTTCTTTATCTTCCTCCTTCTCTTCTTTGTCTTCTGCCATCTTGAATCTTCCAATGGATTATAGGCCTACAACCAATGCACACTAAGCCCCTTGTAGGCTTGTGCATGCTTGGTTAGATTTGGAACAATTTCTAAATAAAAGACACACACACAGACTTAACAACTTATGTAAGAATGCTTGAGTTTGGATATACATGTAGTTCCAGCAGTCAAGGACAAATAAAAAGGATGAATCCAAAGTGGTTACAAGCATTGCGTTCTTGCACCTAGCAGGACCTACATATACTCTAGGAAATTTGCTAAAGAGAATAGAACATCTGTAGGGTTGAGCATCTGTGGGATAGAGCATCGGTTGAATAGAACATCTGTGGAATAGAACATCTGTGGAATAGAACATCTGTGGAATAGAGCTTCTGTGGGATATAGCATCTGGAGTTTGGGAGTCTCTGTGGCGAAGTGGTCAAGCCGTTTGACTCGTGCTCCGAAGGTTGTGGGTTCGATTCCGGGCCGCACCCTTCGGTTTACGAGTTAAATGTTTCGGAGACTCCTGTATTTCGTCGCTAAAAGCTACAGAGTTCGTGCTTTGTGCGACGCTTTCCGTGCTGCGGAAAGAGACCGAGCCATATGGGATAAAACCTGGTGCAATGAAGTTGACCCTGTCGACTTTTAAGTGACTTTTTTTATAGCATCTGCAGGATAGAGCATCTGTGGGATAGAGCAACTGTGGGATAGAGGATCTGTGGGATAGATCATCGGTAGAATATAGCAATGTGGGGTGGAGTATCTGTAGTATAGAACATCTGTGGGATAGAGGATCTGTTGGATAGAGCAAATGTGGGTTCGAGTATCTGTGGGATAGAGCATCTGTGGGATAGAACATCTGTAGGATAGAGCATCTGTGGGATGGAGTATCTGTAGGATAGCGCATCTGTGGGATAGAGCATCTGTGCAATACAGCATTTGTGGGATAGAGCATTTGTGGGATAGAACATCTGTAGGATAGAGCATCTGTGGGATGGAGTATCTGTAGGATAGAGCATCTGTGGGATAGCGCATCTGTAGGATAGAGCATCTGTGCAATACAGCATTTGTGGGATAGAACATCTGTAGGGTAGAGCATCTGTGGGTTAGAGCATCTGTAGGATAGAGCATCTGTGGGATAGAGGATCTGTGAGATAGAGAATCTGTGGGATAGATGATCTGTGGGATAGAGCATCTGTGGGATAGAGCATCTGTGGGATAGAGGATCTGTGGGATAGAGCATTTGTGGGATAGAGCATCTGTGGGATAGAGCATCTGTGGGATGAAGTATCTGTAGGATAGAGGATCTGTGGGATAGAGCATCTGTGAGATAGAGAATCTGTGGGATAGAGCATTTGTGGGATAGAACATCTGTGCAGTGCAGCATCGGTGGGATAGAGCATATGTGGGATAAAGCATTTTGGGATAGAACAACTGTGGGATAGATCATCTATAGGGTAGAGCATCTTTGGGATAGAGCATCTGTGGGATGGAGTATCTGTGGGATAGAGCATATGTGGGATAAAGCATATGTGGGATAAAGCATCTGTAGGATAGAGCATCTGTAGGATAGAGCATCTGTAGGGTAGAGCATCTGTGGGATAGAGCATCTGTGGGACAGAGCATCTGTGCTATAGATCATCTGTGCACTAGAGCATCTGTGGGATAGAGGATCTGTGAGGTAGAGCATGTGTGGGATAAAGCATCTGTGGGTTAGGGCATCTGTGGGTTAGAGCATCTGTAGGATAGAGCATATGTGGGATAGAGCATCTATAGGATAAAGCATCCATGAGATAGGGCATCTGTGCAATACATCATCTATGGGATAGAGCAGTTGTGGAGTAAAGCATCTATAGGATAGAGCATCTGTGCAATAAAACATCTGTGGGATAGAGCATCTGTGGAATAGAGCATCTGTAGGATGGAGCATCTGTGGGATGGAGCATCTGTGGGATTTAGCATCTGTGGGTTTGCTTACAGTTCTCTGATGTTGAATCTATGTTAGCCATTGACCTTTTTTTAAGTTTAGTTGATTTGAGTAAAGAACTGTCATCACAGCACTCAGGACAATCCCATATGTGCTCTGTCCTCATCTTCAACAACCAGCGAAGAGACCCCAATATTAATGGTACCAGTTGCAGTCTGATTATGTGCCCACTTGGCTTTTCCTCATGGGAGGAGAGGAGAGTATGACTTTCCTCAGGGGAGGAGAGTATGCCTTTCCTCAGGAGAGGAGAGGAGAGTATGCCTTTACAAAAATAATCTGCCACATGTCACTTTTATTTGATGTTTCAGTAATTTGCCCTCCAGACATGAGTCGTAGGGGACGAGCAATGCCTTCCATCCTCCCAGTTCCTGCACGTTCACAAGGCAGCCCTGCCAGGAGCTCCGCTTCTTCTCAAAGTTTGAGTGGTCAAGCCACACTGGCACATTCTGCAGAGGATATTCCAAAGCAGGTACAGATTTTGTTATATCTACTAGTTTATCCATTTGCAAATTGTTTGGGTTTTGTACAATTTAATGTATGTATATTCTCATCATTATGTAGCAAGTTCATTGCAGAATGTCACTCGCACCACAGGCTGCAAAATATTGTTCTCATGCATCTGCTTTTGTTCGCTGAACTGCAATCTTGTCTGTTGTGTGAATTTAACTGTCTTTTTAAACTCATGCTTCTGATTAATATGAGCAAATTTATATGAGAACTTTGTTGGTAATATTTAATGCATTCCATTAACAAAAAATTGTTAGCAATATTAACTATATCCCAGCAATAGAACATTGTTAGCAATATTAACTATATCTCAGCAATATAACATTGATGGCAATATTAAAACTACATCCCAGAAATAGAACATTGTTAGCAATAATAATTATATCCCAGCAGTAGAATATTGTTGGCAATATTAATTATATCCCAGCAATATAACATTATTAGCAATAATAACAATATCCCAGCAATATAACATTGTTGGAATAATAACTATATCCCAGCTGTTGAACATTGTTGGCAATATTAACTATATCCCAGCAATAGAACATTGTTAGCACTATTAACTATATCCCAGCTGTTGGACATTGTTGGTAATATTAACTATATCCCAGCAGTAGAATATTGTTGGCAATATTAATTATATCCCAGCAATATAACATTATTAGCAATAATAACAATATCCCAGCAACATAACATTGTTGGAATAATAACTATATCCCAGCTGTTGAACATTGTTGGCAATATTAACTATATTCCAGCAGCAGAACATTGTTAGCACTATTAACTATATCCAAAGAATAGAACATTGCTAGCATTAATAACTATATCCCAGCAATAGACCATTGTTGGAAATATTAACTGTATCCCAACTATACAACATTGTTGGCAATATTAACTGTAGTCTGTAGTTAATGCATGCTGAAGTTGAACACACTGATCTATGGAGTGCATTACTTGGTGTAATGCTCTCCCTCGAAAGAGGACAATGCCTCTGTGCACAAGCTTCATACCTCTGTTTCACTAGTTTACACACATGGACTAAACAAACAAACTCCTGAACATGTTCTACGGGATTGTCTTTCCATACAGCTAGCCAAGAAAGATATACTGGCCTACTGAATCAATATTAAACTCCAAGCTACCCAGAATTATAGAGGAATTCTAAAAAATAGCAGAGTTCATTAGGGGAACTCACCTGATGGCGTAATCATCAATGACAGTGATCACAGAATGAAGAAGTTGTGATTAATCTCCAGCAAGAGTGTTGATATCGTTCATCAAAGACAGCAATCACAGAATGAAGAAGCTGTGATTCATCTCCAGCCAGAGTGCAGATGTCATTCATCGATTACAGTGATCACAGAATGAAGAAGTTGTGATTAATCTCCAGCAAGAGTGTTGATATAATTCATCAAAGACAGCAATCTCAGAATGAAGAAGTTGTGATTCATCTCCAGCCAGAGTGCTGATGTCATTCATTAATGACAGCGATCATAGAATGAAGAAGTTCTGGTTCATCTCCAGCCAGAGTGCTGATATTATTCATCGACTACAGTGATCACAGAATGAAGAAGTTCTGATTAACCTCCAATTAGAGTGTTGATATAGTTCATTGACAACAGCGATCACAGAATGAAGAAGTTGTGATTCATCTCCAGCCAGAGTGCTGATATCATTTATTGACGACAGCGATCACAGAATGAAGAAGTTGTGTTTCATCTCCAGCCAGAGTGCTGATATCATTTATTGATGACAGTGATCACAGAATGCAGAAGTTGTGCTTGCTTGCTTGCTTATATTCGCTGGCTGTGAACTCCAGCGTGAAGTCCTGTATGTCAGATGAATACATCCTGTTGTTCAACATCAGTGTGATGTCATACCAGACCTGAGGTTTGCGTGAGTATCCGTTGTCCCATGTCTGGCTTATTGGTGTACAGACTGGTGGTTCCTCGCCATGCAGGCAGATACTCTCCGACTTCGGAGGAAAAGAAGTTGTGATTCATCTCCAGCCAGAGTGCTGATATCATTTTTTGGAGACAGTGATCACAGAATGAAGAAGTTGTGATACATCTCCAGCCAGAGTGATGATATCATTTATTGACGACAGTGATCACAGAATGAAGAAGTTGTGATACATCTCCAGCCAGAGTGATGATATCATTTATTGACGACAGTGATCACAGAATGAAGAAGTTGTGATACATCTCCAGCCAGAGTGATGATATCATTTATTGATGCCAGGGATCACAGAATGAAGAAGTTGTGATACATCTCCAGCCAGAGTGATGATATCATTTATTGACGACAGTGATCACAGAATGAAGAAGTTGTGATACATCTCCAGCCAGAGTGATGATATCATTTATTGACGACAGGGATCACAGAATGAAGAAGTTGTGATACATCTCCAGCCAGAGTGATGATATCATTTATTGACGACAGTGATCACAGAATGAAGAAGTTGTGATACATCTCCAGCCAGAGTGATGATATCATTTATTGACAACAGGGATCACAGAATGAAGAAGTTGTGATACATCTCCAGCCAGAGTGCTGATATCATTTATTGACGACAGTGATCACAGAATGAAGAAGTTGTGATTCATCTCCAGCCAGAGTGATGATATCATTTATTGACAACAGGGATCACAGAATAAAGAAGTTGTGATACATTTCCAGCCAGAGTGCTGATATCATTTATTGACGACAGTGATCACAGAATGAAGAAGTTGTGATTCATCTCCAGCCAGAGTGATGATATCATTTATTGACAACAGGGATCACAGAATGAAGAAGTTGTGATACATCTCCAGCCAGAGTGCTGATATCATTTATCGACGACAGTGATCACAGAATGAAGAAGTTGTGATTCATCTCCAGCCAGAGTGCTAATATCATTTTTTGACGACAGTGATCACAGAATGAAGAAGTTGTGATACATCTCCAGCCAGAGTGCTCATATCATCTGCATAAGAAAAATTTGTGATTTTCATATAATTTTTATATTATATCATGGAGGTGAGCATGGTCAAATGGATAAGAGCACTTGCTCCGAAACATCCAACGTACTGATGTCGAGGTAGTGATTCATGTCTTCACTACACCATTCAGTTGAACTAACATGTTGACTTCTCATCCTTGACTTTGGGGATGTAAATTATAAGTACCTCTGAAGTCGAAGTGGGTTCACCTGGTGGCAAGGGACACTGGTAATAAGGAAAGGTAATCCACACGCACAAATCAGTCCAGTGCACTAGAAGCAGTAACATGTGTATGGATTACACTTAAGTTCAAAGTGGGTGAGTGGAAAACAACATTATGTCATGAGTGTTTTCAATGTAATAATTTTGAATCAACAGTTCACTCAATATTGTTATAAGAAGAATAAGGATATATACAGAAAGAAAAGCTATATTAAATATTTGAATTAGCTGAATAAAACATAATTTTGTTCACATATATTTACAGTATAATGCAAGTCTAAGTCTTGAGAAAGAACTGAAAGCATCCTCAAGAAGAAGAGTTCCATCTCCAGGGGAACCTAGAAGAGGATCTTTGGTGACAAAAGTTAAATCTGGAATGCAGGCTTCCGGTAAGATATTGAGCAAAATGTGTTATTAAAATAAGTCACCTGGAGCAAACAGCTGAAAGCCATGTTTTCATGCATACTGTTAAATAATTCTGTTTGTGGTATGATGTAGTACATGCCAGTTCTCTTCCATGATTAATATAAACTTAACAATTGATGCCCAACGGGTGCAATAATGACATCAAGTAAATCATAAAGGTATATATTACTTTCACAGGAGCTAATATATACTCCATGTGTGAGGGGGCTTCAAATGAAAACCTTAAATGTGTGTGTGTGTGTGCGTGCGTGTGTGCGTGCGTGCATGCGCGCGCACGAGCGCGCTACTCTGTGTTCTTGACCTGGTCATGAACAGTCTGTCACAGAAGTCACGCCATTTTGAAACCTCCTACTCCACTTGTACACTTGCTGGATTGGCAGGCTTGCATCACCATACTAGACCTTCATTCACCGATGAATTTCTGTAGGTTTTACCCATTCAGGAGCGGCTGGCCGAGTGGCTAGAATGCCGGACTCTCCTTCAGGAGACCTGATTCGAACCCTCGGTAAGGTGTGGGATTTTTTTCTGTCGGGGGCAAAAAGAAAGTCCTAACCTGCACAGTTCGCGGTGACTGCACTAGCCAGGCAGCCTTAATTCCTCAGGCTCAAAGACCCCTCTGCCATACACCATAAGGTACTATATTTGCAGTAAATGACAGTTATGACAGTTCACCCCTTCACTGATAAAAAAACAGATAACAGAATGCTGTTCCTCTTTGGTGCATATCAAAAGTGGGGCAGCCATCTTTAAACTGCCCTTTTAATATCACCATGTTCGTCTGCACCATGATGTCACTGTGTTCATCTGACTCGTGATGTCACATGCTTAAACTCTTGACATGCTTAACAACAATATTGACAGGTTACACGGCAATGACATAGTTGTAATTTCTATCACTTTTAAGGTTTTCATGTGAAGCACCCTTGTATAAAATAAATTCGTTTTTTTGGCGCTCGCTCGCTTTGAACCAAGCGCAGTTCATACACACTACTTATAGTAGCACTGGACTGAAGTTTGCGTGTGGATTAGCTTTCCCTATTACCAGTGTCCTTTGCCATGAGGCGAACTCACTCCAGCTTCAGAGGTACTTGTAATTTATGTCCCAAAGTCAAGGATGAGAAGTCAACATTTTAGTCCAACTGTCTGGTGTAGGGATTAAACCCCTTACCTCGGCATCAACACACTGAATGTTTAAGAATGCATTCTTATTCATTCTGCCATGCTGACCTCTGAATGTGTATCTATCGGATGGGAAATACTCGTATTAGTCAGATCAGGATTGTATTCTTGTCCTGCATGTAGCCAAACCTTCCATTTATCTATCACTTTATTTTCTCCTTGCTCTCCTCCCATCAGGTTTACTATATTTTAAGTTTTATTTGTCCTCATAGAGTGCCCATAACATCTTAACTGTTTACATTGTGACAACACTGGCCCGGATTCTCAGTTACTGTCGCTAGTTTTTATTTAGGGTTATAGCTTAACTTCTGTCTCCCCTTCAATTGTTGCCACCGGGACGGTGCCCGGATGCTAACTTCCTATCCGACTACTTATGACACACACAGACACTACCTGACTATAAGATAACGATCTTAAGACAGGTTAATCAAGAATCTTTTTGTAGATTCAGATTCTGGACAGCACACATTAATATACTAGACAAACAGACAGAAACACATTTTTATGAGAGTAATCTGGAGGACAGGGGTTAGCGACTTTCTCCGTAATCCCGTATACTCTTGTGAGTGATGTGACATGCGTGAGAATCGATGGTAGTTCTTGCCGTGTCAGTAACTTATGGGGTATGTGCGCCGGTCGCTCAGAAAGCAATGGCAAACTACTGAGCGTAATCTTGCCAAGAAATCAACAATCAGCTGAAAGATGCTGATGTTGACAACGATGTTCTGTAAAGGATATGCGAACAAAAAACAAAAAAATCTGGAGGAAAGTCTCATCATTCCACTTGAGTCTCATCAGAATTATTGTGTTTAAGTGATGTAGAAATAGGTGGTAGGATAACATTCACCTGATCCTCCCTGAACTCTCTGAACTTCTCTGTACTTGAGCCTGGTAAATATCAATGTTAATTAGGCCACTAGTCCCTTTTCACCGACTAGACTGCAATCTTCCACTTCAGATAGCTTGGTCATCTAGGCTTCTTCAGAGTATATCATGTTAATGGCCCATCAATCATCAAAAAAGGAAAAATGGGAAAATGGAAGGGGTTCCTGTAAGTAAGAAGAGATCAGGTACAAATCCATCTCACCTATTATTAATACATCACACCAATATCATGTATTGACACTATTGTGTGATCAGCTCTTCAAGCCTCAGATCACTTTCGTAGGCCTGACCTCTCAGATATATCTTGATAGACAAGTGTAGATCAGCAAGTTGATAGACTCCTATACCTCCGGTGAATATTAATCATGGCAAGGACAGCCTCTCTGGCCAACCCAGTCTATCACATCAGAAAGAGGAGGTAATTATCAGGATACCATCTACAAGCATTCCCCATACTGGCCAAGGTTGCTTGAAGGGGTCCCAACTGTGCTGGTAAACTTTTCCTGAATTTCTTAATAAAGATAGACAAACAAAAGAAGAGTGTGTTCTTGTGTCTGTTGCTTTCCTGCTCCTCTTCTCTGGTACATGGATGGTCTGGTGTATATATAGACAATAGACCCTATGGTTTGACTTTCCTTGTCAGCCCAACCGAGTGTAGAGTTAACACCCAGAACATTCTTTTCCAATTATATTACAGGCATTGTAACCATTAGACAAGCATGATAAAATTATTCCTCTATTATCAAAAGAGGAAATGTATCAAACAATACGGAAATTAGAAAGCAAAAAGTGTGTGTGCACCTCGTATCCATTTACATATTTCAACGTTAGGTAGCCCTAGTAGGTGTGAAGATATTTGTAACTTCATTCCATACACCTAGTTAGATAACACCCGACCTAAATGTCAATATCCTTTCATAGCTTATTGCCCTCCTATATGTCCTTTAGATGTGAAACACACGTCATGATTCTTACGCGCCTCCTGTTGATGATTAAAAAGGTACCTGTTCAAGCTTACCCATGAAGATAATCAAATTGTAGCTCTATTCAAGAGGAATACCTATTTACCAACAGTATTTTCTTATAACACTCCTTCATTGAACCAGATATTGAATTCATTTGCATCTTACATCAACCAGACTGACTACCAAACTGGTTCGCTCTGTTACTTATTTCCTTTTTCAGCTGGACACACGTCACCGCTGAAATCTAGGTCACAACACAGGCTTGTGATTAGACTAGTCTGGTCGCTAGTTGACCTATAACCAAAAGACATACTTAATCAACACAACTATAAATAGTATTTACCTTTCATTTAAGAACTACTTTGCCACAGAATTAGATATGATAGCTTTAAGAGGGCCACGAGGACCACAACTGTAGATCATTATCTGGATCCCTAGAAATGCATTTGATACAGCATGAAGTAGACATGGCCTCTCCATCTCAGGACAAACTATCAAATCTTTTCAACAGGATCTTAGCTGTAGATCATTGTCTGGATCCCCAGAAATGCATTTATACAACTAGAACTAGAGATGACCTCTCCGTCTCCAAGATCGACTGTGAATGGCATTTCTAGTCCCCTCCGGAAGTATGGTTAATCGACTCACGTAACCTCTCAAAAGTATCCAAAGTTCTCCCATGCAGTGAAGACCACTCACTAACCCCTGAGCTTTTCAGAAAGTACAATTTTCTCATTATAGAAAGTTCTACGCACATTCTGCAATTGTGTGATAGTTCTTGGGACAGTGAAGATCACTCATCCTCGCTACAGAACTTCTCAAGAACCACGGGACTGTTGTAAAGTGTCTTTGATGTGGAGAAATCCACACACACACCTTAAAATATGCTTCACCCACCCAAATGGGATTAGATCATAGTGGGGAATGAGTTGACCCGTCTGATGCCCAATTCCATTTTGTCACATACATCTGTTTTTACTAATAAGTTTACAGTTTTAATTTGTTTTTTATTTGGACTGCCTCATTCATATTTCTGTCTTTCTATTGTTCTATTGTATTCTTAGAAGTAAGGTACTTCCTTCCCTCTGCTAGCCTACGAGACACCCTCGGCAAGGTGGAGTACCAGTTTAGCCCCCCCCCCCCCCCCCCCCCCCCCCCCCCTTTCCGATCAGGGTCATGTGAAGCCATGGGTGCAGGTGGTGGATGAAGTTGAAGAGCAGCTGACAAATAGTTGTAGGTTATGGTCTCCAGTTTTACGATCGTAGGCAGAAGATCTCTTTTTGGAGACAATGGCTATGGTCATTGGCCAGTATGGTCACTGCTAAGAAGGAAAGCAAGGGCAAACTATCTTCTTTACAGATGCCAAGATAATCATGTAGAGAACTTGGTGACAATTGGCAAGATGTTGAAGGGAAAAGAACAAAGAGAAGCAGAGAAGTAAATATCTGGATGGCTTGACCATATGGCATGGTTGTGACAAAAAACAAAGCTGATCCATGACTCTGGTGCTCGTGTAAAAGGGTGAAACATGACCGCCCACACTTATTGGCAAGGCACATGCTACCAATGATTCTATTCTTTGCATTTTCATCATATACTACATTTCTACTGCTATTAGATGTTTCTCAGCTTGTCTGCTTATTGTCCACAAAACATATGCATATAATAGTAAAGGTTCTACATGACACTTTAACAATCTTTTTGTCACTGCAATTGATTCTTATCTTAATCTCTACAAGGTATTTTCTGTCAGATGTTATGACTGTACCAGGACAGACTAAAATCAAAATAATGAGCCATTCTTACAATTGATAATTAAATTCATTGCATTCCACAAATTTAGTTGAAAGTATAGTCATTTCTGAGTATTTTCTTGATTATAAATTCTGTCTTTCTTGTAAATTTTTTATCTATTTTCTCATCTTCAGGTATATCTCAGACACAACATAGTTTTTTACTAATAAAAATGTCTGTTTTTCTGGTCAAATCATTATGTGTTCTTATCTTCAGTAACACCTCAGCCAGGAGTTAGGTACATAACCGAGGTCTTAATTAAAAAGATAGCAAAGGAAGATAATCTTGACCTTATAACATCACTCAGTCTCACACTAGCAGGAGAGAAGAAAATAAAGGTAAGACAATGGTTGATTTTTAAACTAAGGTCATTATCACATTATCATGGTTAAATAGGAATATTTTCTGTTGCACATAATGAGAAGAAAACACTAGAAAATTATGAAATGGGAGTATTTAAAACAGTTCCCAGTGCTGATTGTTATAGTGACCACAGATTACTCACAGGAACATTGAGGATAAAGTTGAAGAAAGTCAAGTATATAACAGGAAACACTAAATATGATTTGTGTACATTGAGTAATGACAAGGAAATACAAAACAAATTCAACATAGAA
The DNA here is from genome assembly GCA_963921405.1 of Cepaea hortensis. Taxonomy (NCBI): domain Eukaryota; kingdom Metazoa; phylum Mollusca; class Gastropoda; order Stylommatophora; family Helicidae; genus Cepaea; species Cepaea hortensis. The sequence goes on from OY992884.1 coordinate 51,188,131, forward strand.
GTACAGAACAGATTTGAAATTTTGTCTGATCTAGAGATCCTATTCCAGGATGTGGATGATCAATGGGAAACGTTGAAGAATTCAATCAATGTGGCTGCAGAAACAACTATTCCAAAATTAAAGAAGGTGGGTCGTAAGAAATGGATGACTGAAGAAATTTTACACCTCATGGAAACAAGAAGACTCAACAAAAATAATTCTGTCAAATATGAAGAAATTCACAGACAAGTCAGAATATTATGTAAGGAGGCAAAAGAAGCATGGTTTTAGGAAAAGTGCTTAGAAATTGAAAACCAACACAACAGTCAAAATACCAAATTAGTGCACAAAAGAATTCAGGAACTTACTAATAAAAGAACAAGTACATCAACAGGGTGTCTAAAAACTGAAGATGGCAAAATCATAATAGAAAAAGACCAGATTCTACATGTATGGACATATTATGTGAAACACCTTTATGATGATAACAGAGACGAACAGTATGATATTAGATTTAATAATGAAGGACCGCCAATTTTGGAGATGGAGGTTCAAAATGTTCTTAAGCATATGAAAGCTGGCAAGGCCCCCGGTGCAGATAACATCACAACAGAAATGATTAAAGCTTTAGAAGAATTTGGACTAGAGCAAGTCACCAGACTGATGAACACATTATATGATACTGGAGATATACCTCCTGAATTATGTAACTCTGTATTTATTGCAATCCCAAAAAAATCAGGAACCTTGGAATGTGATCAACATAGAACAATTAGTATAATGAGTCACATCACAAAGATTTCGCTAAGAATTATCATGCAAAGAGTGAGGAAGAAGATACAACCTGAAATAGGGGAAGAACAATGTGGGTTTGTAGAAGGAAAGGGTACAGTAAATGCTGTGTATATGCTGTGAACAGTTATTGAACGTGCTATAGAAGTAAACAAGGATATACATCTTTGCTTTATTGACTATACAAAGGCTTTTGATAGAGTTAGACATGTCAACATGGTGGATATGCTTGCAGATCTACAAATTGATGGGAAAGACATTAGACTTATAAAAAACATATATTGGAAACAACAAGCTGCAATAAGGATTGATAATGAAGTGGGACAGTATCAGCCAATTAAGAGAGGTGTTAGGCAGGGATGTGTGATGTCTCCAGATATTTTTTCCCTATACAGTGAAAATATTTTCAGAAATGTAAAGGATATAAATGGAATCAGCATTGGAGGACGAAACATCAATAACATTAGATATGCAGATGATACAGTATTAATTGCAGACAATGCGCAGAACCTGCAACAATTAGTAGATGCGGTTGTTGTACACAGTGAGCAACTGGGGTTAGAATTAAATTGTAAAAAGACTCAGGTTATGGTCGTCACTAGGAAGGAAGAAGTGCCACAATGTAATATACAAGTAAATGGAAATATTCTTCAACAAGCGAATCGGTACAATTATCTTGGAACAGTCATAACATCTGATGGGAGATGCCTTGAAGAGATTAGAACAAGAATCGCCATGGCGAAAGTAGCCTTTAGCAAGATGAAAAACATTCTGACCAATAAAAAGATGTCAATTGAAACGAGAAAAAGAGAGTTGAGGGGATACATAGAGCCTGTTCTTTTGTATGGATGTGAAACTTGGACAATGAGCAGTCAAGCTGAAAAGCATCTGATGGCTGCAGAAATGTGGTTTCTGAGGAAAATGCAAAGAATACCATGGACAGATAGAAAAACCAATGACCAAGTACTACAAGAGACGAATGAAAATCGTAGATTGATTAGAGAAATTAGACGTAGACAGTCAAAATTTTTTGGACATGTTATGAGAAGAAATGGACTGGAGAACTTAGTGACAGCTGGCAAGATCGAAGGGAACAGACCAAGAGGAAGACCGAGAGGAAAATACCTGGATGGCTTGGCCACATGGCATGGACGAGACAGGAACACTGAGCTGATCCACGACACTGGTGATCGAGTGAAATGGCGAGTCATGACCGCCCACGCTTTCCGGCATGGCACATGATTGATTGATTGAGTATTTTCTTTTGCACATGAGAAGAAAACAACTGGAAAATGATTAAAAATAAGTATTTTTTATTGCACACAATGAGAAGATATAACTGAAAAATGATTAAATAGGAGTATTTTCTATTGCACATTATGAGAAGAAAACAATCAGCAACATGTTTAAATAATAGTATTTTATATTTTAAAATATAAGAAGAAATAAATTGGAACGTGTTTAAATGACAGGAATGTTTAATGGACAAAGATATATAGGAAGACAGTGAGATTAGATGCATGGCAGCCTTTCTAAATAATGTAGTAAAAAAATCAGCTCATGGATTGATACATTGTGTTCAAGATCAGGAAATATGGAGAAGCAGTTGGCAAGATACTTGATGTTGCTGATGATTTACCAAAAGTAGCATAGTGGATAGTGAACAGGCTTGGAAACACAGTGGTTCAGGTTCAATTCTCCAGCAAAGCTGAGTGGTTTATCTGACCACATGAACCAGGTTGAGTTAGTTTTATAAAATGGGCCGTGGTAATTGCTCTTGCAAGATAAAGATCACAAGTTAGTGCCTGTCCATCTGTGTGTCCTCCATTTGTCTGTCAGCTTGTCTGACTGTCTGCTTGCCTGTTTGCCTGTCTGTGCATGCTTGCTGGTATGTCTCATAAAATATGTAGTTTATACTGTATCTGTGCTCAAAATCCATATTATTGTGTTTACTGCCAAATGAATTTAACATGAATAATGCTTAATATACAATTAATGTGTGAAAGATGAGTGGTAGGAAGGGCTGAATGTTAGACAAGTCTGCACACCCAGTTTGTGACCCTTAGAAAATAAAGTTCTTTCATTTATTTGAACATTACAATATTATCATTGAGCAGATTTAGTTGCCATCACTTCAAGGTCCTACACCACTATCTGTATATATCTGTGGAAATATAATTTCTTATTTACATTTGTCAGTTGTTATTGTGATTATAATATCTATTAGCACTTATTTAAGTGTCAATTTTCTGACATATTGAGGGTGACCAAATAAGATGGTGCCAGTATCACACTGACCAGTTGATCTCTCAGAACATTCTTTGGTGCCCATGTTTACGAGGTTGTGTAGATTCCAGAGTCTTACAGCCATGAACTTACATCCTACTTTAAGAGACATTTGAACACACATCATTTGAGCTGGATGGCAAGGACACTAGTCACTATGGTCACTATGCTGGCTTGGCACCATTTTAGATATTAGTATGCTTGATAAATTCAGTAACATTCATAGGTATCTTTAAGATTTCTATTTTCCTTTATATATATATATATGCACTGATATTTTGACTCTGCTCCACAGTCTATTGAAAACTTGGATAAGCTGAGGAAACTACAATCTTTGAACCTAAGTTCCAATGTTATTGAGAAAATTGAACACCTGGACAAGCTAGTACTGCTGCGAGAACTGAACCTTTCCAACAATATGCTTACTAAAATCGAAGGCTTGGAGAGCTTAACATCACTGCAGTCTTTGAATGTCAATGACAATCGCATTGAACACATCCCACCCTGGTTTGCAAAAAAGTTGAAAACATTGCGGACTTTCAGAATTGCAAGAAATAGATTGGGTTCTGTGAGTCATACATTTTATATTTAAACTGAACATGCAAATTTTATTTTATAATATAATTTAGTTTCTTAAATAAACTATTAATATAGATTGCTAAACAAATCGCTTTATTTTCACTACTTATTTTTATGGGTAAAATTTAGCGGCACAACTATAGCCTAATTTGTAACAGAAATGAAGTTTAAATGAAGCAATACATTTTAAAAGAAAACACACTCACACATATATTCACGTACGTTGTCATATGAATGCATACACGCATGTGCACACTTGCACACACACACACACATACAGAGAGAGAGAGAGAAAGAAAGAGATTGATAATCCAATTGCAGGAACTGCTTCACATAAGCTAGGTCATGGCATAATTAAATGAAGTGGCTAGTTCCCTTTCTTTGCACATTTCCTTCCCAGAAAAATACTTCCTCTGCTTCCCTCTGGTCTACACATCATTGCTTGTTGTGGTATACTGTTAGTTGGTAACCTGCTTGCATGGCCAAACCATTTGACTTGCTGCTTTCTAATAAAATCTAGCGCTGCTATAACCCCCACTTTAGTCCTGATTTCTTCATCTCTGATCTTATCTGTTCTTGATACAGGAATTCTCATTTCTGTTGTGATTTTTCTATTCTCTTTTTCTGTCATTGTCTAGGTTTGGCATTGGTAGCATAGAGTTGGTAGGAAGATTGTGTCTTAGTATCTATTGATACATGTTTGTTTTTTTAGTAATGGTGCCATTTGTCCAATGAGTTGGTTTGCCTTATTGTATCTATTTTCGATCTCGTCTTCTGATTTGCCATTTGATACTTCATATGTACTTGAAACTCTTTACTTTTTTCAGGGATGTTTGTTTAGATGAATTATTGTTGTTGTTTGTTTCTTCTTTAGTTACAGTCATTACCTCTGTTTTGCTTGTGCTAATTTTCATGTTATGTTCCCTACTCATTTCGTTTAGACTATACTTGTGGTCTTGTAATTCAGCTTCTAATTTTGCTATTAGTGCTTGGTCGTCCGCAAACAGGAGTTTTCTAGTAGTGTAATTTGCAGATGGTTCTTCTTCTATGTTCTCGTCATGCAGTGTTCTTGTGGTATCTGTTTGGCTGGTTTCTTTACATATGTTGTCTATATAAGTTATGAACAAGAGAGGAGACAGGACACAACATTTTCATACTCCGAATCTTATGGTGAAGGGTTCTGAGTGTCCTCCAGTTGCTCTCAATATGCATTCACTGTTGTTGTATAAACTTCTACATAGGTTTGTTAGATGTGTTCTCACTCCATATTGTTATCAAAATTATATTAATGTTTTATATTTAAAGGTTACAAATCATATCGTATAGAACTGATAGTTATTTGTTTATATTTCAAAGTTACAATTAGTCTCCTATAGAATTTACAAATGTTTTATATTTCAAAGTTACAATTAGTCTTTTATAGAGCTGATATTTATTTTTTATATTTAAAAGTTACAAATCATATCTTATAGAACTGATATTTATTTGTTTATATTTCAAAGTTATAATTAGTCTCATATAGAATTTTAAAACATTTTATACCTTAAAGTTACAATTAGTCTCCTATGGTACTGACAAATGTTGCATATTTCAAAGTTACTAACAGTTGCTTATGTCCCCAGCTGTTTGAAGTGTCCAAATTGAAAGCATTACCAGACCTGACACATATTGACATAGCTGGGAATCCGATGTGTGAGATTCCACACTGCACTCCGTATGTGATATTCCATCTCCGAACTGTGCAGGTTCTTGATGGCAATACAATTCTTGATACGGAGAGGAAACAAGCCAAAGATAGATTAGCTATTGGTAAGTTTTATATTTAATTCAACTGGAGAGTCTGACATATATGACCATGACCTCCAGCATGAGAATGGAGGTGGAAGCAGTAACAGCAGCATTCCATTGGATAAAGGAGACCACTGCAACACACCTTGTGTTCATTATGGACTCAAGGAGTATGCTTAGTAAGGTGGAGAAAGGAATTTTTCATGTGGAATGGTTACCCTTGCTTCAGAGGTCACAGATTGTGAGAATCATACAGATTTTTTGCCCTGGCCATGCGGGAGGAATAAACAGGCTGATAGGCTGGCAGGGATTGCACCTCTTGGTGGTAGATTACCTATGGACAAGGGAGAGGTAGTTGTGTGCCTTTGGAACCAGGTGGAGATGGTGGTGGAACAGATTGAGAACCTGTTGTGGAAAGAATGAGATTGCGGGGGATCGACAGAACTTCTGGAAGAGGGAAGACCAGGAGAACGTTCAGTCAGATAGTGGTTGGAACGATTAGTAGTATGACTCTTCCCTGGCCGTTGAAGAAGGGGACGGAGTGCGTTTGGGAATGTTCTGAGTGCTATGATGTCATTTCTTAGCTCAACTCAACTCAACTCAATTCAACTGATTGATGATCATTTCTTCTTCTTCTGCTATTTCTTCTATTGAACATAGGCCCTTAGCCAACTCACGCCAGGAAGCCCTATCATTTTCTTTCTCCTGCACCTCCCTCTGTGTTCTCCCCATATTAATCATCTCTGTCTCTAATTTTCTTCTTCATGTGTATTTAGTTCTCCATCTATTTTGTTTGCTAGAAGAAAGACTTTCTAGTTATACTATTCTCACATTTTCTCAATGTGTGCTCTGTCCAACACCAGTGTCTTTTTCTCACCCTCTGATTCACTGAAATCTGTCTAGTTATTTCCATAAGCTCAGCATCAGTGGTTCTATCATACCATTTTAGTACTTCTATATTGCACAGGCACCAGTTAATTAATATTTGTAGTTTATTAGTAATTGTTTTAGGTTTTCGCCATGTTTCTGATCCATCCAGTAGTAGTGATTTAAAGTTAGATGGGCATGATTTTAATTATGCTTATAGAAAAATACTTTGTTTGAGATATCCAGAAAGTATATGCCGGTCTACCTGGCGAAGGGGTTAAGGACGTTGTTCATAATCCCGTATACCCACGTGCGAAACACAGCTGGGCGAGATTTGTCAGCTGATCGCGTCACGCTGGTTACTAACAGAGGTATGTGAGCTGGTCGTTCAGAAAGCAATGGCAAACTACTGAACGTAAAACTTGCCAAGACATCATCAGCAGCTGAAAAATGCTGGTGTTTACTGCAGTGTCCTGTAGAAAGGATATACAGAAAAAAAAAGTATATGAAAGTACTCAGTGAAAGCAATCATCATTTGCCATCTCCACATTGAAGGTTGGCTGCAGTGGGTCTTCAGCACTTCCTGTCTCCTGCTCTACTTGTACAGTCAGTCAGACTGTTCTTTGTTCATCTCTTGATATTATCATTCCACTTGTATCACTGTCTACCTCTTATTCATCTGCCTTTAATTTCTGTCTTTTTCAGTTTAAATATGTGTGTAAATTTTAACTTAAAAAAGAAAAAAAGGCAAAAATTGGAAGCTTGTATTTTGAAGCATTCTTGATTGGAAGTCAATATTATTGACTGATATTTCTGGTGATCCAGTGAGATGGCAAAACATGACCGCCCACGCTTATTGGCACAGCACATGATGAACAATTTTCAAAGCATTCTTAATGGGAAGTCAATATTTTTGGCTGATGTTGTAAAGTATTCTTGATGTTTTATAGACTAGAAGAAAGCTTTTGACAGAGTACAACATGAACAGTTAATTACGTGCCTTCAAGATATAGAAGTAGATGGAAAGGACAACAGACTTATTTGTAACTTATGCTGGGAACAAGTGGCATCAATTAGATACGGAAATAATTATTCGTTACCCATAGAGATAAAAAAGAGCCTTTAAACACTAGATATCTTCTTCTTGCTTTTTTTTTTTCTGTTTTGTACAATGACTATAAAAGCTAATGCATCTTATTGTGCACACTACAAGGCTGCGTATTGCCTCCAAGCCTCTTAAACTTATACACAGAAAGGACTTTTAAACAAGTTGGACTGCTTGGACTTAACATCAATTGAATAATCATAAACAATCTTAGATATGCTGATGATACCGTGTTACTAGCAGAAAGCGAACAAGAGTTACAAAAACCTAGTGGAACTAGTAAACAGGCTTAGTGCAGAATGCAGCTTAGATATTCATTCATTCATTCATTCATTCATTCATTCATTCATTCATTCATTCATTCATTCATTCAGTAGCATGTCCTTTGCAGAACCTCGCTCCCGTAACAACCTTCCGGAAAACCTCTCGATCATAAGCAAGATGTCCCGCGTCTCATACACCCATCTGGAGATCATCCGCCACATCCTGCACCCATCTTCTCTTTGGCCTTCCTCTTCCTCTCTTCCCAGGCATATACCCTTCCATTATTGTTCTCTCCAAACTTTCGTGACGTTTCAAGTCACCGAAATATTTCAATTTTCTTTGTTTTATCGTCTTTAATAGCCAACCTTCTTCAATATTCAACTCTTGAAGTATGGATGCATTTGTTCTTTTCTTTACCCAACATATTCTTAGAACTCGTATATAACATTTATATTCAAAGGCGTTTATGCGCTGTTCAGCTTGTTTAGTAAGTGTCCATGTCTCACAGGCGTATGTTGCAATGGGAAAGATGCATGCTCTTAAAAATCTAATTTTTGTAGTTCTGTCAGTCCCACTCCATAATTTATTCAGCTATTTTAGTCTTTGATATTAGATATTAAGTCTTTGATATTAGCTTAGATATTAACATCCAAAAAACGAAAACTATGATAATTTGCAGTGCAAGGGAAATAAATAATCAGTATTAACATCTGGAAAGATTAACAACGTGTTAAAACTGAGAATTGTCAAATGTTATGTATATTCAATACTACTATATGGCGCAGAAGCCTGGACATTGAACAAGCAATTAGAAAGTTGAATAGAAGTTGGAGATGTGGATATACAGAAGAATATGCTATATTTCATGGAAACAAAAACAATCAAATGCAGAGGTTCTAGAAAATCTAGGAATAAAGAGAGAGTTGATGAAAGAAATAAAAAAGAGGCAAGCTAAATATTTCAGACACATGAAAAGACACAACACTCTTATAAAAACCATACTGGAGGGTAAAACTGAAGGTAAGAGATAGACAACTGTACAAGGGGAAAGATAACAATAAGAGATGGATGAACAGAAATCTGTCAGAATGTACAGTCAGGGCGAGAGGCAGTTAGTGTTGGAGATCCATTGCAACCAACCTTCATTGTGGAGACGACACCTGATTGATTGACTGATTGATTGATTGATTGATTGGTTGATGGGAAATCAATATTTGTGGCTGATATTTTAAAGCTAGCTCTGTGACAAAGGGGTTATGAACTTGATTCACAATCACACACACTGTTTTCTAAATAGCTGCAGGCGATTTGTAAACAGACTGTCTCTCTAAAACTAGAAATAAGAACAGAACAAAAACAATGTGAAAAAGCTATCATCATCATGTGCCATGCCAGACGATGCAGGTGACCATATTCCTCCACAAACATCTGTCTTCTGTGTTCTTGACAAGTTCGACTGCTGATTGTCTTCTGTCACTCTCCTGCCAACCCACTCAGCATTTTCTCGCTCTGCAGATAATACTCAGTCATAACTTTTCCCAGACACTCCTGACTCATTATGATTAAAATGTTTGTCTTGTCTTTATTTTGATAATCATCTGTTTTTGTGAATTTGCCTCTTTGCAAATGAAGATTAATAAATGTTGTATGTCCTTTGCAGGATACTGCAATCAACCCCGAGTTGATTCTCTAGGCAATTGTACATTCAGTAATTTGCCATTGCTTTCTGAACAAGAAGTCAATGTTTAAGTCCAACTTATTGTCAATGTTGGGGTTAAAGCTCCTAGCTTGCCATCAGCGGACCAGAAGTTTAAGAACGAAGTGTCTTATTTTGAATAACGAAGACACAAACAATAGATTGCACGATTTATTGCCTGGCATATTTCGCTGCATATCGTCAGGTACATACTGCAGAAATCACACAACTAAGACCGATCCTTTCCATGGTTAACTCTGCACAACACCAAATGGCGAGATGGCTAGCTGAAATTTTAAAGCCAGTACGACAGTCCTTCGATCCAAGAACACTCAGAGATACATTCGAACTGGTGGAATTATTGGATACTATGGACATAAACAACAAACACATGGCATGCATGGATATTGCCTCTTTATTCACCAACGTTCCATTAGATGAGACCGTGAATATAATAAGCGAACGCATTAGAGACAAACAACTAAAACTAGGCATACCATCAGGTATTCTAGAGAGGCTATTAAAATTATGTACTGCCAACATACAATTCAACTTTCTCAACAAGCCATATCGCCAAATTGACGGAGTGGCCATGGGGAGCCCACTTGGACCTATTCTAGCGGACATCTTCATGGCATACTTAGAAGAAAAGAGATCCTCAGAAATCAATAACTTGGCCTTTTACCGTCGTTACGTAGACGATATACTAATTATCACCACAGACGAGCTACAAGCAACGTCGTTCCAGGCCACAATGAACGAGACACATACAAATATCTCTTTTTCTATGGAACACGAACACAACGAAGCGTTGCCGTTTTTAGATATCCTAATGAGACGTTGAGCAGACGGCACAATTCAAAGATCGGTGTACCGCCCGCAAAGAAACATGGACTGGCCAATATTTAAATTTTCAGAGCTTTGCACCTGTCCAGTACAAACGGGGCTTAGTACGGACCCTGTTTGACCGTGCTAGGAAGATATGCACCCAGGACACACTGACAGAGGAATTTGAAACTCTGAAGAATGCCTTAAACCTGAATGGGTACTCCACAGGATTTATAAAGCGCCACTGCCAACAGCCCAAACCGAAATCAGAAGTAACTACAGTCCCTAAACTCAAGGTATTCATCCAGCTAACCTTCCGAGGAGATGACGTAATGCAACGTCTGCGGGACCGGCTCACCACAGCAGTCGAGCGAACATTCTGTGCTGCAACTCTAGTCATCAGGTACAGAAACACACCGATCCCCGTCCCAGCAGTAAAACAACCTGTAGCTTTGTATGCCAAATCAAATTGTATTTACCAATTTACATGCAGATGCGAGGCCATCTACATAGGCAGAACTGAGTGACAGTTACATTGCAGGGTTTCGGAACACATTCCGAATTGGGTGGACAAGATACTACACACAGAAGATGGTAGCCTAGGCAGGCCGACACACCGGAACAGTCCGGCTTCATCGGTCGGGAGACATGTGCTCGAGAGCGGTCACATGGTTGAAAGAGACAGTGCCTTCCGTGTGTTGTTCAACACACAAAGTAGTCGATTGTTAAAGTTTGCTGAAGCTATAATAATCAACCTTCGTAAGCCGTCCTTGTGCAAGCAGAAAGACATGTTAGTCAGTTTAAAATTACCGTGGTAGACAATCGACATTACTGTGCGAACATGTGTATATTTCAGTTTGAAGGATTTATCTAATTAATTCACGTAAGTTGTGTGATTTCTGCAGTATGTACCTGACGAGATGCAGCGAAATATGCCAGGCAATAAATCGTGCAATCTATTGTTTGTGTCTTCGTTATTCAAATTCATCACGGGAAAACATTGTTTTGAAGTGTCTTATCCTTACAACCACGTTGATGCCTAAAGAAGAGTAGGACTAGCAAATATATCAGGAAGTGTTACTATGAACTAAACACTTACTTGTCATGATCATATCTCAAAGATCATTGACCTGGTCAAAACACATTGGTATGCCATGATCTAGTACAGTGGTTCTCAACCGGTGGGGAATTCCCCCACCCCAAAGGGGGGGGGGAATTTTAGGGTTTCCAGGGGGGGAATGAAGATTATTTCAAGATCGCATTAATACAAGAACCAATTACTTGATATTGTTTTTCCCTTCATACTTTATGGTTCTGTACGTCTCACCTTTCTAAAATTCATTTTATAAAGTAAGTAGACCCACAAATCACATTTTATGTGGACGTTTAGACTTGTTTTAGTATGTGCTGCCATTATTATGTATACTTTGTAGGAGCAGGGGGAGGGGGGATTTTTAGGTAGGAAATACGAAAGGAGGGGAATGACGTTCTGGAAATATGGTGAAGGGGGGCACGGGCCAAAAAAGGTTGAGAACCACTGATCTAGTATATACATATATCTGATAGCCGAATACTTCACATCCTAATTACAGTAACTAGCAAGGGATTGTCTATTCTTTATTCTTCTAATTCAAGTTGTAATTTAAAGTTGAATGTTTAAAACTCAGCTATCCTCTTTTTTTTTTTAGATGAAATCACGCAACTAGAGAGGAGACTGGAACAGGAGGAAACAAAGTATAAACAGTTAGAGGAGACATATAACAAGACAATGCAGGTTCATAATCATCAATAATTTCAGCTTTAGTGTGATCATGAAGCGTTCTGATAATTTCCATTTCTTAGTTATGTCATTGCAAGTTATGCAGTTACTTAACTCACTAGTTATGACATGTGTTTATTGCTCTCCACATTTACTTCCTAAGTAACTATAAGTTAATTTGAATAACGAAGACACAAACAATAGATTGCACGATTTATTGCCTGGCATATTTCGCTGCATCTCGTCAGGTACATACTGCAGAAATCACACAACTTACGTGAAATTAACTAGATAAATCCTTTAAGTTGAAATATACACAATTTCGCACAGTAATGTCAATTATCTACCACGGTAATTTTAAGCTGACTAACATGTCTTTCTGTTTACACAATTCTGGCTTGCGTTGATAGATCATAATTGCTTCTGCAAATTTTAACAAGCGAGTATTTTGTGTGCCAGGCAATAAATCGTGCAATCTATTGTTTGTGTCTTCGTTATTCAAATTCACTAAGGGAAAACATTATAAGTTAATTACCATGACAGGATCCTTATTGGTACTAGCTAGTTACTTAGTTAAAAAAGTTAGTTGCATATCCCTTACAGGATGTCGCAGTCAACACCAGCATTTCGTTGCTGTTGTGATCTCTTGGCAAGTTTACATTCAGTAGTTTGCCATTGCAGTTACTTAGTAAATGTGCTAAAAGATTAACTGTCAAATTGTTCTAAACATTTCAGTCTTAAATTTTGTTGTACGCAGTTTTCCATGATGGTTTTTTTTTCTTGAATGTTTTTTCTGTGACATTTTCTATCTGTATACTGTTGTGGCTTAGAAACATCATACAAGCAATCACACATGCGCATGTGTGCACAATAAGATGCATGAGTTTTCATTGTCATTGAACAAATCAGAACAAAATAAGCAAGAAGTAGATAAAATAATGTCATGTAGATCATCTTCATTGCACCAGGTTTTATTCCATATAGCTTGGTCTCTTTTCATAGGGTGGCCTGCTGAAAGTATTGCGCTAAGCACGAACTCCGTAGCTACAGCAACAACCCCCATGAGTCTCCGAGAAAAATGCACCCGTGAACTAAAAGATGTAGCCCAGAATCGAACCCACAACTTTCGTAGCGTGAGGCAGATGGCTTGACCACTTCACCACAGAGGCATTTAAAGGCAAGAGGACTGCCTTCATTGACTGGCACCTGGCCATCTTGACAGACGATAGTTTGTAAAATGGAGTTATACCTCTCCATAACACAAAGCCTGGGTGATCCCTCTCATGGCCTGTCTAGTGTACTCCAGAGGAAAGGTAACACCAATACGTCTGGAACAAGACAAGCTGCAGAAGCTGCTGGATCAGCAAAGCAATGCTCTAACTGTCCGCCTGTTGGAGCTTCGATCCTAGACCAGTTGCCAACCAAGGCTTAGAGCCTGGTCTGCCCTGCCATGACATTTAGTCTTTAGGTTGCATTTCCTGGCACTAGGATAAGGCTTGTACCCTCCTATTGCGCTCCTCCGACCGAAGCCGTTGGCACAATGTGGGGTTTCGGGTTTGGTAAGCATCGCCCAAAATTCGGCGCTAACAGAAGCAGGTAGTACTGTCTACCGTCATACGTAGCTCAATCATATCTAACCAAGACCTGACTGCCTTGATTACACCAAGTTTTATCCCACTTTGCTCGGTCTGTTTCTGTCAAATAGATGAAAGTGTCGCACAGGGCATGAACTCCATATCTCCTGCAATGACTCTCATGGGTCTCCAAAAATATATCATCGGTGAACTGAATCACAGTGTCTGACAACAAATCCATGACATCAGTAGTGCGAGTCAGGTGGCTTGACCATTTTGTCACTGATATGCAGCTTGTCTTTTGATAATTGCTTTGTTTTGTCACTGATATATAGCGTGCCTTTTGATAATTGCTTTGTTTTGTCACTGATGTTTAGAGTGTCTTTTGATAATTGTTTTGTTTTGTTTTGTCTTGTCTCTTTTCACTATCCATGAGTGTCAATCATTACTAATAAATTTATTAATGTTAGTGTCAAAATATGTAGCTTTATTAATGCAAGTAAATAGCTTTGCTTTTGTTTCAAGGAGCGGTCACTTCAAGAAATCTCTCAAACTGAGATGCTGTCAAAGAAGAACAGTTTACAGAACAAACTAAAGCAGATAGAACAGGAATTAGCTACCAAAGATGAACAGGTTAGTTGATGGTGGCTTTTTGAATTTAGAAGTCATTTATGGGGAACACACAGGTAAGAAGGCACACTCAGGGTTAGGTTTTCTTAAGAACTGACTCCTTTCTAGGTGGAAATAACAGGTGAGTCGTGCCCAGATGCTTAGACAGCAATCTGATTAAACTGAGTAGAAATTGTTTTAATCATTGCATTGTTGTTGACGCTTTTACTGTTGTTGTACATTTCCATTGTGGTACATAGTCATTATGATTCTTAACTGCTAAACATTTTGATTCATAGTCATTACATTCCATAGCATTTAACATTTGTTCATCTTACCTGAAGCATGAACTATGAACAGAAGAGATGAACAACTATTGGATATTTTTGAAATGTTTTACTGCAGGAAGCCAGGAATAAGCTAGACAGAATAGAGATCAAATGAACAAATTCTTAAAGACATTTGTGAAAATAGAAACTATCGAACATCATTTTACAAAAAAAGGGTATTTTGGTTTGATCAAAATGTAAGAAATGAAAGCCTGCTACTGAAAATACTGGAGGGTAAGATGCAGGAGCAAGAGAAAGATAGGATGTCCTAGGAAAAACTGCATCACGTAAGTATGTGGGTTATTGAGACACTGATTTATGCTGAGCCGAAGAGAGTTGCTGAGAATAGGAGACAATGGAGGGACATGATCAGATTACTTCAACACCAGGCCTCAGACTGATTGACTTAATGAATCTATATATATAAAAGACAATGTATGTAGGGATGTATTTGATGCGTTCGATAACGCTCCATCCGATTGAGATGAAATTTTCTACATGTTTTCTTTTCATTCCCGTGCAGCGAACTGTCATAGTTTGTTAGTGTACAATCAGCAATTTACTTACTAAAATTTAATATTTTAATTTACATTATCATTTATATATAGCGAGGGGATTTAACTTAAGAAACGTTATTTCAAGGGGCATAACTTTTAATAGCATTGCTATATATTTTATATATAGATTATTGCATTGTTTTCAAAGGTTTATAAACTCTTTGTCTACAGTTATTTACAGGCATATGCGTTATAATAAATGATATAATCTTTAAGGCATTTTCAAAGTTTTCATAAAAATAATGCATATATTTAAATAGTGAAAATTTTCTAACTCATCTTTTTATGTTTAAAGAAATTATCTACAGTCATGTAGGTGATTAAAAACAGTTTTCATTAAAAAATAATGGATGGTGTGTGGAAGGACATTCTTTAGTTAATTTTTTGTTGTTATATGAATTTAATGAGACGCTCCCCGCCAGGAGCTGGGCGAAGCCGCACCAGGTCAGATAGATAGACAGACAGACAGACAGATAGTCATGAACGGGAGCTTATATGACTACTTATATGAATTAAATGAGATGCTCCCCACCAGAGGCTGGGCGAAGCCGGGGCGGGTCAGACAGACAGACAGACAGACAGACAGACAGACAGACAGACAGACAGATAGACAGATAGTTGGGAATGGAAGCTTATATGACTACTTATACGAATTAAATGAGATGCTCCCCACCAGGGCCTGGGCAAAGTCGGGCCGGGTCGGACATACAGATAGACAGACAGACAGATAGTCAGGAACAGGAGCTTATATGACTACTTATATGAATTAAATGAGATGCTCCCCACCAGGAGCTGGGTGAAGCCGGGCCCAGACAGACAGACAGACAGTCAAGCAGACAGACAGACAGACAGATAGATAGATCCCCGCCAGGGGCTGGGCGAAGCCGGGCCGGGTCAGCTAGTAAGTAAATAAATGAAGCTGCCATAGTTCATAGTTTTTATGCTTCATAATCATTACGGTCCATGGTCATTGTTGTCTTCAGGTCTTCAGCATCACATGTATATATATATATATATATATATATATATATATATATATATATATATATATATATATATATATATATATATATGGTTCATAGCCATTATGGTAGACATCTGTTATCCTCGGTAAATGTTATAGTCCATAGCCACTCAGATATTTATTATTTCAGCTGTTGTGTTTCACATCTGTTATTGTCCATATCCATTATTCTGTAAATGTTATGGCCCATGGCCATTGATGTCTGTAATATAGTTTGCGAAGCATTGTCTTGAGTCTTTAAAGAACTAACATTGGTTTCTTTGGTTGTCCTGGGGAACATTGACTGGTGTGAGTAGCTGACATGTGTATGGTTTGGCTCCTCTTGGTGGCACTCAGAGGGCCTCCTGGGAGCATGTGCAGCATATTGGATGGGCATAAGATGAGGGTGGGACTTGGGGTTGCCTTTGAGTTCAATTTTAGCCCTTGTGAAGACTTGTGAAGATTAAACGAATTCAAGACCAGTCCTTTTAGAGAAAGCATCATCCAATTGGGAGCCTGCTGAAACTGGCAGATCCTCCAGAGGACTGGTCCTCCTCAGGACTGGTCCTACTCAGGACCAACTCAACACAATAAAGAAAATGCCAGTCAGCATGAGCCTGATAAGACCCCACCGAACTCAAAGAGCACAGAGGGGAAAATATAACCAGCCCTGTATAGGACTAACTCGAAAGAGAGCAAAGAAAGAAGATAATAAAATTTAGCAAAAAAAACTGACCTCAATTAACACCAGCACTGCAGATGCAGGTTGAACGAAGTCAAATTTTTATTTTTTTTTCACTGTAAATACTGAGCTGAACTGGTATCTAAAGGGTTAAAATATCAGATGACAGGGAGGATAAGTCAACTGAAGAAGAAGGTGATGCCATGTAATCATCGCTGCCTGTATTAAGAGTGTAAGTGATGTACTTGGTGTACTATCTCTTTCACAGCTTAAGAAAAAAACTCAATTACTGAATACGGCCAGTAAGTAATGTACTATCTCTTTCACAGCTTAAGAAAAAACTCAATTACTGAATACAGCCAGTAAGTAATGTACTATCTCTTTCACAGCTTAAGAAAAAACTCAATTACTGAATACAGCCAGTAAGTAATGTACTATCTCTTTCACAGCTTAAGAAAAAACTCAATTACTGAATACAGCCATTAAGTAATGTACTATCTCTTTAACAGCTTAACAAGAAAACTAAATTACTGAATATGGACAGTAAGTAGTGTACTATCTCTTTCACAGCTTAAGAAGAAAACTCAGTTACTGAATACAGCCAGCCAGAAACATTACCAGTTGGAGCAGGAGCTGGCATTTTACAAGATTGACAAAAAGTTCAACATCTTGAGTGAAGTACCACAGCTTCAGGTTGACAGTGTAAGTATCACTGGATGTCAAACCTCTTGTTTATAACAATAAAAAAAAATAATTTCATCTACTTCTGAGACTGTAGTTGGGAAAAGTAAACTTCATTATAGAAGAACCTGATTGTGCTGAATGTCAGCAGTACACTGAATTATTATGGGTTCAAGGTGAGAGGATCAACTTCATTTCACCTGGTGTTACCCCACCTGGCTTGATCTCTCTCTGAACAATGGCAAGCTGCCTGCCAAGATCATTGCACAAAGCTCTGTAGCTCAGTGATGACCCCCAGGGATCTCCAGACAAATTGCACATGTGGACTGAATGATGCGGTCCAAAAATTAGCTCATGACAGTAATTTATTGTAGGAGAGTAAACCCCACCCATGTCTTATGGTGACCTATAAGGGAAGCAAAGAATAGTAACACTGTAACATACATATATGTCATAACAGGTGACCAAGGAGTATTGGCATGAGACTAGGCTACCTCATCCCTTGGAAAACTTTGGTTGCAAACTGTCAATATCTTACGTCGCTCTTCAGTCTATGACTTGACAAGAACGTGACTTGTGTACAAAACAACAGTCAACTGTATCAAATAGGTTCAAAATTCATTTAATAACGTAAACATCATAATAGATATATTATCACACATTTCATCGCACAGCACTGCACTCGTCCACACAACTAAGCATATCTCCGCTCACAGCAGAGTCGTATCAAATATAATGCAGCACTCGCAAACATTAAATCGGCACTATCAGTCACACTCGCAAGCAAAACTCTCAGACACATCCGTCCTCATCCAAAGCCCAGTCTCGTCTCTCCAAAGCTGTCGCTGTGGGTCCCCAATCACGTGGTATTTACTCATGTGCTGCCTGAGGCCCTCTTGGTCAGTACTGCGTCGCAGCACTGTACTGTGTCCTGTCGCTAAACTAAGGGTCAGTCCCTCTGTTGACGACTGCTCTGTCACGTAGTCCAGTCCATGGGTATACTTGTCCTGTCTTGTTCAAGGGCATGTTGTCCTGTCCGCTGTCCCCAATGTCCTGCCTCCTATTCCCATGTCCTGTCTCTAAGCTCTGTCCTCCATATCAGGTCCCTTAGGACTCTGACACAAACTCTAGCCAGTCATGAACAAGTTTTATGGCTACGTGTGAGTTGGTCGAGGGCCAGTGTTACATTGGAAGCAGAGTAAAGCATTTTGCATGCCATTTAAGCATACAGTACTCGAGAGTATTAAAAATGCCAAGGTGAGCTCAGCTCGATGAAAGGAAACATCCTGCTGCATCTTCTAGTGGTAGAAGACAGATGATGCACAAGAGTGCAGCATTTTCAGTTGAGGGGACAGAGCATCAACTAGAATAAGCTGAGGTCAGCATGGCTGAATAGATAAAAGCTCTCGTTCTTAAACATCCGGCATGCTGATACTGAGGTAACAGGTTTAACCCCTACACCAGTCAGTTGACTTCTGGTCCTTGACTTGAGGATGTAAATTACAAGTACCTGAGAAGTCGGAGTGTGTTTGCCTGATGGTGAAGGACACGTAATAGGGAAAGTTAATCCACACACAATATTCAGTCCAGTGCACTAGAAGTAGTAGCACGTGTATGGACTACACTTGAGTTCAAAGCGAGTGAACACAAAAACAAAAAGAACAAGTGGGCAACTCTCCACCGGAGCTCAGAAGGGCCTCAACTATCTAGATAGCTGGAAATTGCTACCAAAGACAAAGATCAGGAAGCATAGATATAGATGTGACAAGAAAGAGTAAACCAACACGCAGGTCCATCTTACATTCTGCCTTCTTAAATGCTGATGAAAGAACTTGAGGATACATGTGTGTGTGTACATGTCTGATCTACTTCCTCAGGATCAGGGTGAAATATACCATCCTTTTCTTATTTTGTAAAATTGTGTCCACCAATGAATCAAACCAGGTCTGCATGAGCTGGAGGTGGATGTCATACTTCCAAGTCTAACTGCCCTCTGACATTATATATACATACACACCCACACACTGTGTTATGTAGTATCAGCTGGAATGAAGGAAGCATGAACTTTGTGTTAATTATAGCATTGGAAAAGCTTGCTGTTGAATGAGTAGAGACTAGTTTTTTGGTTTATCAAAGTTCCATAAATAGGCGAGAGACAGACATCACAGGCCAGATATCCAACCAGCATGACTTAATGACAGGCAGACAGACTGACTGACTGACTGGCAGTCAGGCAGGCAGGCATGCCGACAGATAGGCAGGAAGATATATAGTCAGAGAGGAAGGCAGACAGAGAAGCAGGACAGAGAGGCAGGAAGATAGAGAAGCAGGAAAATAGACCTACAGACAAAGAGTCAGGAAGACAGACAGAAAGGTAGAGGCAGGAAGATAGACAGACAGACAGAGAGGCAGAAAGACATTTAGACATACAGACAGGCAGACAAAGAGGCAGGAAGACAGACAGAAAGACTGGAGGCAAGACAATGGACTTACAGACAGCCAGGAATACACAAAGACAGAGAGGCAGGCAGACAATCCACAACAAACACAAAATCCCTCAAGTTATTTAAGAATGAATCATTTCCATTAACAGGCTGATGACAGTGCTGATATTCAAGAAGTACCGTATATTGGGCGGGCTCGTTTTGTGGCCAATCAACATGCCCAGGAGAGCAACATCAGTGGTGCCACGCCACAGGTTATTCAGACACACACTGTAAAATCTGCACCAACAAGCATACAGTTGGCAGTGTCATCTTCATCAACAGAGAAAATGCATGCAGTCTTGGAGTCAGATCTTGAAAGGAAACAAGCTGAAATGCAGAAAAGTAAGCTGTTAAAATGTTTGCTATTGAACTTAAGCTTTTGAACTATATTCTCCTTAACCTTTATAGCCCCTTTTCTAATTTCTAATTAGGAAGAGCTTGGAAGCAACAAAGATGTGGTTTCTTGGATTGCCAGAGCAACTATCATGTGCTTGGAAGAGGCTTATGAAAGTAGAACATTATATACAACTATAAAAAAGATGCAAATAATGCACTTTGGTCATGTAATGAGAAGAGAGGCATTAGAAAACATCATAGTGACTAGAAAGATCAGCAGTAAAAAGACAGGAAAACCAAGAGAAATGATGTTGGATGGCCTAAGATGGTGGCATAGAAGGATATCATCAGGTTCCTGCCTGCAAGAACTCAGACCCCACTCATGGGTTAAATGTTCCCAAAAACCTCTATTTGACACAACCACCACTTTTTCTAGTCTATTCCTTACTGTGCCACAAGAATCTATAAAAGGCAATGGTAATTCTCAAGACTGTCTTCAAGCCTGAGAGGGTTCCAGATGCATGCCCAGTAGTTTTGCTGCAGAGAGGACACAATATGACCTGCCAGTTACTGTCAGACCTTGTCCAACTTTTGACTTATGGATTGATGATGAAACCACAGTAGTAAAGTTTTCTCCTTTATCTGTGGGAGATAGTACATTACTTACTGGCCATGTCCAGCAGTAACGTTTTCCCCTTTAGCTGTGTGAGAGAGCCACAGTGTTGGGGGGAATCTTGAAAGCATAGAATGCATGACATGTCATAGTCACAGTGAATGTTCAGCCACAGAATTAAGAAATGAGTCCTGCAATATGAGCACAGGTAACTAGCGGGGAATGCATCTCTGTGAACCCCAGCTGAACCCCTACACATAGTGATCCTCTCCAGAGTCATGTAAAGGAGTGACCAAACCAATGACTAGAGGCCACAGAGAAAGAGTCTCATCATGCCCTGTGGTGCTGAAGACGGAGGCAGCCAGCCAGGAAGCGCACCATAGAAATCAGGCTGCCACGCAACCACACTAAGAAATCATGCCCTGTGGGATGAAGATGTTTGTAGTACGAACCGAGTATCTCCTTATAAGGAAGTCAAGAACCCTTTTACATGCTTTAAGGCACATTGGACATCTAGTGCTGAACCCATTTATAGACCAATCAGCACTTGGTGGGTAATGAGGTCGGTATCATGTGGACTGCCTTTACTTACAAGACATTTCCAGGAACCCATTTTAGACTGGGTCTATCTGGGGGACCCAGGCCAGTTTTAAACATCTGCTTAAATGTAGTTTTGAACCTATGATTCCCAGGCCAGCAGGCGAGCATCTAGCCACTACCCAGGTGTGATTTCCAGAATCTTCTAATCCATCCATCCATCATGTGCCATGCCGATAAGCATGGGGGTTCATGTTTTGTCATCTCACTCAATCACCAGAGTCATGGATCAGTTCTGCGTTTCCGTCTCGACCATGCCACGTGGCCAAGCCATCCAGATATTTACTTCTCTGTCTTCCCCTTGGTCTCTTTCTTTCGATCTTGCCAGTTGTCACCAAGTTCTCCAATTAATTTCTTCTCATAACATGCTAAAAAAAATTGTGACTTTCTATGTCTAATGTCTCTTATCAAGTTACAATCTTCATTTGTATCTTGAAGGACTTGTTCATTGGTTTTTCTGTCTGTCCATGGTATTCTTTGCATTTTCATCAGAAACCACATTTCCACAGCCATCAGATCTTCTAATGCCATATAGGAAATATAATCCATACATGCTCGATCATCCCCATAGTTACCAAATTCTGTGTATGAGAGTCCAGCTCCTGGCTTCATGTAAAAATATCAATGTGAGGAATATCATCATCTAAATATAGCTGGACTTAAGAATAAAACACTGGAACATGTAAAGGTGCTGCTTGAACATCAAGTGCATGTAGCCCTTTTGTAAGAAATCAGGGAGTCTCCATAGTGAAGTGGTCAAGCTGTCTGCCTCGTGCTCCGAAGGTTGTGGGTTCGATTCCTGTCCATGTCTTTTTGTTTTCACGAGTGCATTTTTCTTGGAGACTCCTAGGGGTCATTGCCAGAGCTACGGAGTTTGTGCTTTGTGCGACGGTTTCAACAGGCCACCCTACAGAAAGAGACCGAGCCATATGGGATAAAACCCAGTGCAATGAAGTCAATCCTCTCAACTTTTAATACTGTTTTGGTAAGAAATCAGCCTCTTGTGGAAAGAAATAAACATACCAGAGTATACTTAGTTATTATTAAACTTATTTGTAAAGGTGAATTTAACAAACAAAGAACAGCTTAGACAGAAGAAAGATTTACATGCTCCTGTCAGTGATGTCCATGCACATACATGATGTGAATACATATTTTTATTTGCAGCTGAAGAAAAATTAAAATCTTTACAAGCTGAACTGTCAACCACAGAGAAAAGATTGCTGAATGCTGCAACAGAGCTGAAGAAGCTGTCCACTGACAGATTCACACCTGAACCGTTCAGAGATGACAACAAATACAAGTTGCGGCAGCGATTGGCTAGGAAGATGCAAAGGGTAGTTACAATCTTTCTACAATTTATTTACATCTAATTACAGCATCAAAGAACTGCAGCAGCTGCATACCTGCCGGTCTTATGGTCATGTGTTCAAGTCTCCTTTAAGGTGGGGTTTTTATCAAAAGGTGCATACAGGCATGCATCGAGCAGGAGTGCCAGGCTTCCATTAAGCAATTAAAAATAGCATATGTTGAATTTTTTTTGCAGGACATGCTGGTGGGGTGGGAAATGAGCAGGCAGACAGATTGGCTGGATGTGCACCCCTTGGTGGGGTATTGAGGCATGATAAGGCAGACATGGTTGGGGCCCTTTGGAATCATGTTTATAGTGCAGAAGAATGAATAGATCATCAAGGCTTGGAGAGAATGGTGCTGCAGGAAGTGATCAGAGGATCTGGCCAACACTCAAAACTCTGAGAAAAGGCCAGACAGTCATATAATCAGACTGCTGCCAGTAACCATTAGTATTGGGACTCTTCACTGGATGTTGCAGATGAGGACGGGGCATGTATAAGAATGTCCTGAGTCCTGTGATGTCGATTCTTGTCTCAACTCAACTCTTAAATGTATTCTCATTATTTGTCTCTTTCATAACATTTCTGTACAATCCAACAGGTCAATGAACTGAGGGAATCTGCATCACAAAATCAGGCTGAAATAGACAGAAAACAGGAACATATTTCAGTTGCTCGTAACGAGATACAGAAAATGAAGAACCAGCTGACACAAATGGACATCAGCAGCTCCAACTATGTAAGCTGTTCAGTTTTGTTTTTATGTAAGCTGTTCAGTTTTGTTTTAATGTCATGATTCAGTTTGAAGATGTGAAGTTCTTTGACATGTGACTCTGCCATAAAACAATTACCTATGTATTACTGGCAATAAATATTTTCTTCAGAAATTAATGTATTGATTTTGTCTTGTGTTGCACACACAAATAAAAGTTTATATTTCCAGCACTGTAATTTAGCATGAATAACTACTAGAACAGGATCTGCAACATTTAATAGATGTAGTTATTGTACACTATTTGTTGTATGTGGCCAGAGTTTCTAGCCATTCCGTCTCTTGAAATTACCATATATTCTGTCTTATCTTGGTTGATAACCAGCCCCATCTGTTGGGCTTTTTCCTTTAAGTGAGTCAATATTTCCAATGTCTTTAAAAGAACGGAAACATACAAATACCTGGGTACAATCTTCAACTGCTCCAACATCATAAGGGAAGAAATACAAACTAGAATCAACTCTGGAAATAAGATATACTATGCACTACAACATCTACTAAAATCAAAGGCGCTATCTCGTAACACCAAAATCACAATATACAAAACACTGATCAGACCAGTTGTGCTGTATGGCTCTGAAACCTGGAGTACAACGAAAGGAGACGAAGCCTTGTTACAAACCTTTGAGAACAAAATTTTAAGACGCATCTTTGGACCCATTAGGGATACACAAAGTGGAGAGTGGAAAAGAAGAAGTAACAAAGACATTTATGATCTGTTTAAGTCCCCGCTAATCACTGGTATCATGAAGGCTAATAGACTACAATGGCTGGGGCATATAGAAAGAATGGAAGATAATAGGGAAACAAAACTCGCTTACACTCAGGAAATAAATGACCGTAGACCCCGAGGTAGACCAAGAAGGCGGTGGAGAGATAATAGATGTACAGACCTACAAGCACTTGGAATCAACGACTGGCAAGAGAAGGTCCACCAGAGAGACGAATGGAGACGGATTGTATTTGCAGCAAAGAACCTCAATGGCTCGGAACGCTGAAGAAGAAGAAGAAGAAGTTATTGTACACAGTGAACAATTAGAGTTAGAATTAAATTTTAAGAAAACACGGGTTATGGTAGTCGCTAGTATGAAAGAAATACCACAATGCAATATATGAGTAATTGACAATGTTCTTAAATAAGAGAATTGGTGCAACTATCTCAGAACAGTCATAACATCTGATGAGAGGTGCTGTGAAGAGATTAGAAAAAAAATCGCTAAGGCAAAGGTAGCCATTTGCAAGATGGAAAACATAATGACCAATAAAACAATTGCAATGAGAAAAAGAGTGTTGAAGGGCTACATAGAACCTGTACTTTTGTATGGATGGACAATGAGCAGATAAGCTGAAAACATCAAATAGCAGTAGAAATGTGATTTCTAAGGACAATGCAAAGAATACCATGGACAGAGGGGACAAAAACAATGAGCATGTCCTACAAGAAGCAGATGAAAAGTGCAAGTTGATTAGAGAAATTAGATGTAGACAGTCAACATTTTTTGACACGTTATGAGAAGAAATTACAAGAGAACTTGGTGACAACTGGCAAGATTAAGAGGTAAAGAACAAGGGGAGGTAGAGAAGTAAATAAATGGATAGCTTAGCCACATTGCATGGTCGAGACAAGAACACGGAGCTGATCCACAATTCTGATGATCGTGTAAGATGATGCAACATAACTGCCCATGCTTATCGCCATGACACATGATAATTAGCTACAAGAAAAAGTTAGTGCATGTCTTGTACATGATGTTGCAGCCATCCCCAGTAAAAACCGGCTCATAAACAGTATCATGTCTGGGAAACTGTCATATTGTGACCATGTTAAATGACACAGTGACTTGCAAAGAAAGTGATAGAAGGCGTGGTTCCTGGAAGAAGTGGCAGGGTCTACCAGCACCAAGATGGACACAAGAAACTGCAGACACCCTGGGCATGATGGGGCATGAGGCAGTTAGATCTGACAAAGAACTGAGAAACTGTTCAGTGGACTGTGATGAGAATGATACTCTGCAAAGGAACTGCTACACTACATGATGATGATGATGATGATGATGATGATGATGATGATGATGATGATGATGATGATGATGATGATGATGATGATGTCAATATGATGGTGTTGATGATGATAATGATGTTGATGATGATGATGATGTTGATAATCACCTTATCTCCAACTTGCCAAGATGGCATGTAAACAGAGTAATTTACCTTTGAGTTAGTCAGTCAGTTAATCGCAGTTCCAACTTCACGGCAATAAGTCGTCCCCATTATGCTCCGTTCCTGTGCCAGTAAATATCACACAAAATGCTCCTCACTGCCCCAAGTGAAAAGTGGAACAGACAGGAGTCTTGACAAACCAACATCACACAGGTATATTAGGCATAAAGCCGCTGCCAGTATGCCAACACAAAAGTCCGCCATGAAAAATACTGTTCATCATCGATGAAAGCAGCAGTCACTAGAAAACCAGCAGCCACACATTACTGCATACGGCAACCCTGTTAGTTCAGCAGCAGGCTGGCTGCTGATTTTCTGAACATGCAGTTCACGCTACAAACAACCATCGATTGATGTAAAAGCACTCCACTCGAAATTCACAGCTCACAGTGTCGCTCCATGCACTCAACTTAGTATCGTGGTGACGGAACCATTTACCCTTGAGTTCAAAACACTAAAGCTGAAGTGATTTTATTTCCTTGTAACACACAATAAAATTATATTGTCTTGCTACACACAAATATAATGTGTCTAATGTTAGAGTTTCTTTTGTTTTTGACACAGGAACCTAAACAAAAGGAGTTAGCCAACAAGGAATCACAGCTTGCTGAGTTTAGTCAAGCACATGCAAAACTAAAGAAAGAACATGAGGCAACAGTAGCCAACATTGGCAAGGAGACAACAGACATCAAGAAGCTAGAGGATCAGCTCACTACCAGTAATGTTATCATTGTTGTTGTCATTATACATAATGATATGTTGTTAAGATGATAAAACACTAGTTGTTTCTGATATTATTGTTTCCTTAAGCTTTGCATATATATAGTGGTGATGGTTTCTTCCTTTGGAATCCCAGCCACTGCATAATGTGTTCTCTCATTTTTCACATTTGGTCAGAGTATATTAAAGATATCTGGCATCCCTAGAGGCTACTTTCACTACATACTTAGCCTCTTTGAAAATAATAAATTTATGATTTTATCAAAATTGTAATTTCCTCTTTTGCTCAGGTGTTACCAGGGCCATTGAGGGAAGCACAGAATGGTATTACTGTTTACCTATTATGCATAATGTAAGAGGTGACTAAGGAGGGCTGGGTGTGGGGTGGCCTACCCCATCCTGTAGAAAACATTACTTACAAAATCTAACCAACCAAGAACAAGTCTAAAGATATGGGATGGCTTGATGTGAATTGGTTGAGGTCCTATGCTCCAATGGGAAATAAAGGACAAGGAGAATTTCCCTTGTGGGTATTTGCTGCAGGAACCTTCTGCAATTGGAGTTGAAGATACATGAAACCAGTCTGGCATAATGGTTAATGCACAGACTTTGAGTGTCTAGCTGTTACAGATAACATGAAATTGTCATTTCCACCAAAGCCCAATGAAAGGATCACTTTATGTGGAACAACACAACAGTAATTTTATTATCTGTCTAGGGTATTTTTGTATCTGTTACATTTTTTATTCCCTGGGATAACTATATATCTATAGGAATAATGAATGGACATCTTGGCACCTGAACAGAACTAGGCATGCACTTGCCCAGACATCCAGAAATTGGTGTCAGCAGTGGAGGTTGCAAACTGCTCATATATATATATGTAGAACCAAGGGTAAACCATTACATTATTCTTCCAAGAGCAATATCTGATTATGTAACAAATATGTAAACATACTGGCACATACCAGAGCTTAGTAGTGGGTGTCGGGCCCAGCAGGAGAAGAGACAAGACTTCTGAGGTCACTATCGAGTAAGGAGTTCAGCATGGTTGAATGGATAAGTACACTCATTCTTAAACATCCTGTGTGCTGATGCTGAAGTCGCGGGTTCAACCCCTATACCGGTCCGTTTTCTCATCCTTGACTTGGGGACGTAAATTACAAGTACCTCTGAAGTTGGAGTTGGTTTGCCTGATAACGAGGAACATTGGTAATAGGGAAAGCTAATATACACGCAAAAATCGGTCCAGTGCACTAGAAGTAGTAGCTTGAGTTCAAAGCAAGCAAAGAAAGAAAAAAAATTAAAATGCAAAATTTTGTAATATAAAATATACTGGAGGGCAAGATCCAAGGCAAGAGGATGTAATATAAAATATACTGGAGGGCAAGATCCAGGGCAAGAGGATGTAATATAAAATATACTGGAGGGCAAGATCCAGGGCAAGAGGATGTAATATAAAATATACTGGAGGGCAAGATCCAGGGCAAGAGGATGTAATATAAAATATACTGGAGGGCAAGATCCAGGGCAAGAGGATGTAATATAAAATATACTGGAGGGCAAGATCCAGGGCAAGAGGATGTAATATAAAATATACTGGAGGGCAAGATCCAGGGCAAGAGGATGTAATATAAAATATACTGGAGGGCAAGATCCAGGGCAAGAGGATGTAATATAAAATATACTGGAGGGCAAGATCCAGGGCAAGAGGATGTAATATAAAATATACTGGAGGGCAAGATCCAGGGCAAGAGGATGTAATATAAAATATACTGGAGGGCAAGATCCAGGGCAAGAGGATGTAATATAAAATATACTGGAGGGCAAGATCCAGGGCAAGAGGATGTAATATAAAATATACTGGAGGGCAAGATCCAGGGCTAGAGGATGTAATATAAAATATACTGGAGGGCAAGATCCAGGGCTAGAGGATGTAATATAAAATATACTGGAGGGCAAGATCCAGGGCTAGAGGATGTAATATAAAATATACTGGAGGGCAAGATCCAGGGCTAGAGGATGTAATATAAAATATATTGGAGGGCAAGATCCAGGGCAAGAGGATGTAATATAAAATATACTGGAGGGCAAGATCCAGGGCAATAGGATGTAATATAAAATATACTGGAGGGCAAGATCCAGGGCAAGAGGATGTAATAGAAAAAATACTACATCATGCAAGCATGCAAGGACATTGGGGCACAGACTTATGCTGATGTGAAGAGAGTTGCTGAGCGTATGAGACAGTGGAGGGACATGATCAGATTACTTCTACAGTAGAGTTCAAATTGATTGACTTATGACTAAATGAATTTCCTGTGACTGCGACAGTGAGGATTGTATGTGAAAACCAAGCTTATCCAGACACATGATCAAAAGATCATTTGTTTGTGTTACCCGATCTTTGTATGGCTCCAGTCATTGTCTACACGTGTCTGCTGGCCCAATGGTCATGGCTTCGGATTTGCAAATGGATAAGAGTGCTCGTTCTTAAACATCTGGTGTGCTGATGCCAAGGTAGCCGGTTCAACCCCAACACTGGTCAGTTGGACTAAAATGTTGACTTCATGTCCTTGACTCAAGAATTGAAATTACTATAAGTATATAATAGTACCTCTGAAGCCGGAGTGGGTTCACCTGATGGCGAGAGGCACTGATAATAAGGAAAACTAATCCACACGCAAAAATCAGTCCAGCGTACTAACAGTACTTGTATGGAGTTCAAAGCTATTGAACGAGCAAAACAATAGAACAAAATGGATCCAGCCTAAAATGTCTACAGGAAATGTGTTGGGAAGCAAAGGCTGTGGACATGATATTGACAACATCACTCCCCGAGTTTTGGTTCATCTATAAAAATATGGAGCCAGCACCATATGTCCATTATGCCTTAACCTCATATGTTTTCACTTACCCATTGTCTGATGATTTTCTTTACATTGATATTTGAAATACTGCTACTGGCACCTGGCCATCTTGACAGATGATAGTTTCTTACATTCTTAAATTCTTTCGTTCTTTGCATCTGTTTGGGGTTGTTTTGTTGTGTGATCTACATTTCGGAGGAAAAATGGTGTGGTGGCTATAAAACATCTAGAAACGGAACGGCAATATCTAGAAACGTCGAGACTTTGTGGGTGAACATCTGGTTGGGAAAGTGACTGCCAATTCCAAGGGATGAACTGTATTGTTCGTTGAGGACTTTTGTGGTGACATTCTGGCGGTGGCATTTTGCACAGTGTGCCTGAGTGGGCTGTTGATTGTCGAGACTCCTGTCTTTTCCACTTTTCACATGGGGCAGTGAAGAACATTTTATGTGATATTCACTAGCATGAGAACAGAGCATAATGGGGATGACCCTTTGCTGCGATGTTGGAACCGCGACTAATGTCTAATGACTAAGTTTCTTACATTGTGCTTCAAGAAAGGCACAATAACTACAACCCATGGCGGTAAGACCAGGGATGAAGTTATACCTCTCCATAGCACAAAGGCTGGGCTGAATTGTAGAGACCATGAGTTGTCCAAGCAGTATGATCCCTCTCTCGGCCTGCCTAGTTTACTTCAGAGGAAAGGTAACACCAACACATCTGGAACAAGACAAGCTGCAGAAGCTACCAGATCAGCAAAGCAATGCTCTGTCCACCTGTCAGGGCTTCTATCCTAGACCAGTTGTCAACCAAGGCTTAGGCCCTGGTCTGCCTTGCCATGACATTTAGTCTTTAGGCTGCATTTCCTCACACCAGGGTAAGTCTTGTACCCTTTCACTTAGCTCCTCCACCTGAAGCCACTGGCACAATGTAGGGTGTCGGATGTGGTGAGTTCCGCCCAATATTTGGCTCTAACAGAAAGCAGTTAGTACCGTGTACTGTCATACAGTAGCTCAGTCATATCTGACTAAGACCTGACATGGACTCAAGTTTATAAAGCTAGAGGCAAGGCTATAATAAGGTTAAACAATTTGGATTATACAAGTTTCTAACAAGTAAAAGTGTCTACATCAGTTGACTTCAGCTCAAAGTATCATTAAAATGTCAGCTTTTATTTACAAAAATATTTGAAATATGATCTTGATAATACTAGCTTCGGTCAGCGTGGGCGAATAGATAAGAGTGCTCGTTATTAAACATCCACTGTGCTAACGCTAAGGTAGGGGGGGGGGGGGGGTTCAACCCTACATCGGTCAGTTGGACTAAATTGTTGATTTCTCGTCTTTGACTTTGGGACATATATTACAAGTACCTCAGAAGTCGGAGTGGTTTCACCAGATGGTGTGGGACACTGGTAATAGGGAAAGCTAATCCACACAAAATTCAGTCCAGTACTAGTAGAAATAACATGTAAGGACTACGCTTGCGTTCAAAGCGAGTGAGCGCAAACAAAAAAACTAGCCTCAAGAAGATTATCTCTTGACTCAGATGACACAGATCAGAGTATGGAGTTACATCATGACCTGGACGACATCGTCACTGGCTTGTCAGACTACCTTGAAACTGTCAAAGGTCAGAGCCAGCAGAACAAACAGGATGTTGAGATACTTGTCCAGGAGAAAGAAGGGCTGGAAGAGAAGATCCGACACATGGAAGTGGAGCTGCATGCCCTGGAAGGAGAAGCCAGCAATGCCAGACAGATGAAAAAGGTAAAACTACAAAATATAGATTTGATTTTTAAAATTATGAATTTATTTCTTCATTATTGCACTGAAAAGACCATGTTATGCCTGTGTCTAGTGAAGTTGTGATATTTGTGCCTTTCAAGCTGACCTCTCGACCTTGATAAAATGTTTCTTGGGAGGGTTTTGCCTCTGTTTCTTTCACAAACATCATCATCATGTGTCAAGAGGATAAGCATTGGAGATCATGGTTGACTGTCTCACATGATTAACTCGGTTCAGGGCTGTCTTCTTGTTCTGATTATGCCATGTGGCCAAGCCATCCAGATATTTATTTCTTTTTCTTCCTCTGGCTCTTTTTCCATCAAGTTTGCCTGTTGTCACTAAATTGTCAAGTTTATTTCTCTTCATGACATGCCAAAAATAAATAATCTAATTTCTCTAATTAATTTATGATTTTGTCTGCTTCTTGAGCCTGCCTCATTCACCGTGGTCCATCAGTAGTATTATTTGCAATTTCCTCGGATGCCTGCTGCCATCAGTTGTTTCTTGGCTTGTCTGCTTATAATGTTTTAATCTTGTTATATCAGGGTAATTTTGTTTTTGTGTCCTGATGAAGGCTTTCTAGCTGCAACATCCATTCTGTCATTGTGATTGTGTTCTTATAAAGCTGACCAGTTCCACTTTCTGATTTTGTTAATTTACTCATTGAAAATTAGACTGATGGGGTCAAGTAAGCAGACATTGATTTGGCCATATAAGATGTAACTGATTAATACATGGTCAGTTGTTTTGTACAGATTAAGTTAACTCTTTGGTTCCAAATTGCTGTTATAGCTGGGGACGCAGAGTTGGGGTGAGCGCCAACCTTGCAAAATACTTTATGGCTTGTGCATTCATCATCTCTGGCAGCAAAAGTTCACCTCCTGGCGTTAATATTGGCGGAATTGTTTTAACTAACAGGAAAAGGGGTGATGGCAAGTCTCAGGTGCGTATTACAAACCAGACTGCTATAGATATATATGCATGTACATACTTGCACAGGCACGTGTGTACAGACATACATATCTAAACTCGAGTAAGATCACAGTCTACTATAGCAAATGAAATGTGCTGAAGATGGAGGCAACCAGCCAGGAGGTGCACCACATAAATCAGGATGCCACTCACTTCTGCCATAAAAAGAGCAAACGAAGAAGAAGAAGTTAATTTTTTTCAGTCACAGGCATATATCACTTAACAGTTTCTATCTGAAAGTAGCTGTTCTATTAAGTCAGTTTAAGGAGAAGTATATAGGTCTAAAGGAGTGAGAATAGTACAACCTATGGCACATCATTATCATCACCATTCCCATCCTTGTGAACTGGCGTAGGCATTTATGCATCTTCACAGATCTCATCTTTGATGTTCTGGATCAACTCTTTGGATGATATTCCTCCATTCCAACATCTCAGTTAATCCAGCATTACTTCTTTTTGTCTGCCTCTTCTTCTACTGGTCTTTCCAGTTGTCACAATGTTCTCCAATGCTTCTCTTCTCAGTATATGACCAGAGAATGCTTTTGGTCACTTTCTTATAATCATCATTCAGTGCCTTGCTCGCTGGCATGGGCAATCATGCCTCTCCACAAATCTCTAATGGCATGGATCAGTTCATGTGTTGACTGCCTTCTGTGCCATGACACAACACTCAATTTTCTCTCGAGGTATGGTGTCCACCTCGAGTGCTGGAGGTCCCGGGTTCAAGCCCTGGTGATGACCAGGATTTTTTTCTCATGGACTTCTAGTAATACAAATTTCCCCTGGTCTCTGGGTAGTGAGATCGGACGCCCGTGTGTATTGTTGTGCACGTAAAAAATCCCTTGGCAGTTGAAAATCGAAAAAAAGTAGCCTAACGGCGCTGCCTGGGCAAAATTTCGAGTTAAAAATCTACCCAAAGTATTTCAGGATCCTCGCCGGTGCTACAGAGTTCGTGCACTGAGCTGAGTTTCTCCAGACTCAGGTTTGAGTTAGGAGGAGAATGGAGCACTTACGGGTTGCACCCGTGTGCCGTGATGTTGATCCATCGACTAAACTAAACTAATCTCTCTTTCCGCAAATCTTTCTAGTTGTCACAACATGTTCATATTTTCGTCTTCTCATAATGTGGCCAAGAAACATTGACTGCTTCTTTCTGATGTTTGTGATATGTTGTCTTTGCCACTTAGCTTCCCTCAAAGTGTCCAAATTGCTCATTATGGCTGTCCAATTAATTTACAGCATTTGTCTATAAAACCACATTTCAATGGCTTCCAGGGATTTTTTCGCCTGATTTCTTTCTTATAAGTGTAAATAATCTTCTACTTTCATTAGCCTCTTCCAGGCAATCATTGTTAGTTACTCTGTTATACTCTTGTTAGTTCAAATAACAACAGTATGTGTCAGAAAGAGTTAAATTAACAATTGGAATACAGTATCTTAAAGTATATAAAACCTATACTGTTGTATGCGTGTGAAACATGGACAATAAACAGACCAGCTGAGAAACATCTAACAGCAGTGGAAATGTGGTTTCTGAGGAAAATGCAAAGAATACCATGAATGGACAGAAATATGAATGAAACAGTTCTTCAGGAAAAAAAATGTAAACTGTAAATAGATTATAGAAGTTAGGGGTAGACAGTCAGATTTTTTGGACGTGTAATGAGGAGAAATAAACTTGAAAGCATGAGGAAGACACATGGCATAATTGGAACAAGAACACAGGCTCCATGCAAGACTGGTGATCATATGTGATGGTGAACCATGACCTCCCATATTTATTGTCATGGCACATGATGATGATGATAATGTTAATAAAACAACTGGATGGGACACAAGGAGTGATGAAAAGCATATCATGTAAGGAGTAAACAGCAAAATATGAGTTGCTTCATCATCATCATCATCATCATCATCATCATCATCATCATCATCATCATCATCATCATCATCATCATCATCATCATCATCATCATCACCATCATCATCATCATCATCACTATCATCATCATCATCATCATTGTCACCATTATCATCATCATCATCATCATCATTGTCATCATCGTCATTGTCGTTGTTGTTGTCATCATCATCATCATCGTCATCATCATCATCATCATCATCATCATCATTGCCATCATCATATAGCAAGTCGTTTGCAGAATGTTGCTCTCATTACAGAAAACCAAAAAGAGTCAGTCACTTACTAGTACTCAAGGCCCATGTATTTTCTTGGTGCCTGCAATGCCCTCCTGTGTTCATCTTCATGCTGGATGATCTCTGCCTTTTCTTTCAGAAACCATGTCTTCCATAACTGTTCTTTCGTAACCTCTAATGTCTTACTCACCATCATCAAGTGCCCTGTCAGCTGGCATAGGCGTTCATGTCTCTCCACAGACATCAGTCTTTAGTGTTCTGGATCAACTCTGCTGATGATATTCCTCCATGCCACCATCTCAATCCATCCAGCATCATTTCTATTGGTCTGCCTCTCTTTCCCTTGATCTTTCCAGTTGTCACGATGTTCTCCAATGCCTCTCTTCTCATCACATGACCAAAGAAAGCTGTGTGTCTCTTTCTTCAGCACTCTCTTTCTTACATTCAATGATAGTGACTTATTGCATAAGATACTCTTCATTTTCTGAAATGCAGCTTTTGCTTGCTCTATCTTGCTCTTAATCTCTGTTGTGCATCTTCCATCTGATGTCTTGGTACATAATGAATTAATTGACTAAGCTTCTGTTATGTTTTACCTTGGCTGCTTGATTAACTGTTGCTTGATTAACATTCCTATAATACCCTATGATTTAGAAACTGACAGAACTGGAGGATTCTCTGAGGAAAACAGAAGAGTTGAATGCAAGCCTAAGAGATGTTCATCAAAACCAACAGAAGGACCCAGATCTGCAGAATAGACTCTTAAAGGCTGAAAATGAAGCAAAGCTGTTGAGACAGACTCTGACTGAGACAGAAAAGAAAACAGAGGTAAGCTTGATTATTTACAATGTGAACAATTGTCTTCCAGAAATTTACAGAAAACTTGTGAAAGCTTGAGCATATGTCAGGCAGTTAGCTGACATTTTTTAATGCCAGCTTCTAAATCTTTAAATTGAACACTTCTCCATGGAAACTGTGTTTTGTTGTTTGTGAAGTCTTTCTGTCCCAGTCAGTGCAATGTGTGTAGTTGGCCATACTTCATGTGTGCCATTTAGTGAGTGTCCTATGTGGTTGCACTTCTTATTTTCATTCAGATCATACTAAAGATTTCTGACAACTAATTTGTGTTTTACAAGGTATGTATAAAGAAATCTGACAACTAATTTATGTTTTGCAAGGTATGTATAAAGAAATTGACAACTAATTTGTATTTTATAAAGTATATATACTTAGTGATTCAATGAGCATGGTCTGAAAGGTTGAGGCGGGTTCTGTATGTAGACAGAGGATTGAATCAAAGCAGAGGTCTGTTGTATGTAGAGTCACCTTGATCTTCATTCTGGGATGTGCTGGAGTTGAGGGAAATGAATGAGTTGATAAACTTGCTGACTCTGCATCCCTTGCGGATGACCAGCCCATGGATTATGCCAATATTATTCACACCCTTAGAAAGATGTCGAAAATGTAGGGCTTTGACGCCTGTGATTCCACTTCTTTGTCCAGAATGAGAGACCTGGAAGTTAGAATTGGCATGACCAGACATGAGAGGCACACCAACCAACACAGAACTGGCACTTTTAGCCACTGGAAACTGAAGCCTTACGTTGGGGGGGGGGGGAGGATCTGAGAACCTATGGTCTTGCCCAGAGTGCAAGTATGATAACTAATTAACCAACCAGCCAACTCACCCATCCATAGAAAAATATAGAATACTACAACTGTCCGACCAAGCAAGCAAGCAACCAATCCATGGGTGGGCAAACTGATGAACAAACAAAACAAATGAACTAACAAATGAAATATCTAAGGTATGTATATTTGGCCTCTGTGAAAGCAATTCACTTGTGATTCTCTAGTTATTGTTATAATACTGTAAAAAGAAATTTGAATTAAAACAAAACAAAAAACAGCTTGTATTAATTTAGAACAGTAGCGAATACTAGAGAGAAGTCAACTAGAAAATCATAGTTACATTGAAGGTGCAATTTTCAAAATTGAAAATAGTCCTGATTGGGTATGTAAATAGTCTAAAATGACAATGGAGCATATCTTACAGATATTTGATCTATAAAGATGCTGTGCTATTTTTGTGCTGGTCATCCCTTGCCTCCTCTTCTAAGTGCCAAGCCTTCAATGTCAATAGGAATCAGAATGCAAATTTCTTTATCCTGTAGATGGAGTGGAAGTCAATGCAGAAACAACTACAGACAGAGAAAGAAAGAGCTGAGAAAATGGCACAACGAATTCAAGATGTCAACAGACAAGACCTTGAAACCAAGAAACTGATGTCACAGCTTGAAGCTGCAAAGGTTTTGTGATCTTTCCTTCAGTGCTAGAAATGTAGAGAATACAGAAATGTTGGATTGCTTTACGTAAAACAATCATTCCTAAATGGCGTGTTATATGTAATACATAGAAATAATAATCATTCACCTTGGAAATTTGTGTCACTAAAATATGAGGAGTAAATTTATAGATATTGATTGACACTTATAGATGTACAGGAAAGAAGTAAGGTCTGTAGTTAGTTATGCGTCAAAGTTCATTTGTTCACTTTGTGAGGTGCTGTTGTCATTTGGGTGCTGCAGGGTCCAATTCTAATGTCTCTATAGCTTTCAATTTTTATATTGCCTAATGTGTCTTCTATTTCTGTCCTTCCCTTCTGATATCTGTGAATTTACTTCTCAATGCTGTGGCACATCACACAGATGTGGCATGATACAAGCAAATAATTTGGCATGCACACAGCTCATGTGTGGGTTGCAGGTTTGGCCACAAGATTTGGTTGGTTGGTGAAAGCACTGGAATGCATATTTGATGCATATTCAAACTCATCACCACCGGACTGGCTGGCAGACATCTAGCTACTATGCTACGGTGGTTCCCCTCCTAATTTATGACCTGTCGTAATTTGTCTCCCAACACTTCCTGCCTTACATCTTCTTGGTCACCTCTGAAGTCAGAGTGGTTTTGCATGATGGCGAGGGATACTGGTAATAGGGAAAGCTAATTCACACACAAAAACCAGCCCAGTGCACTAGAAGTAGTAGAATGTGTATAGACTACACTTGAGTTCAAAGCTAGCGAGTGAGAGAAAAAAAAAACGTCTTCTTGGTCTACTCATGCAGGCTTCTTCCAATCAATTTCTTGATGTTGTCTACCCACAGCAACATTGTCTTCTTCTCGCATGCTTCCCCTCCATCTTGTCCTCCAGCATCCCTTAACCTGTTAGTAGCACAATGGCTAGCACACTTACCTGCCAGCTGGTGGTCATGTGGTCGAATCCTCATTGAGGCACCGATGTTTAAAATGTAACTGGGCTCCCTGGTTGACAACAGACTTAAATGATTACTAGGAAATGTCCTGACAAGTAAAGTCAGCCGGCATGATAGTGAGATCATCACGTATTGAGTGCTGATTGGCTATACAAATATGAGGCTAGCACCATATACATAATATGCCTCAAGACGTGTGAAAGGGTTCTTTACTTAATTGACTTCATTTAACAAAGAGCTCTGCTACTTTATATACTCGAAATACTTTAACTGATAAAGCTGTTGATCAAGCCTTACAAAGCTATTGCATTCATATCTCTGTCAATCAATCAATTAATCAATCAGTCAATCAATCAATCAATCAATCAATCAGTTACCGTCTCCACAATGAAGGTTGGTTGCAATGGATCTCCAACACTGTCTCTCACCCTGACTGTACATTCTGTCAGACTGCTGTTTGTTCATCTCTTAATGTTATCTTCCCACTTGTATCGTTGTCTACCTCTTGCTTGCTTGCCTTCAACTTTACCCTCCAGTATTGTTTTTATATTAGACTGTTATGTCTTTTAACGTGGCTGAAATATTTCACTTGCCTCGTTTTTTAAAATTTCTTTAATTAACTCTCTTTTCATTCCCAGTTTTTCTGGAACGTCTGTATTTGATTGTTTTTGCTTGCATACATCTCTCACCAGGCTCTGAATGTTGGACTGCGGGATCAGATAGAAGAATTCAAGCACAAACAGCAGATGGAGGAAGGTGGATTCAAGCCTAATGATCTCAAAAAGAGGCTTAAAAAGTTTGTCCATGATTTTAAGTCCAACAAGGTGAGGAATGCTGCTGTATTGTTACATTTTGTTACGCTTGAAGTCAGTAATGTAGCATAGTGATTTTGTTCTTGTACGTCTCTTATCATTATCACGTGCTGTGCCGATGAGCATGGGTGGTCATGTTTTGCCAAATTATACGATCATCAGGGTTGTGAATCAGCTCTGTGTTCTTGTCTCGCCCATGCCACATGGCCACACCATCCAGGTATATACTTCTCTGCCATATCCTTGTTCTTTTCTCATCAATCTTGCCAGTTGTCACCAAGTTCACTAATTTATTTCTTGGTATCCAAAAAATTGTGACTGTCTACATCTAATTTCTCAAATCAGTTTATTTAAGCGACTTCTTTCATTTGAAATCCGTTCGTGCCGCACCGCGCGTAATTGCGTACGTTGAACATGATCATGTCATAGTTATGTGATAAGTACTGACCAATGAATAAAAGAGCACTTGCTTATCATCCATTGATCCATAGGTTCTGTTTCTGACCATTGAGAAAATGGCCGGGTTGATCCAAAATCCATCCAAAGAAGCTCAAAGAGCAGTGATTCAGTTTCTTTCATTTGAAGGATGTCGACCAGTGGACATTCATCGAAGAATGCAGGCAGCGATGGTAACATATGTGCGTCAAAGACAACAGTGACAGACTGGGCACGAATGTTTCGGAAAGGACGTCAGTTCACGACAGATCTTCGATGGCCGGGTCAAGCGCATATTGTTGCTACAGAAAAAACCATCGCTAACATTGATGCAACAGTACAGATGAACTGTTGTTGAAGCACACGTTCGCTAGCGAAAGAATTTGATGTGTCAATTGAAGCAATTCAAAAAGTCGGTCATAAGAAACTGCAATATCGGAAGATGTGTTCACAGTGGATACCACGGATGTTGACCGACCACCAAAAAGAGAAAGTCATGGGATGGTGTTTGAACCACTTGCTGCATTACAGAGTGGAGGGTGATGCATTTCTCTTCTGCATAGTAGCAGGCGATGAATCATGGTGTCACCACTTTGAGCCGAGCAGCAAAAGAGAGGGCATGCAATGGAAGCATGCTGGATCACCAAAAGCCAAAAAATTCAAGTTACATGTTTCCGTTGGTAAGGTTATGCTGAGCGCATTTTTTGACAATGAAGGGCTATTGTTGGCCAACTTTAAATAACCTGATGTCAACATCAACTCTACCCACTACTTGCAAACACTAGACAAGCTGCAAAATGCCATCAAGAATAAACAACCCGTCATGCTTTCTCGCGGTGTGATTTTGTTGCACGATAATGCTCGTCTGCATATAGCAAAGATTATGCTGGAAGCATTAGCAAGGAAGAAGTGGGAAATTCTGCAACATCCACCCGATAGTCCTGATTTGTCACCATATGATTGTCATTTGTTAGGACCTCTTAAAAAAGCTCTCAAGGGGCACATATGTAGACATAATGAATGCGGTAAACACTTGGTTCAGTGAGCAACCACAATCCGTTTTTGCGGATGGCATTCGCCGCTTAAGTAAGCAATGGGATGCTTGCCTGAATGCCTAAGGTGACTTCTTCTGACCAACTCATGGTGCATAATTCATTCAAAATGAATGCTTTGTTTAATTCTACCACAGCTGTTAATGTTTCTTTCATGCTTTTGTAATAAAGCCGTTGGAACGGGTTTCAAATGAATGTCCCTAATAGTTTTCATATAGTATTCTAATGGTAATCTTTGCATTTAACAACATTTCCACTGCCATTAGATGTTTTTTCAGCTTGTCTGCTCATTGACCATGCTTCACATCCATATAGAAGTTCAGTTTCTATGTAGCGCTTTAACACTCTTTTTCTTGTTATCTTTTTAATTGGTAAGTATGTTTTTCATCTTGCAAAAGGCAACCTTCGCCATAGCGAATCTTGTTCTAATCTCATCAAGGCATCTCCCATCTCTAGAGGTAGTGTATTTTTGTTGTTGTAGCCAGGCGATAGAAAGAACAAGTAAAGGACCTCTTCTCATGCCATCAGCTGTATTGGGTATATGGTGCTAGCCCCATAATTTTATCCCAATTGGCACGTGGTTGGTGATGTGGTCATTATCCTGTTGGTTGCCTATATTTCCCATGATATTTACTGATTACAATTGTAGGTTATGTTGGCATATTGGTTAGTGTGCATGCCTGGTAAGACAGTTGTCTGGTTCAATCTCTTACTTAGGTAGGATTATCTTTGACCAGTACTGCTCTGTGGCTCAACTCAACTTTATAAAAATAGGTACCAGACAATTTCCTCAGATTTGTCTGGGCAGGAAGGGCACCCTACCTTATATGTCATGGCCCAGAATATGTGAAGGACTAACACTTCACAGCCTAGTGGCAGTATTGGTTATGGGACTACCTTTACTTATTTTAGGCTGGGTCAGCTTATCAGTCCAGGTCAATGAAAACAATCTTATTTCAAAGGAGATTTGAACACATGATTGCTATGATGGTCAGGAAGATTGGTGCTACTAGAAGTCAACATAGTGGTTTGGTACCCCCCCATAACAAAGGAAAAGTAAGGTGCATCCTTCCATTGATAGCCTACTGGACAACCTTGGAAAAGGTGGAGTACCTGTTTAAAAATAACAAATTTATTAGAGTTATCATTTATCAGTTATCAGTTCTTCTTCAGTATCAGTTATCTTCATTGCACTCTGGACAGGTCCATAGGTGCTCAGATCCTCCCCCCAGCATATGCATCAGCGTCTGGTAGCTAATAGTGCCAGTTCTGTGTTGGTTGACGAGGCACCTCGTTTTCCCGATGTACCTCTCGTGTCTGGCCATGCTAATTCTTGCTCCTAAGTCTTTCATCCTGGACAGCGATGTGGATTCACTGACGTCAAAGTCCTCTGTTCTCGACATATCTTTAAGGACGTTAATAACATCATTTTATCATCAAATTGTCATCAATTTATTAGATTAATTAGATGTAGTTAGTCCAGATCTTTTGAGCACATTATGAGGATAAATAAACTTGAAAAGGGGAAGGCAAAGAGATCAACTGGCCACATGGCATAATCTGGACAAGAACACAAGAATACAGGCCAGATCCAAGACTCTGGTAACCTTCGGAGATGGTGAACCAAGGCTGCCCATCTAATTGGCATGGCACATGATGATGATGAGAGGTTAAAAAAAGGGCTGGTAGAGTAGTATGAAAGATGGTGAACCACGGCTGCCCATCTAATTGGCATGGCACATGATGATGATGATGATGATGGTGATGATGATGATGATGATGATGATGGTGATGATGCTGGCGAGGAGTGGGTACAAGTGCCAACAGATTTCTGTATGTCCTTTTCAGTTTGCATCCAACTAGACAGAAAATGCAGACAAGAAAATCCGGCTGCTGTCGAGGCGGAAGTACAAGAGTTGATTTTCGAGAATTCATTAGATGATGCTGTCATTTACACAGATGGGTCAGTTGTCCGACATGTGAGAAGCCTTTACGGCGTGGACCGGAGGGAGAATTGTGAAGGAGGACTCTGGTGCTTTTGTTGAAGACAAGTAGCCTGACTATGGAAGTCATGGCACTAAGTAAAGCAATAACATGGCTCGAGACACAGACATTCACTAGGGCACGTGTCCTTAGCGACTCAATGAACATGTTCAAGAGGATAGAGATGGGGTGGATCTGAAGAGAGTGGTTGCTGTCTCTGGAGCGGTCTCGGCTGGCAAAGATTAGTTTCATCTTCATGCCAGGGAAATGAGGGGGCTGGCAAGCTCGCAGGTGGAGGGCGGATGCGCCATGGACCAGACTGACATTCTGAATGCACTACGAGAAGTAAGACTTTTGCGAGAACCAAGTGATGTCTGCGAATCTACAACCATGGTCAGACTGCGAGAACAGCAAATTAAAAGAGGTGTGGCCACACAAGAACACTACGCAGGAAGCCAAAGAAGATTGATAAACCAACACAGAACTGGTGTCGTTAGCCGCTACACGCTGCGGGATTTGCTGAGGAGGCAATCCGAGAACTTATGGACTGAATGGTTCGATGTGCAATGGAGATGATCTGTCGACTAACTAACTAACTGATGATGATGGGAGGTAAAAACAGGACTGGTAGAGTAGTGTGAAAGATGGTGAACCATGACTGCCCATCTAATTGGCATGGCACATGATGATGATGAGAGGTTAAAAAAAGGGCTGGTAGAGTAGTGTGAAAGATGGTGAAACACGGGTGCCCATCTAATTGGCATGGCACATGATGATGATGATGGTGATGATGATGATGATGATGATGATGATGATGATGGTGATGATGCTGGCGAGGAGTGGGTACAAGTGCCAACAGATTTCTGTATGTCCTTTTCAGTTTGCATCCAACTAGACAGAAAATGCAGACAAGAAAATCTGGCTGCTGTCGAGGCGGAAGTACAAGAGTTGATTTTCGAGAATTCATTAGACGATGATGCTGTCATTTACACAGATGGGTCAGTTGTCCGACATGTGAGAAGCCTTTACGGCGTGGACCGGAGGGAGAATTGTGAAGGAGGACGAAGACAAGTAGCCTGACTATGGAAGTCATGGCACTAAGTAAAGCAATAACATGGCTCGAGACACAGACATTCACTAGGGCACGTGTCCTTAGCGACTCAATGAACATGTTCAAGAGGATAGAGATGGGGTGGATCTGAAGAGAGTGGTTGCTGTCTCTGGAGCGGTCTCGGCTGGCAAAGATTAGTTTCATCTTCATGCCAGGGAAATGAGGGGGCTGGCAAGCTCGCAGGTGGAGGGCGGATGCGCCATGGACCAGACTGACATTCTGAATGCACTACGAGAAGTAAGACTTTTGCGAGAACCAAGTGATGTCTGCGAATCTACAACCATGGTCAGACTGCGAGAACAGCAAATTAAAAGAGGTGTGGCCACACAAGAACACTACGCAGGAAGCCAAAGAAGATTGATAAACCACACAGAACTGGTGTCGTTAGCCGC
The DNA here is from genome assembly GCA_963921405.1 of Cepaea hortensis. NCBI lineage: Eukaryota > Metazoa > Mollusca > Gastropoda > Stylommatophora > Helicidae > Cepaea > Cepaea hortensis. The sequence continues at coordinate 51,231,459 of OY992884.1, forward strand.
TACACGCTGCGGGATTTGCTGAGGAGGCAATCCGAGAACTTATGGACTGAATGGTTCGATGTGCAATGGAGATGATCTGTCGACTAACTAACTAACTGATGATGATGGGAGGTAAAAACAGGAATGGTAGAGTAGTGTGAAAGATGGTGAATCATGGCTGCCCATCTTATTGGCATGGACATGATGATGATGAGAGGTCCAAACATGACTGGTAGAGAAGTGTGAAAGATGACAAAGACCAATCAGAAACACAGAAACGTTCTTGACTTAGGGACATTAATTACAAGTACTTCTGAAGTCAGAGTAGGTTCACCTGATGGCAAGGGACACTGTTATTAGGTAAAGCTAATCCACACACACAATTCAGTCCATCACTAATAGAAGTATTGTGTATGGACTACGCTTGAGTTCAAAGTGAGTGAGCGCAAAACAAAATCTTGCAAGGTATAGGATTATAAATATGCAAAATCTGGGAGGTTCCTGAAAATAGAGGCAGGGGTCAATGCACTTCACGTTGGAAATATCGTATCAAAGACACTATGGGCTCAGAAATTTATAAGGAATTATCAAAGGACCGAGAATCTTTTCAACATTTGTGATGAGAGTGACATTCTGCAAATGACTTGCTACAAGATGATGATGATGATGATGATTTGTTAGAAATAGTCATCCAGAACATGACAGCCCTTGGGACATGTCTGTATGTGCTCCATCTCTATCAGAAGATTTAGAAGAGTGGGTGCATCTAGTTCTAATGGTCATTTGGTTATACATGCCTCTGTTTTATCTTCAACGGTGACCCTCCGTGCTAGTGTGGTATTGGATTCTGATTCTGCCAGTGGTAGATTCATGTAGTCATTGATGTAGGGTTTTCTTGTGCAACTGATAATGATGCATTGGTTTTGTCTCAGCCAATTCTCAGTGTACCCTGTATGTGACATGATTCTTTGAACTATAAACTTATGTGTTTGCTGAGTTCAGAATATCATCATCATCATGTGCCTTGCCAGCTGTCATAAATGTTCATGTCTCTCCACAGAACTCGGTCCTTGGTGTTCTGAATCAACTCTGCTGATGATATTTCCCCATGCCACCGTCTCAGTCCATCCGGCATCTTTTCTCTTGGTCTGCTGATGCTTCTTCACCCATTGATCTTTCCAATTGTCAAAATGTTTTCTAATCAATCTCTTCTCATTCTATGAGCACAGAACACTGTCTGTCTATTTCTTATAGTTGTTATATTATGTTTTGCTTTTATTAACCTTTTCTGGGCAGTTATTGTTCGTTACTCTGGCAGTCCAAACATTTGCAACATTAATCTCAATAACCACACTTCCATTGCTTCCAAGCTTTTCTACATTTTTTCATTCACATTCCATTATTCACTGTGATACAGCAAAACATGTTCCATGTAGCACTTCAGCACTCTCTTTCTAACATTCAATGATAGTAACTTATTGCATAAAATACTTTTAATTTTCTGAAATGCAGCTTTTGCTTGATCTATTTGGCTCTTAATCTCTGTAATGTAATCTGATGTTATGATTGCCTCTAATGTATAAATTTATCAACTTGGTTATTTACCCTTCTATTGTTGTATCGTATGTTGTTGTTAGTTTCAGAGTATATACATTTACATTAAACAGAACCCTATTGAGCCTCACGATAGAACTGACATCTTGGGTGTGACATTTCATGAACTCCAGAAGCACACTCAGCAAAAACTCAATACTAGTGCCAAAGAAGTGGAAGAACTAAAGAAGACAAAAGAGAAGGTAATTGTTTTGTGCAAGCAATTGTTTTATTCTATAACAAGCAACATACTGTTATTACACTGATGTTGTCATAGTTAGTTGACTGGCTAGATCAGATCAGACCTGCCATCACATCTCTCTCAGCTGCCACTTTGTAACTAGGAAGCTCAACAAATGGCTCAACCAAATGAACACTACAAAAACTCAACCAAATGAACACAACAAAAGCTCAACCAAATGAACACAACATGTAACTAGGAAGTTCAATAAAAGACTCAACAGCTGAACACAACAAAAGCTCAACCAAATGAACACAACAAAAGCTCAACCAATTGAACACAACATATAATAGGAAGCTCAGCAAAAAAAAAAAAAACCACACACACACACGCATGCACGCACGCACGCATGCGCGCTCTCTCTCTCTCTCTCTCTCTCTCTCTCTCTCTCTCTCTCTCTCTCTCTCTCTCTCTCTCTCTCACTCCACTCCACTCCACTCACTCCACTCACTCCACTCCACTCACTCCACTCCACTCACTCACTCACTCCACTCACTCACACAGAGAGAGAGAGAGAGAGAGAAGCTTGCACTTGTGTCTGTCTTTCCTTTCATCGAAATTTCAGTTATATTTTGTGTTCATTCAGTTTTAAGTCATTCTCCAGCACATAATTTTACTAGAGAAGAATTTTCTGAAACAACCAACCAGTTTTCTTTATAAATCCTGTGTAAATTACTTTGATTTAATGGCATCTCTTATTAGAAGGATTTCACACATTATTTTAACCTTTTTCTTTCCGTTATGTTAAAAAGGCTGATGCAGAAATACAAACACTGAAAGAGAAACTCCAGAAAGCTGACATAACTTCAAAGAAAGAAAAGGCTGATGACATCAAACTGGTCAGTATTTGTGCCACGTGCTGGTTATATTAGTAAACAAATTTCAAAATGGTATTGACAGATTGTTTTGTACATAAAAAACATCAACTTTGGTACAAATGTTTAACTGATTTAGTGCCTAAGAACAATTTATCACCAAATGTGACCTCCCATTTGGACAGAAGGATAATATATCACCATACTAAGGTCACCTGTTATTTTTTTTTTGTGTGTGGCATCTTTTGCAAATTCAATCCTAAGTGAATGGAAATTTACATTAAAATACTTGTTCATTTGATTGTGCACCATGTTTTGTTCAGACCTACTTTTTGTTTGGCATTGAATCAGTTAATTTTGTATGTGTCTTTTATTTATTAAGTTCTGTGTTTATATTTTATTTTCATTTGTCCTCACATCTGAAATATTGACAATAAATAAATGTCATGGAGAACATATACAGTCATTTGAGATATGGTGTTATAAAAAATGGCAAGAAGCAGCTGGATTGGAAAATTAACAAATAAACAAGCTCTGGAAAATAGAGCAAAGATCTTGTGATTGATACAGAAGAAACATTAACTTGTGTACATTCTTTCCCCCTCTAGGATGCACATTTGCCTGGTACTACAAGATCACTCACGAATATGTTACAAGATTACTCACAAATATGTTACAAGATCATTCACAAATATGTTACAAAATAACTCACAAATATGTTATGAGATCAATCACAAATACATTACAAGATTACTCACAAATACATTACAAGATAACTCACAAATACCATGATAAAAAGACAAATGAAATTCATGGGGCTTGTCAACAGGAAAAATGGAATAGAGAAATTAGCCTTCTGTAGGGAAAATACCTGGCAGGAGAGACATAAACAGATTATGTGGAAAGCTTAAATAGCTGGGCAGGCAATAATGAAATAAGCAACAGCAATTGATCAAAATTTCAGATGACAATGGATTGGAGAGTCATGACGGCCAATTTCTGCTTCAGACCAAGCACTTGAGGATGAAGAATATTATGGTGTACTCTTGCCTTTTATATTCATGTGGGTGGTTTGTGAACTCCATCTTTGATAGCAATTTCTGACTGCCTAGCCCTGCTCAGGTGCAGACTGTCAGGACAAACTATGAGTGCTTTGTTCTGTCAGGACAAACTATCAGTGCTTTGTTCTGTTCAAATGCAGAATGTCATGACAAATGATGAGTACCTTGCTCTTCTCAGGTGCAGATTCTCTGGACAAATGAGAATGAATATTGTTTATATTTTAAAATGTATAAAATTATTTCACAATCATGTTTTCTGTCCCTGTGATACAGTTGCAGGATGAGAACAAGAAGCTACAAGAAGATATAAAACAACTGAAAAAGATGTTAGAAGCAGCCAGAGAAAGAAACAAGGAAGTACGTGCAAGTGTATTTTTAAAATGAAATATATTTTGCATTTATAATTAGTTTCAGAAACATGCCATGTTAAACTTTCTCTTGCTTCCTAAATATTTATGATTCTGAATGAAATTGTTCCTTGGTTTAGTATATTTTACACCTTTAAAATATGTGTACACTCACTGAAGAATTACTTTTTGCTGGCGCCTAGAGTCTAATAAATGCATGCAAAGAGAAATGGCAAAATATGTTAATGTATTATCTGTGGTGCAGGGAGTCTCTGTGGCGAAGTGGTCAAGCCGTTTGACTCGTGCTCCGAAGGTTGTGGGTTCGATTCCGGGCCACGCCCTTCGGTTTACAAGTTAAATGTTTCGGAGACTCCTGTGGGTCGTCGCTAAAAGCTACGGAGTTCGTGCTTTGTGCGACGCTTTCCGCGCTGTGGAAAGAGACCGAGCCATATGGGATACAACCCGGTGCAATGAAGTCAACTGTCGACTTTTAAGCGACTCTGTGGTGCACACAAAATATAAACTGAAGATCAACATGTCTAAGACTGACACTATCTAGATATGTAGATTGCGTCTACACTTAACATACATATGCTTAACACACAAGTTAAATGTATTCCAGAGTCAAGTAATAAGAGTCAATAGATTTAAAACATACAGCTTTTCTGTGGCAACTTACAGATGTGAATCATGGAACACTTCACAATTACTAGAGAAGAAAATGGTCTAATTGGCTTAAATGTTACAGACAAATTATGAGAATATCATGGATCAAGAAGAAGAAAAATACTGACCTTCTACCAAATCTGATCTTCCAAGAAAACTGGTTTATAAACAGTCACATGTCTCAGATACTGAAGTTTTAAAGATAGACCAGTATTCAAAAGCATGGTTCCTGGAAGAAGAGGCAGAAGTTATAACTCGACAGTGGATACCAAATGTCAAAGGCATCCTGTGCATGAAAATGCACAAGACATGGAAGAGATAAAGCTTTTTTCTTGTGGGAAATTATGAGCATGATGTCCTGCAGTGGGCTTTCTACATGATGACAGAGTTTCAAGTATTTAGGTTGCATTTTCACACAAGATAGAAGAATCTAACAGAGAAGTAGACAACAATCAAATGTGAAGGTAATGACATGCCTGCTGTCACCATTACTCAAGCATTCACATCATCTTCTGCTGCTCTTTATTCTCTATTGGAGCATAGAATGTCACAGTATCACAGCAATGAACATCACAATAAACTGCGAGATGCTAGGCAAGAAACATGTTTCTCCTGTCTTGGACATGTAGTAACAGATGATGGCAGAAGTGAAACAGAAATCAAAACGAGAATAGGAATGGCCATATATGTTCTTAACATAATAAAATCAGTATTAACATCTAGAGAGATTAACAACACATTAAAGCTGAGAATTGTCAAATGTTTTATATGTTCAACACTATTATGTGGCGCGAGAGCCTGGACAATGAACAAGCAATTAGGAAGTCAAATAGAGGCCCTGGAGAAGTGAATAGACAGAAGAATATGCTTTATTTCTTGGAAACAAAAATAATGAAATACAGAGATTCTAGACAAATGGGAATGAAAAGAGAGTTGATGAAAGAAATACAAAAGAGGCAAATGAAATATTTCAGCCACATTAAAAGACATAACACTCTTATAAAACCCATACTAGTGGATAAAGTTTAAAGCAAGTGAGCAAGAGGTAGACAACGATACAAGTGGGAAGATAACATCAAGAGATGAACAAACAGCAGCATGTCAGAATATACAGTCAGGGCATGAGACAGACAGTATTGGAGATCCATTGCTGCCAACCTTTATTGTGGAAATGGCACCTGATTGATTGATTGATTGATTGAAGCATAAACCCTCAATCAACTCACGCCAAGCCGTTCTAGATTTTGCTATTTCCGTTACATGTCCACCCCGTATTATTCATCTCTATCTCAAATTCTCTTTGCAATGTGGGGTTAGGTCTCCCTCTATGGGATCCAGTGGGATCCAGTGGAAATGACCTTCTAGTTATTCTGTTATTAGGTTTTCTCACTGTGTGTTCTGTCCAGCTCTAGTGTCATTTCCCTCATCTCTTGATTCTCTGGAATACAATATAAACAGTATAAAATAATACAAAGTAATGCAGCTTTACAGATACAAATGTGTCTGTTTACAGCAGAGCTGTGATATTTGCACCATTTGACTAACACATCCAACATCTTCAGACATTAATTGACTGGGTTAAATCTGTCTAGTTCTCTCCCTATGTTCTGCATGAATGATTCTGTCATACCAGTTCAGTCCTTCTGTTCTGCACAGACACCAGTTAATGAATGTGTGTAGTCTGTTGGTAATTACTACTGGTAGTTCTCACTTTAACTGCACAATCCTGAAGTGATACAGACCATATGTCTACCAATAGTCTGCTACCAGTGCCAAACATGGACATTATTTAAATTGCAACAGGGTAAACTCATCACAGGCAAAATAAAATACTTAAAAAAGAAATCTGCCGGCTTCATTAGAAGAAACAGAATTAGAAATAATGACATCACAATCAATGCCACTGCAACAAAGTGGTTCAGACATCTTGTGAGTCTGAAGCCTCATGAGGTACCATTTTGTGCCTACAATCGGGCTTGCCTGTTGGCCTGGGGTCATGTGTTCAAATCCCATTAAGACAGATTTAAAAAAAAATTGTTGGAAATATGATAAGGTACTTAGTTCAGAATGGGTTAATATTATGTGTCCAGGGTGCTATACCAGTTCGGATTGTGTACAGACCAGATTCAGACAGTGGCGACCGGGCTTCATCACTGAACTCAGACGAGAAGCATCTGTTTGATGAGCTGCAGAGAGAGTTGCTGGACCTGAAGCAGAGCATGAGGTATCATGAAACTGATCTCTCCAGGAAGGTAAGCATGCTGATGACTGCTGGACATTCTGAACGAGCCTGTTTGTGGCATGATTGTTGGAAATTCTGAGCGAGTCTGTGGCATGATTGCTAGAAATCCTAAATGGTGTGTGGCATGATTGTTGGAAATTCTGAGCAAGTCTGTGGCATGATTGCTGGAAATCCTAAATGGTGTGTGGCATGATTGTGGAAATTCTGAGCGAGTCTGTGGCATGATTGCTGGAAATCCTAAATGGTGTGTGGCATGATTGCTAGAATTATTGATCAAGCCTGTTTGTGGCATGATTGCTGGAAATTCCAAACGAGTCTGGGGAATGATTGCTGGAACTACTGAGGAAGCTTATTTGTGACATGATTGCTGGAAATCCTGAGTGAGTCTGTTTTTGGCATGATTGCTGGAAATCCTGAATGTGTCTGTTTGTGGCATGAATACTGGAAATCCTGAGTGAGTCTGTTTGTGGCATGGTTACTGGAAATCCTGAGTGAGTCCATTTGTGACATGATCGCTGGAAATCCTGAATGAGTTTGTTTGTGGAATGTCTGCTGGAAATCTTCAGTGAGTCTGTTTGTGGCATTATTGCTAGAAATCCTGTGAGTGTGATATGATTGCTAGAAATTCTGAGTGAGTCTGCTTGTGGCATGAGTGCTGGAAATTATTAGTGATCTTGTTTGGGGCCAGATTGCTGGAAATCTTGAGTGTGTTTGTGGCATGATTGCTGGAAATCCCGTTGAGTGTAAGACATGATTGCTATTTTTTTTTTTTAAGCAACATGATTGCTATAAATCCTGAGTGAGTGCGTTTGTGACATCATTGCTGGAAATTTTGTGAGTGTGTGACATGATTGCTAGAAATTCTGACCGAGTATATTTTAAGTAAGATTGTTGGAAAATCTTGAACTGTTTATGGCATGATTGCTGGAAATTGCTATAATCAGCTAGAGAATAATAACAACACAACACACTTTGTTTATCGTCTGATTAAGTCTTGTGTCACAACCCAGTTTCAAATTCCCATCTTCACAAGACAGTGTTGCAGAACTCTTCCTTCCCTCTCCTATCTCAGAAACCATTTGGGGGTGCAAGACCGGTAATGGAACTTCACACATATGCAGGGAGGCATATTATAATGTAACCGTGTCCTGACTCAGCACAGCACGCACAGGCTGGTTGTGATTATCCCCAGGTTTGTTTCTGCCACAAGTTTTAGGTCTTTCATTATCAACAGACTCCAACTTAATACTGCCTTGGTTTATGGTTCCATTGCCCAGCTACTAAGTTGAGTGTGTGGAGCAACACTGTTAGCTGTGAATTTTGTTCGAGTGCCTTTACATCTGTCTGCATTTGTTTGTAGCATTAACTGCATGTTCAGAAAAATGGTGGCTGGTCGGTCACTAAAATAACTGTGTTGCCTTATGCAGTTTTGTGTGACTGCTGGTTTTCTGGTGACTGCTGCTTCTATCGACGATGAACTGTATTTTTTGTGGCGGACTTCTGTGTTGACATTCTGGCAGCGGCATTATGCATATTATACCTGCACTGACTGTTGGTTTGTTGAGATTCCTGTCTGTTCCACTTTTCACATGGTGCAGTGAGTTGCATTTTGTGTGATATTCACTGGCACAGGAACGAAGCATAATGGGGCTACCCTTTGCCGTGAAGTTGGAACCGCACCTGACTAACTGTCTTGGCAAGTAAGCGTGCTAACCACTCTGTGTCTGTGTGTAAAATTAATGGACATAAAATGTAACTAAGAAACTCAGCAAAGGAAACACACACACAGGTGCAAGTGAACATTTCAACCAAACTCTTTATCTTTTTTTGCTTTGTATCCTCCCACTTTTTTTTCGTCCTCCCACTTTTTTCTCCTCCCACTTTTTTCTCCTCCCACTTTTTTCTCCTCCCACTTTTTTTGTCCTCCCAATTTTTTCGTCCTTCCACTTTTTTCATCCTCCCACTCGTTAGGCATCATAGAGAGGGGAAAGTGGAGTTCCAGTGCCTGTGACTAGCACCTTCCCTCCCTGTCCCTCCATGGCACATGAGCAATATGTTTCTAGGGTCACATAAATTGCCTACTGATTTGCTACACCTGTCGTAGGTTCATTGCCTACTTGACCCTGTTATATTTGCTGCTGCCATCATGTCACACTCACGGACGGGTAGAACAAACACACACACAAAGAGCGATCATCCACCTTCAGGAGATGTTGCTATTCTATGTTGCGAACAGATCACCAGGTCTAGGGCTGAGTCTCAACAGTTTGCAGTAGAACGGCTGCCCAGCCTGCACCTGAGATCCAACTGCGAGTGTTTCTTTAAAGAAAAGCAAGCAATGAAAAGCTATGTAACTGCTACAACTTTAATATAACTTTATCAGTGAAGAAAAATAAATTACCAAAATACTTAGATAGAAAACTGAAATATCACAGTCATAAAATAAAGTTTCCTCGTAAACTATTCTGATTTTTACCTTTTGTTCGTTGATAAAGACTTTGGTCTTAATGTTTGCTTGATTCTTTGTGTACTTTTTGTCACCAACTGGCTGGGGGTAGATCCCAGATGGGCAACCACTCAGCCAAAATCATTTTCTTCTACTGGTGTTTAGTTCTGGATGCAGTTTAAGATCCCCTAACTCTGTCAGAAGGGACTAGTTACCACCCAGATCCCAGAGAGAAAACGTGGAACTAATGTCTTTTATGCTGATTTAAGACACTGTCCCTGATACTCAAGAAAACAGCCAAGAAGTGGCTCGTTGAAGATAGAATATATCTATATAGTTTTGGCTGTACTTGGTATCACCAGAAGTGAGAAAGGAGGAGTTAAGACATGCAACGTAATCTGGTTACTTATGACTGCATAGGCAAGATACCTCCCGGACATAGATTCCCACTTCTGGATAATATGTGCGAACCCCCACTAAATGATACAATAATGTGTGTACTTGATTAAGCTACACAAACATTTATAAACATTTAGAATTATACGGACAAATTGAGTTTTAAAATACAACAACTGTGTTTATTATTGCTATTGATGATCATATGATGATGATGATTATATTATGGTATACGTAACTCATCTGGCTGAAAAGCTCAGAAGCACATAGGTCCTGCTTCCCCCAGTGAGACGCAGTTCACTGTCAGATTGAAGGAGTCCAAATTGGTCCCTCACAAGGCTAAGTCACTTCCTGATATGGGTTGTTGACTGTCCATTGCTCCTAAGAGATCTGGAATGAAACGAACGGAGATGGGTAGTATCTACGTCTACACATCTCAAACACATATGTCTATACATTCATATAAACATACATTCCAGTCATAATATATGATGGTATGATGATAGATGATGGCATGTTACATAAACATATATCAGTTCTAAATAAATAAATATATATGTATATATTAATAAAACTATTTAGAACATCTATAGCTCAAAACATACATATTCATATACATTTGTGTAATGGAGTGTTTCCCATATAAGTTCACCTCACTTACTCTTTCCCTTTCTGATTCATTCATACTGTCTTGTCGGAAGGGCTGGTCGCACAGTCCTGTCGAACATTAAATGCCTTCCCTGAATCTGTCTGGGATATTGAATGTCCTAAGTCATGTCTGTCCTCATGCAGACATCATGCAGACAAGGTGAACTGGTGCCATTCCTCAAACCAAGTGGTTTCACCATAATCTTGGTAGGCACTCAAAGTGTTGGTCCAAATAATCAATGTTAATTGGACGCTATCAAGAGACTGGTAGCTCTCAGGAATTTCTCCTAAGTAGTCAGTCTCCCCAATGTTTAACATCATACAGGATGAATCTAAATGTATCTCCTGTACATGCCTAAGCCACACGCTCATGTAGCTTGGATAATGGATTTCTCCAAATTATCACATACAACAAATCAGACAACCAAGTGGTGAATGAAAGAAGAAAATAGTTCTCAGTGAAATCGTAAAGCTAGAACTGGAACATTAAGTACAAAGAAAATCCACCAGTGTAAAGTTTGGGAGAATATGCAGAACAAGAAACTACACAAGCCTTCAGACTAGCAGACAACTAATCAGAGTAATGGTCTTACCTGGGTTATAGCTAGGAAATCCTGTCATACGACTTTGTACAGAAGTCCAACAGAACGAAATGTTAATATTTCTCCAGTAGGTATCCTAAGAATGCTATTGTGAATTTGCGTCTGAAGTCTTGCTGACCATGCATGTCGTTTTATTCTATTCAATTCCTGGCTAGTTTCCAGGTTGGCTAATTAATATTCCCCTTTTCATTAACTCCGCCTATTTTTCCATGTAAGATGATTTACCTAGATGGATTAAGTGCCAAATTCTTTTCACCCCTCCTCCTTTCCTGTGAAGGGTAGTTTCATCTGTCAATCAAATTGACCGCTGCCCCCCACGCCTGAAACAATGAAACCTGCTTTGGCGGCAATGCAGTTGCATCATTACATTCCAATAGGCTGGTAACACCAGCCTTCCCGGTTGCTGGCAGGAATGTGTCAGCCATGTGTTTCTACTTTGCCCCGTAGTACTGCGGAGAGGTGTTAAGCATCTGGTCCTAATTGCTCCTTTGTGGTGGCAATTACAGACGTCCCGGCTCCACAAAGTCTGGGCTTTTAGGTAGGTGTTAGGCCTGCATTAAATTGCCGTCTTTGGATCACACGGGTTTTCCCCTGAGTAGCATGTCCATGTATCAATTCATCTCCAGCCCAGATTTCACACTTTTCGGTCTTTCTCTCCCCTGGTACTGAAAACAATGAGTTTTCAACCTTTGATAGCACCCGCCGCCGACTGGTGCCGTGATGTCTGAGTTTTACGTTTGATCTGGACATCAAAGCTTTCTCAGACCTAGCATTACAGAAATGATGGGGCGTGCGTGGTCAAAATGCAATTTTATCTTGTTTGCAATCTCTGTTAGTTTTTCCTTATTCCTTGGTTGGGGACTAGATTATTTTCTGGTGGATAATTATTCTTTTACATAGAGAATGATAGAATAATTATTGTGGGCTCTTTAATTCCTTTCAAACTTGTGTCATTCGGATGCTGCCGGGGCTGTCCCGCCACATAGCTTCCCAATTTAAGTAGGTTCATTAATGAAGCCTATAACAGAGCCTCGGCAGCATTCAAGAATGTATCTAAGTGCTCTCCATTCCAGAATTACCTCCAAGTCTGGGTTCCCAATATTCCTTGTGGCAGTGGGGTGTCCGGTGCGTCCAGAAAGACATCCCATGTCCATTCTCCCAGGACAAATCTTGCAAATCTTTGCTCCTGGTGTTGTGTCGGATTTCCAGGCTATTGCTCGGTAATGTCCTGTCCTCTGGAGGTTTTACTTTTTCCCAGCCGGGAAATTGCAAAATGTATAACAAGATTCTCCGGCGCCGCAGAGAGACTGTTATTTTCCACTCAATTTCTGGCCCTTGTCCTATAAGCAGAGGAAGTGCCATCAGTGTTTTCTTAAAAGAATTGGTTGCAGTAATGTTGCTCCATTTTCTTTTCCTCCGTCGGCCAAAGATCATAAAATCCTTTAATCTCCTCCTTTTGGCAGGAAATTTGCTAAACATCATAATTTTATGATGTGCATTCAACTCATACTTGCCTCTTTCTTGGTAGGGCGTCTGTTTACTCCCTCCTGATTTAAGAGTTTTCTTCCCTCGATAATTCTTTATCCAGGTGCGTTCCTCTTCAACAGAGTTCCATTTTGAATCTGTGTTAGAAAGTATAAGGCTAGTAGAAGTTGTCCAGCTTTGAGAAATCATGTTGTTCCCCAAGAACTGTGAATTTGTATCACTCCTTGTAGAAGTATACATAAACAGCTGTTCTCCCCATCCAACATTGGTTGAAGTGAAAGGTAAACAAGGTCCTGAGCGTTGAGTATACCAACCGCTCCGGTTTTGTTCCGCTGCAGAGTCCATCATTTGTGATCCCCTGTTAGCTTCAGCTGTGTTGATGATAAGCATTACCTTCATCCTGTCCAAAGAAGTATTTTCTTCTTTGTTGTTAGCAGACATGTTTATCGTCCCTGAATCAGAGTCCGTGGTATAACCTACATGAATGCTTTGTGTATCTTGAGTTTCCTTTTCGAAAGACTCCAAGATACTGACATCGTAAGAATTCTCCTCCGTGTCTTGTTTGTCCTCCATGGCTGGGCTCTCTTGTGCCAAGTCCAATTGAAGTATTCTCTCCCTGGTCTGGTTTTCTTGTTCCAAATCCAATAGAAGTGAATGTTGTGGGATGTCATTTTCACTGCCATATCCCACCTGAGATAAGTAATTCAAACTGATAATTATTTCATCTTGTGTGGCCACACCGTGAGAAACAATGGAATCCTGTTTTACATCCATTCCGGTCTCAGTTGAATTCATTTCCACTCCTAGTTTCTCTGAACTGAAGGGAATAAAAGAGTCGGGTAAGGTCTCGCCTTCGATCTCTTTAATAGTTTTCCTCAGGTCCTCCTCCTCCTGGATTTTTCTCCTTTGGGAAGTCTTAGGAAGCTCCTGAGATTGCTGGGTTGCCAAGCCAGCTAATCCGCTTTCATTGCGGTGTAAACATTTATCACGTTTGTGACTGTTTACCGAACGCTTGGTACATTTATTCCTATTCCGTTTATTTTTAATATTTTTAGGAATAGGCGAGGGAAGCATCTGCCTTTCTGTGCGCAAGTTTTTGTTTTTCTGAGCCATGGGGATTTGCGAAGGAATGCATGCCTCTTCTTTGTGACGGTCAGCTTCCCTGCTTTCTATCAGAGTTTCGGCTTGAGTGATTGGCTTTTCCTCAATCGAGCTGGTAGATTCCTCCACGTTCAGTATTTCAATTTGCTTCTTCTTCATCTCATCTTCTTCAGCTTTGTGACGCATATCTGCTTCTAATTCTGCAACTCTTTTCATCATCTGCTCATCTTCTTTGTCCCACCAATCCATTTCTTCTCTAATAAATAGTTCTAGCTTCTCTCCTACTAAGCCGAGCCTTATGCCCCATCCTCTAGCGGACTCTAAGAAATCTGTGCGTGCATCCATGATCTCTTCTCAGCTTAAACTCAGGTAAGTAATTATATTATTACCCTACAGAGAGCTAGTCAGATTTATGCTAGAGCAGGATAGTGACAAGAGGAACAGACACTGCTATGAGAATGATAGTAGTGAATTTGAGTGAGAAAGTTGATGCAAAGCAGTCCGTCATACACTGAATTAACTAAGCATTATCAAATTATTCATGATTAAATCAAATGATAAAGCATGTAATCAAAAAATCATCAAGTAAATCATCAATAAACTAATTAATATCACTAATTAATGTGATTATTAATTCTACAGTGTTGAATGATGTAAATTAACTCATATGATATTATCCATTATTAACTTTTTAACAAGTTATTTAAATTCTACAGACTTCCCTAGAAACAAATTCCTAAGTTAATACTTAGCAAATGTAATGGGTGAAGAATGAAAGAATGGTTTATGAAAATCAATAGTCTAGAATTTATTCTCTGATTCTATCATGGATGAGAAGTCCTGATGTGTCAAAATCTTGCCTACACTCAAGCAAGCTATTACATTAGAAATATATTATAACTAACTAATGCTGCTAAGAATGTAAGTGAGAATGACCTAGGTTCTATCCATGGGCAAGACCGGAATAATACCAGACTAACAGATTTGAAATAGGTTCGTTCCTTGCGAGCGAACCAAAGTGTTCTAGGGTTTACTCCCGGATTCTATAGCGGATGAGCAGACCAATAGGTTCTAGGGTTTACTCCCGGATTCTATAGCGGACGAGCCGTCCCAATATGTCACCAACTGGCTGGGGGTAGATCCCAGATGGGCAACCACTCAGCCAAAATCATTTTCTTCTACTGGTGTTTAGTTCTGGATGCAGTTTAAGATCCCCTAACTCTGTCAGAAGGGACTAGTTACCACCCAGATCCCAGAGAGAAAACGTGGAACTAATGTCTTTTATGCTGATTTAAGACACTGTCCCTGATACTCAAGAAAACAGCCAAGAAGTGGCTCGTTGAAGATAGAATATATCTATATAGTTTTGGCTGTACTTGGTATCACCAGAAGTGAGAAAGGAGGAGTTAAGACATGCAACGTAATCTGGTTACTTATGACTGCATAGGCAAGATACCTCCCGGACATAGATTCCCACTTCTGGATAATATGTGCGAACCCCCACTAAATGATACAATAATGTGTGTACTTGATTAAGCTACACAAACATTTATAAACATTTAGAATTATACGGACAAATTGAGTTTTAAAATACAACAACTGTGTTTATTATTGCTATTGATGATCATATGATGATGATGATTATATTATGGTATACGTAACTCATCTGGCTGAAAAGCTCAGAAGCACATAGGTCCTGCTTCCCCCAGTGAGACGCAGTTCACTGTCAGATTGAAGGAGTCCAAATTGGTCCCTCACAAGGCTAAGTCACTTCCTGATATGGGTTGTTGACTGTCCATTGCTCCTAAGAGATCTGGAATGAAACGAACGGAGATGGGTAGTATCTACGTCTACACATCTCAAACACATATGTCTATACATTCATATAAACATACATTCCAGTCATAATATATGATGGTATGATGATAGATGATGGCATGTTACATAAACATATATCAGTTCTAAATAAATAAATATATATGTATATATTAATAAAACTATTTAGAACATCTATAGCTCAAAACATACATATTCATATACATTTGTGTAATGGAGTGTTTCCCATATAAGTTCACCTCACTTACTCTTTCCCTTTCTGATTCATTCATACTGTCTTGTCGGAAGGGCTGGTCGCACAGTCCTGTCGAACATTAAATGCCTTCCCTGAATCTGTCTGGGATATTGAATGTCCTAAGTCATGTCTGTCCTCATGCAGACATCATGCAGACAAGGTGAACTGGTGCCAATCCTCAAACCAAGTGGTTTCACCATAATCTTGGTAGGCACTCAAAGTGTTGGTCCAAATAATCAATGTTAATTGGACGCTATCAAGAGACTGGTAGCTCTCAGGAATTTCTCCTAAGTAGTCAGTCTCCCCAATGTTTAACATCATACAGGATGAATCTAAATGTATCTCCTGTACATGCCTAAGCCACACGCTCATGTAGCTTGGATAATGGATTTCTCCAAATTATCACATACAACAAATCAGACAACCAAGTGGTGAATGAAAGAAGAAAATAGTTCTCAGTGAAATCGTAAAGCTAGAACTGGAACATTAAGTACAAAGAAAATCCACCAGTGTAAAGTTTGGGAGAATATGCAGAACAAGAAACTACACAAGCCTTCAGACTAGCAGACAACTAATCAGAGTAATGGTCTTACCTGGGTTATAGCTAGGAAATCCTGTCATACGACTTCGTACAGAAGTCCAACAGAACGAAATGTTAATATTTCTCCAGTAGGTATCCTAAGAATGCTATTGTGAATTTGCGTCTGAAGTCTTGCTGGCCATGCATGTCGTTTTATTCTATTCAATTCCTGGCTAGTTTCCAGGTTGGCTAATTAATATTCCCCTTTTCATTAACTCCGCGTATTTTTCCATGTAAGATGATTTACCTAGATGGATTAAGTGCCAAATTCTTTTCACCCCTCCTCCTTTCCTGTGAAGGGTAGTTTCATCTGTCAATCAAATTGACCGATGCCCCCCACGCCTGAAACAATGAAACCTGCTTTGGCGGCAATGCAGTTGCGTCATTACATTCCAATAGGCTGGTAACACCAGCCTTCCCGGTTGCTGGCAGGAATGTGTCAGCCATGTGTTTCTACTTTGCCCCGTAGTACTGCGGAGAGGTGTTAAGCATCTGGTCCTAATTGCTCCTTTGTGGTGGCAATTATAGACGTCCCGGCTCCACAAAGTCTGGGCTTTTAGGTAGGTGTTAGGCCTGCATTAAATTGCCGTCTTTGGATCACACGGGTTTTCCCCTGAGTAGCATGTCCATGTATCAATTCATCTCCAGCCCAGATTTCACACTTTTCGGTCTTTCTCTCCCCTGGTACTGAAAACAATGAGTTTTCAACCTTTGATAGCACCCGCCGCCGACTGGTGCCGTGATGTCTGAGTTTTACGTTTGATCTGGACATCAAAGCTTTCTCAGACCTAGCATTACAGAAATGATGGGGCGTGCGTATCTTGTTTGCAATCTCTGTTAGTTTTTCCTTATTCCTTGGTTGGGGACTAGATTATTTTCTGGTGGATAATTATTCTTTTACATAGAGAATGATAGAATAATTATTGTGGGCTCTTTAATTCCTTTCAAACTTGTGTCATTCGGATGCTGCCGGGGCTGTCCCGCCACAGATAAAGACTTTGGTCTTAATGTTTGCTTGATTCTTTGTGTACTTTTCCTTTTGTCAGCGTCAAGCTTTTAGGTTACATTTTGTTTTCCTTTGTTTTTAAGTATCCGTTTGACAGCAGTTACCCCACTTGTCAATTCCATTTGTGTCTATGTGTGTTTGCTATAGGTGATTGAGGCAGAGTCTGAGGCTGCCCATTGGAGAGATGAAATGAAGCAGAAAGAGAAGGAGTTTGAGGCTGAGCTAGAGGTACATCGTCTGGCCACGGAACTCATGAGAGTATGTAAATGTTTCTTTTAGATCATGACTCGTCACAACAACTGGTGCTGTAATATCTGTTCTTTCATTTATCTCCCACTTGACAACAAATAGACAGGTTATGCGACAGTCGTGAAAGATATATTTGACTGACTGTTCTGCCAGTCTGCATGTACACAGCAGTGCTGGGACCAACTTCTGTCTGAATAAGTGATTGTTCAGTCTGTTGTGACCTGTTCTGCTATGCAACAGGATACCCTGTTTTTATAAACATGCAATAAGGAGATGGAGGCAGTAACAGCGGCATTCAGGTGGCTAGAGGAGACTACTGCAACACATGTTGTATTCATTACAGATTCAAAGAGTATGCTTAATAAGGTGGCAAAAGGAATGTTTTGTGTGGAATGGCTCTTGTCGCTTCAGAGGTCACAGATTGTGAGAATTGTATGGATATTTTGCCCTGGCCATGCGGGGTTACGGGGGAATGAACAGGCTGATAGGCTAGCAGAGAATGCACCTCTCGGTGGTAGTTTGCCTATGGACAAGGGGGAGGTGGTCATGCGCTTGTGGGACCATGTGAAGAAGGCGGGGGAACAGATTGAGAATCAATATGTGGAAAGAATGAGATTACGGGGGATTGGCAGGGGTTCTGGAAGAATCTCAAAACTGAGAGGGAAGACCAGGAGAACATTTAATCAGATAGTGGTGGGAACGATTAGTAGTATGACTCTTCACTGGCTGTTGAACGAGGGGACGGAGCACGTATGGGAATGTCCTGAGTGCAGTGATGTCGGTTCTTAACTCAACTTAACTCAACTATAAACATGCAAACAAGTAAAGAACCCTTTTATATGCCTTAGTAGGAAAATGGTACTAGACCAGCATTGTTATAGACATTTCATCACTGGGTGGGTGATGGGATCAGTATCACACTGGATGGATGATGGGGTCAGGGTCACACTGGTCACCTTTACTTCCCTAGACATTTCCTGGTACCCATTTTTAGACTGGCTTGACCTGGGAGCTCAGGTGAATTAAAAATTTGAATCCACTCCAATATGTCTAGTCACCACGCTATTGTCATGTTGTCGATTGAGTTCTAATATACTTGATGAAGGTATTCTTTTCTTGAAAGGTGATTAATTGTTTAGTCCAATACTGCTCCTTCTTTAGTCCAATAGTGATCCTTATTTAGTCCCATAGTGCCCCTTCTTTAGTAATTTTCAGTAACCTGAACACTAACCTGGCTTAGTCACTATCATTTAAATGAAACTAAATAATCTACATTCAATATTTCTGCAAAATTCTTCTCACTTTCATCAGGAATTTCATAGTTAACAGTTCTCCACAAGTTTTACATGTTGTTACTGTCAAGTCTCCAACATAATACTGGGAGGAGGAGGGGGAGGGGGAAGAGATTGAGATCACATAATCCTCAACAGCCAGCATTGGATTCTTGTGAAAAAGAAATATTGAAAAACTGTGCTCAACCAAATTTGAACCCAAAACTTATCTCAATAGAAATGGACACCATATCTCTAATTCACCCTGATCACTCAGAGTGGCCTTCTCCTGTGATGTTATCAGCTATAGGATGGATATCGTTTACAGTCGTATAAAAATTCTAGCTAGGAAGTAGCATTCTTTGTGACATATCGCTGCCCATGGAAAAGAGAAAAGTTTTAGAATGTTGTATACTACCCATACTACAATGTGCATGTGAATCATGTCATTGTTTGGAGGTCAGCATGGCCGAATGGATAAGAGTGCTTAAACTTCCGTGTGCTGATGGTGATTTAGCGGGTTCAACCCCATCACTGGTCAATTGAACTAAAATGTTGATTTTTCGTCCTTGACTTAAGGATGTAAATTACAAGTACCTCAGAATTTGGAGTGGGTTCGCCTGGGAAAACTAGTCCACATGCACAAGTCAGTCCAGTTTGTGTTCAAAGAGAGTGAATGAAAAAAAAATGTCATTGTTTAACAAGGATAGAAAGAAACTTAAGGACACAGAGATGTGGTTTCTATGTAGAATACTAAGAATCCCACGGACGGCTAGGAAGACTAATATCCAAGTACTGCAAGAGACTATTTCACAAAGACAACTGATGACTTGCAGGACAAGATAGACATCATTTTGTGATCACTTTTTGAAATGAGAGCATCTGGAAAATGTTGTGACAATTAGGAAGATCAAATGTGTTTAAGCCAAAGGTCAACAGCAAGAGAAAATGCTGAATGAGTTGACAAGATGACATGGAATCCCCCAGCAGACAAACTTGCCAAGAACACAAAGGTCAGATGTTTGTAGAGGAACATGATTACCTGGGCCACTCAGCATGGCACAAGATGATGGTGATGATAATAATGACAATATTGAGCTAGGAAAGGAATACCTGTTCTGTGATGCTCATGAAGTAGTTATATACTTCAGTGATTGAAGAAAATAAATACTTGTAATACCTAAGAATCATCATCATCATAATCATGAGCGAACGAAAGAAGAAGAATGTTGCATGCCAGTAGGTGTGGGTGGTCATGAGTGGGCATCACATATGATCATGAGAGTGGAATCAAGTCTGTGTTTTTGTCCTGATTATATCGCCAGACTATCTCTTTGCTCTTGCTCTTGTTCCATCAGATTTGCCAGTTATCATTAAGATTTCAAGTTTATTTTTCAAAACATGCCCCCCCCCCCCCCCCCCCCCCCTTCCCAAATTGACTATCTGCATTTAATTTCTCTAATTAATTTACAGTTTACATTTGTTTCTTGAAGCTGACATTTTTATTTCTTACTCACACACCAAGGAGAAACAGGAAGCCAGAATCCAGGTGATTGCCCAGGATCTGGACCAGGCTCAGTTTATTGCTGAGTCCCTGCAGCAGATGCTGGAAGACAGAGAGAGAGCTCTGAGGGAGGAGCTCAACAATGCTGATATGTCGAATCAGATGATGAGTAAGTTGTTGTTCATTGTCCATGTGAAGTAATCCTTGCTCAGTTATTGTAGCAGTAAATCTTGTTCAGTTTGTGTAACAGTAATATTTGCTCTTCATTGTAACAGTATGTCTTGTTCAGTTTGTGCAACAATAATAACAGCTAGTCTGTGTAACAGTAAGCCTTGCTAAGTCATAGTAGCAATAAGCCTTGTTCAGTCTATGTAACAGTAATTCTTGCTCAGTCATTGTAACAGTAAGTCTTGTTAAGTCTATGTAACAGTAATTCTTGCTCAGTCATTGTTAACAGTAAGCCTTGTTCACTCTATGTAACAGTAATTATTGCTCAGTCATTGTAACAGTAAGTCTTGCTCAGTCTGTGTAACAGTAAGTCTTGCTCAGTCTGTAATATTACGTCTCGCTCAGTCTGTAGCAGTAAGTCTTGCTCAGTCTGTGTAACAATAAATAATTATTGCTCAGTCATTGTAACAGTAAGTCTTGCTCAGTCTGTGTAACAGTAAGTCTTGCTAAGTCTGTAATATTACGTCTTGCTCAGTCTGTAGCAGTAAATCTTGCTCAGTCTGTGTAACAATAAGTCTTGCTCTGTCTGTGTAACAGTAAGTCTTTCTCATTCTGTGTAACAGTAAGTCTTGCTATTATGTGTAACAGTAAGTCTTGCTCAGTCTGTAATATTACGTCTTGCTCAGTCTGTAGCAGTAAATCTTGCTCAGTCTGTGTAACAATAAGTCTTGCTCTGTCTGTGTAACAGTAAGTCTTTCTCATTCTGTGTAACAGTAAGTCTTGCTATTATGTGTAACAGTAAGTCTTGCTCAGTCTGTAATATTACGTCTTGCTCAGTCTGTAACAGTAAGTCTTGCTCAGAAATGTGTAACAGTAAGTCTTGCTTAATCTGTGTAACAGTAAGTCTTGCTCAGTCTGAGTAACTGTAATTATTCCTCAGTCTGTGTAACAGTAATTATTCCTAAATCTGTGCAACAGTATTAACAGTAGGAATATCATCACCGACATCAGACATATTGAGTGAATTGTGCTGCACTGTATTTCTTCAATCCTGTGACTGGGTACATCCAACTTCGACAGGCATTTTCAGGTTTTCTTTCTCTAGCCTTTGACTTTCCCCAGTGAACCTACAATGCAGCAGGTTTGTGTATCACTGTGTCTAGTCCCTTCACCTTGATTGACTGTCCGACATGGGAGACTCTACAAGTAGATGCAATGCCGTTGGCATAGCTCTTGGGGCCATTTGAACATACAAGCCTATCTACTGTTATATGGTGGATGCACAAAAGAGGAGAAATAGAAATATATTCTACAGTCTCAAAAATAGATATTGTGGGTAAACGATTGCAGTGCCTTCAATCCAACATAAAAGAATCTTAATATTTTGAGTGAGCTTGTGACATTTCTAAGTGCAGTCAGATCTGACGAGACATTTAGTACATATATTAGAGACCCAGAAGCTTTAGCTGCAGAGGTAAATGTAGAGACGGAATTTCCAGTTGTGGACTAAAGTAGTAGGACCTTTCTGATGATGAAGGTTCTCAAGAAACTCACAAATTCAAAAGAATTGTTTAGAATAAAATCTTACCTAATGATTATTGATTGAGCCTTAAATTCCATTCAGGAACGGAAATCTACAGTCATGTCACCATGTATTTAAATCTCTTTCTGAATTTCGAGAAATGACTGAAAAGCAAAAGTTCAAAATCTTGCTTTCATATAGATGTTTGTCTTTTAATTAACAAAGGAAGCAACAGTTATAAGAATATTGATGGTCTTAAGCTCCTCAATGAGCTGATGACATATAGAGTTTTCAGCAGTGGAATTTCAGATGAGTCGGAGCCATTAAAAACTTAACATATATAACAACAACAACAAAAAACAGCAACAACAAACTTATTGTCATTATCATTTCTTAATCTGTTTATGCCAGTCTCTGTGGCTAAGGGCTTGCGGACGCGATTCGTAAGCCTGTTTACCCATGTTCGAAACACAGCTGTGACCAATTTGGCAGCAGACAGCATTGCGCTGGGTTTTAACATGTTGGTAAGGGAGCTGGTCATTCAGAAAGCAATGAAAAACTACTGAATGTAAACTTGCCAATACATTAACAACAGCAGTAAAATACTGGTGTTGACAGCGATGTCCTGTAAATAGGATATGCAAAATAAAAATCTGAGAGAATCTTTGAGAATAATTTTGATATTACCAGTTAGTGAAGCATCAGGTAGAAGTTTTTCAAAACTCAAACTTGACAAGACATATTTAAGAATGTCAATGACTCAAGAGAGACTTAGTGATATAGGACTATTGGCTATAGAAAAGGAATTGTGTAAAAGATTGGAATTATCATATGTAATTGACTAATTGACAAATAAGAAAGCAAGATGAGTAAACTTTTGACTCTATGGATAAATACAGACATTTTGCTAAGTTGTAGTATTTGTACATGGTACTTCTTGTACACTTTTGTTTTGAATATACATTTTAAAAATACATGTATACAGTGTACATAACACAGTATTTTTATAGGCTATTTATGCCCCTGCAAACTGTATAGAACATTGAAGAGAACATCACCAGGGCATGAGTTAGGCTAGCAATCTAAAAGCACATTTACTTGCAGTTGATGCCCATTGACACCTGTGGTCAAATATCTGTGGCGCAGGTGGCTAAACAGCCCAGAACCGGCACTGTATTGATTTTAGTAAGCACTGAAGAAGAGTTGACTTCTTAAAGAGAAAGAATTGACTCATATCTTATTCTAGCTTTGTGGTATAAGAACTATCTAACATATTGACTGCATTTAATGATATTTATACTAACTGCTAAAGATGACTATTGATACCCTAGCTGCTCAAGAAGAAACATTTGCTTGTGTGCTATACCGTTAGAATATATTATCCCAGCTGCTGAAGTGAATTAGTGGACACATAGATCATACTAACTCACACAATACTATCTTAGCTGCTGCAGTGAATCAGTGGACACATAGATCATACTAACTCACACGATACTATCTTAGCTGCTGAAGTGAATCAGTGGACACATAGATCATACTAACTCACACAATACTATCTTAGCTGCTGAAGTGAATCAGTGGACACATAGATCATACTAACTCACACGATACTATCTTAGCTGCTGAAGTGAATCAGTGGACACATACATCATACTAACTCACACAATACTATCTTAGCTGCTGAAGTGAATCAGTGGACACATAGATCATACTAACTCACACGATACTATCTTAGCTGCTGAAGTGAATCAGTGGACACATACATCATACTAACTCACACAATACTATCTTAGCTGCTGAAGTGAATCAGTGGACACATAGATCATACTAACTCACACGATACTATCTTAGCTGCTGAAGTGAATCAGTGGACACATACATCATACTAACTCACACAATACTATCTTAGCTGCTGAAGTGAATCAGTGGACACATAGATCATACTAACTCACACGATACTATCTTAGCTGCTGAAGTGAATCAGTGGACACATACATCATACTAACTCACACAATACTATCTTAGCTGCTCAAGAGGAGACATTGGCTTGTATGTTATGCTTTTAGAGTATATTAGCCAAGGTATTGGAGAGAAAAAAAGTGGACCCATACATCATACTAACTCGCTAGCTGTTGAAGAGATACAGTGGACCCATACATCACACAATATTATCCTAGCTATTGAAGAGGAAATATTGGCTTGTATGTTATGCTGTTAGAATGTATTATTATAGCTGTTGAAAAGAATCAGTGGACCCAAAGATCATACTAACTCAGATAATATTATCCTAGCTGCTCAAGAGGAAGAGCTAGCTAAACTGTACGAAATTCTGGAGGCACAGCGAAATGAAATTGACCATCTTAATCAGATTCTGGATCATTTGGCACAGCAAGGACCAGATGGGGGTAGGAAATGTCTGTTTGTGTCTTTTTAATGTTTATATTCATTATAATTGTTAGTTTTTATATTGCATATGTTATATATGTCGGGGCTGTGGCGAAGGGATTACGGACGGAATTTATGATCCCACATACTGCATTGCGTTGGTTTAAAAAAAAAAAAGGTATGAGTACCGGTCGTTCAGAAAACAATGGCAAACTACTAAACGTAAACTTGTCAAGAAATCACAGCCAAAGAAAAAAGCCAGTGTTGACTGCGACATCCTGTAAAGGATATGCAACTAACTTTTTTATGTTATATACGGTTTTGTTTTGCCTATTATTTTGGCAGTGGTAATTTTATTGAGAATAGACACCATAGCATGGGAGGAAAAGACTTCTGACCATAACATGATAAGATGTACTGTAGGGAATCATCTTGAACTCAGCGAAGGAAGCCTACTTCAAACAGAGACACAAAGCAAACACTGAAAAGAAGTGTCTAAAGACTAAAGGTTTCCTGCTCTTAGCAATGCCAGGCTGTGTGGATGAAGGCTTCCTGCTCAAAGGAATGATGGGACGTGTGACTGAAAGCTGCCAGCTCAAGAAATGCTGGGTTGTATGGCTGGAGGCACATAGTCAAAGGAATGCCAGGCTGTGTGGCTGTAGACTTCCTGCTGAAAGGAATGCCAGGCTGAGTGGTTGCAATCTTCCAGCTTATAGGGCACATCACCTAGAGTAAGGTATGACTGAAGGAGGCTTTTGTTATTATTGGTATATTTGTTATTTATTATGCTTTGTAAATTTTATTTGTTCTTTCTTCTGGACTGTTATTCTGACATGTTCAGTAGGCTACTAGTGCTTTCAATTTCTTGGTTATTTCTGAAATACTTGTTATTGCTCAATTGTCTTTCTGTCTTTATTTATTTATTTATTTATTTATTTATTTATTTATTTACTTATTTATTTATTTATGTAAATCCTGTAAACATATTTGTAATGTTATTACTATTTTTCTCAAGAGTTTCTGGACTTACCTCATATCAGAAGTCTCCAGTTATTTCCATGGATATGTTTTTGTAATTGTATTAATGTCCTATTGACCGTATTTGTGTTTCTTTGCAGATGAAAGCTTTTAGTCATAATATCCACATCTCTGTCTTTTGTAATCCTATTTGTGTAAAGTTTACCTTTTCTACTTTCCATGTTTTCCTGTATTCGTAATATAAGCAAAATACATACAGCTAAAGGTAGCCCAATACTGCCTTGGACGCACAAAGTGTTAGCCCTTTATATATTATAGGCCATGGCATAATGAGATGCAGTAACCTATTTCCATCCTCATTATATTTCCTTCCAAGACAAGTGCCAGACAATTATAAAAATTAACAAATACTTGCTTTATGAAGCTGTGTTGACCCCAAAGCTGTACTGCCCAGAAAACAGAGTCCTGCCACTGCTTGGGATTGATCCTTGACCACCGTCTTGGTAAGCAAGCAAAAGAAATCATGTCACTCTTATACAAAGGTCAGTATGTAAGGTGAAGGACACTTTTACATCCCTTGAGAATTGTATGGTATATGGTGCTGACCCTATATTTGTATAGACCAATCAGCACTCGATGATTGATGTGGTCAGTATCATGCTGGCGGCCTTTACTTTCCAGGTCATTCCCTGGTACACATTTGAGGCCAGGTCAACCTGGGAACCCGAGTCAAATGAAAAGAAATATCCGCCTTGATGGAGATTTGAACACATGACCACTGGGCCAGCAGGAAAGATTGTTAGCCATTGCACCACCATAGTTCGCATTCAAAAAAGTAATTTGAAAATATGAATAATTATTTTAAAATTTAACTGATAGAAATTGCCTGTATGTCCATGCAATGACAAAAATGTAAAACAAGAAGACAATATACATTACAGTTTTCCTAAGCTTACTGCCAATAGTAAGATGTTTGAATAATGAAGACACAATAGATTGGACAATTTACTGCCTGCCATTTTTGACTGCAACTCATCAGGTACATACTGCAGAAATCACACAACATAAACTAAAGTAATTAGATAAATCCTTCAAGCTGAAATATGCAACACATGTTCACACTTTAATTTGAATAGTCAGTTTAAAATTAACATGGTAGACAAATTACCTAATTACTTTAGTTTATGTTATGTGATTTCTGCAGTATGTACCCGGCGAGATGCAGCAAATTATGTCAGGTAATAAATCATGCAATCTTATTTTGTATCTTCATTATTCAAATTCATTACGTGAAATCGTTTTGAATAGTAAGATATGTTTCTACACTTACTTAAAGCCGTTTTGTTGCCTACATGTGTTGAGTAGATGTTTGTAGAGCAATCTATGAGATGTTTTAATCTTACAGTAGGGGCGACTTTTGATGATGAACTCTGGCGTATCAGACAAGAAGTGAACAGTCTAAAAGAAACACTGGCCATGCAGTCAGCATATGTACAAGCTATGCCAGGAGTTGGTCATGTAGGTAGTCAAGCAGAAGGTTTTCCTTATGGGACATCTGCTCCACAAGCTTATCCTGCACAAGGGATGGCAGGTCTGACTGCCAGAAATGCTGGGGCTGCTGCAGAAATACATATTGGAGGAGACAGACTCTTTGCCTCACTGGTTGGTTTTTTTGGTTTATTTTGTTTTCAGTTCTTATTTGATTGTCAATTTTGAAACGCTGCAGTGGTTCATAGACAGTGTGTGATACTACAGAGATGTGATATGTGAGGGTGGGATGTGTGGTGAAAGGACTCTATCCAGTCAATGATTTAGAGACATTTCCATAACATTCTGTTGTAGAGGCATCCTGGGGCTTGTCCACTGCATAACTTTTCCTCCATAATTTTTTCAAAATGCTTCTCTGTCTCAAGTCAGGATGTTAATGTTGATATTGTTGCATACTTTCAAACGATTAGCCTTTCATATTTATTGTTTACTTAGACCAGGTATAGTTGACTTATGTCTGGTTGTGAGGACGTATAGGTGTTTCCAAGGCACCAGGACCAGGTTTTATACTGGCCAAGACCTACTAACACATCCTAGTCATGTGTCCTGGGCAACAGGTCCCTCAGGGTCCTGGCTAAGTTAGTGGGATCGCTGATTATTCCGAGGTCGGAGAGTATCTGCCTGCACAGCGAGGAACCACCAGTCTGCACACCAATAAGCCAGACATGGGACAACGGATACTCACCCAAACCTCAGTCCGGTATGACATCACACTGATGTTGGACAACAGGATGTCTTCATCCGACATACAGGACTTCACACTGGAGTTCACAGCCAGTGAATGCAAACAAGCCAGATGTCTGGCCTCTGTTACTGTCATGTGTAAATCATTTATGACATTTTGATTCCATCTGTGACATGGTATTCTTTTTCTCTGCCTTTCCCAGTTTGCGTCCCTTCATACATAATGTTTTTTCCAGACATTCTTGTTTCTTTACATGCTAAAAATATGTTATTGCCCTCACTTTTATTTGCCTTGAATGATGTGTGAATGATATAATGTATGAAAGAGAGTGATAGAAGGGCAGAATGTAAGACGGGCCTGCGTGCCCAATTCTTAACCCTTTGAAAATAAAGTTTTGTTGTTGTTGTTATCTTAACATTCAATCTTCAGTTTTGAGTTATTTTTGAGTAGTTCTGTGCGTTCCGTCCAATGAATATTAATGAATAGACATGAATTAGGGCAAGAAATTGGAAGAAAGAACTAATTCTGTCAAAATGTGAATGTATAGAAAAATCAAAAAAATTACTGAATGAACCCAAGATTAAATATATACTATACTGAATACGTCAGCAATCATAATAACATAAAGAAAAGCATGTCAGAGGAATAAGTGGAAGCCAGACAGGCAAGATAAAGACAACATCAAAAGATGGACTGACATTTTTTTAAAGCTGTAGTATCATGGCTGTTTCAGAAGCTTCCAGGTTTAATCATACTGACAAAAATAAGGCTTTCGCAAGGCAGATACTTCTATGTGAGTGTGAAGTGTTTATAATTAAAGAGTAAAGGATCTTTTTACACACCTTGAAGTGTATTGGGCACACAGTGCCTCTTTCATATAGACCAATCATTACTCAAGAGTGATGTGGTCAATATTACACTGGCTGTGTTTACTTCCAAAGATACTTCATGGTGTTTATTTTAGGCTGCTTCGACCTGGGAGCCCAAGTAAATTTTAATGAAACAAACGATCAAACAAACTTTATTTTTAAAAGGTTAAGAATTGGGCACGCAGGCCCATCTAACATTCTGATCTTCTATCACTCACTTTCAGACAACATTTGATCCACACATCATTCCAGACTAACTGAGAACATCAACAATATAAAAGATATGCATTAAAAAGGCATGGGGAAAATGCAAACATCAATACCACACGACTTAGTAATATTAATGAATGATGTGGCAATTGTTATTAGCTATGGGGAATATACTTTTTTCTTAAATGTTGCATATCCCTTGCAGGACATTGCAGTCAAAACCAGCATTTTTCAGATGGTGTTGATGTACTAGGCAAGTTTTTACATTCATTAGTTTGCCATTGCTTTCTGAATGACCGGCTCCCATACCAACACGTTAAAACGCAATGCGACATGGTCTGCTGCACAAATCGGACGCGGCTGCACTTCGAACACCCGTAAGCGGCTTACGGGCCGCATTCACAAGCCTTTGGCCACGGATACACTGGTCTACCAAAATGAAGTGAATTCAAACCCATGAACACTGAGCCAGTAAGCAAGCATGCTAACCATTGTGTTGCCGTGGTTTTTGTGTAAAGTATTAGCATATTCTATGCATGGCATAATGGGGTGGGGTGACCAGTCACTTTCTCGCCCACTTTCCTTTCCAGACACTTGCAAAAGTTATCTAGTACCAAATTTATATGCTGGGTCGGCTCTAGGCTGTACTGGTTAGGAAAAAAAAAAACCGGCACAACTGGTGATTGAACCTAAACCACTGGCTCAGTAAGCAAGCACACTAACCACTGTGCCACTGCAGCTGCTTGTTTCAAATATATGTTAATAATGGTAATATAGCCATTTATAAGTGGATAGAGCACTCACTTGCCAGCTTGGTGTGCCTTTGTACAAATTCCTCTAGAGGTTGAGTTCAATTGAGTTAAGAACCGGCATCACCACACTTGGGGCATCCCCATAAACGCTCAGTCCTCATCTTCAACAACCAGCAGAGAGTCCCAATACTAATGGTGCCCATTGCAATCTGATTATATGTCTATCTTGCTTTACCTCTGAGTGACGACTGTCTCCCAAATTCTCTGTCTACCCTTTGCTGCCACATTCTCTCTAGACCATGATAGTCTGTCTGTTCTTCTCTAGAGGTAAGATGTTGCAATGACTACAAGGCCAAGAGGTTTCCCCAGCCTGAGAACATCTTTTTTTTTTTTTCTTGTGCCTTTCTTCTCTTAATAGAGCATAGAACCTCAACCACACTCGCCTGGAGGTCAGCATGGCTAAATGGATACGACTGCTCATTCGTTAACATCCGACAAGCTGATGCTAAGGTAATGGGTTCAACCCCTACACTGGACAGTTGGTCTAATATGTTGACTTCTCATCCTTTACTTTGGGACGTAAATTACAAGGACCTCTGAAGTCAGAGTGGGTTCGCCTGATGGTGAGGGACACTGTTAATAGGGCAAGCTAATACACCTCCAAAAGTCAGTCCAGTGCACAAGTGTAGTGGCTCATGTGAGGAATACGCTTGAGTTAGAAGTGAGTGAACGTAAAGAAAAAAGAAATCTATAACATAATTTCAAAGTGAGCAAACTCACCCCCAAAATAATTGCCGCTCACACCAAGCCCTCTGTACACATGTTCGTAATTGGTTGGAATTTGGAACTGAAGGTTTTTGCCAGACAATGTGGCCAATTCAGGTGTTTGCCGGACAATGTAGCCAATTCAGGATTTTGCCGGACAATGTAGCCAATCTCATGCCAACCCTCCTTGGTCACCTAAGTTACCACATGCCTGGTAGGTCACATGGTTACTCTATTTTGTTTCCCTTATGTGTCCCTGTAAGACATGGACATGGACAATAGATACCAGGAAGGTTTCTGGGAGGTAAAGCGGCAGACATGGCACTGACCACATCACCATTGTGCCATTTGATCAAGAAACTGTGTGCCTAACACCATATTCACAAAAGTGACATAATGGTGAATGTGGCGCCATAATGGTGAATGTGGTGCCCATGAAGGTGAATGTGATGCCATACTGGTGAATGTGGTGCCTTAATGGTGAATATGGTGCCATGAAGGTGAATGTGGTGACATAATGGTGAATATGGTGCCATAATTGCATGTGGTGCCATGACGGTGAATGTGGTGCCATGAAGGTGAATGTGGTGCCATGAAGGTGAATGTGGTGCCATATCGATTAATAGTGCCGTAATGGTGAATGTGATGCCTTAATGATGAATGTGGTGTCATAATGGCATATGTGGTGCCATAATGGTGAATGTGCTGCCATAATGGTGAAAGTAGTCCTTTACATTTTTATATGGAGATTTGTTTGAAGTAGTCATTTCTCGGTCTCAGATTGACATTTCATCTTAACTTTCAGCCAGCCTCAACTATGAGGGTGCCAGGTATTCAGACCAATAAAGGATCTGCCCAGATTCATACGGGTGGGCATCCTGGCAGTACACCTTCAGGACAGTCATGGAATGGACCTACAGCACCTGTTATCCCCAATTACAGTGCTTCCCAGGTAATTATTGCGCACCTGGTGTGTGTTGCTACTTGAAGTGTGCTGTTACTTGGAGTGTGTTGTTACTTGGAGTGTGTTGTTACCTGGGGTGTGTTGTTACCTGAGGTGTGTTGTTACATGGAGTGTGTTGTCACCTGGGGTGTGGTGTTACTTGGGGTGTGTTGTTACTTGGAGTGTGTTGTTACTTGGAGTGTGTTGTTACTTGGAGTGTGTTGTTACTTAGGGTGTGTTGTTACCTGGGGTGTGTTGTTACCTGAGGTGTGTTGTTACATGGAGTGTGTTGTCACCTGGGGTGTGGTGTTACTTGGGGTGTGTTGTTACTTGGAGTGTGTTGTTACTTGGAGTGTGTTGTTATTTGGAGTGTGTTGTTACTTGGAGTGTGTTGTTACTTGGGGTGTGTTGCTACTTGGAGTGTGCTGTTACTTGGAGTGTGTTGTTATTTGGAGTGTGTTGTTACTTGGAGTGTGTTGTTACTTGGAGTGTGTTGTTACTTGGAGTGTGTTGTTACTTGGAGTGTGTTGTTACTTGGAGTGTGTTGTTACATGGAGTGTGTTGTCACCTGGGGTGTGTTGTTACCTGGAGTGTGTTGTTACCTGAGGTGTGTTGTTACATGGAGTGTGATGTCACCTGGGGTGTGGTGTTACTTGAGGTGTGTTGTTACTTGGGGTGTGTTGTTACCTGGGGTGTGTTGTTACCTGAGGTGTGTTGTTACCTGGGGTGTGTTGTTACTTGAGGTGTGTTGTTACTTGGGGTGTGTTGTTACTTGGGGTGTGTTGTTACTTGAGGTGTGTTGTTACTTGGAGTGTGTTGTTACTTGCTCTTAAACTTTCGGTGTGTTGATGCCGAGGTAATGAGTTTAACCCCTGCACTGGTCAGTTGAACTAACTTGTTGATCTGTCATCCTTGACTTGGGGATGTAAATTACAAGTACCTCTGAAGTTGCAGTGAGTTCGCCAGATGGTGAGGAACACTGGTAATAGGAAAAGCTAGTTCACACACAAAAATCAGTCCATTGTTGACTATGGTCGAGTTCAAAGTGTGATAATAAAAAAAAACTATAAAAATGCTGCTATATATGTGTTTAGATATGAAAGTCTGATTTATGAATTCTTATCACCTGTCTATACAGTATCGACCTTGCAATTACCTTTATCTAATGTATAAGTGGTTAGTTGTGAATGTCTGAATTCTTATATTCTGTCTCTACAGTACCTGCTTACCAATTACCTTGACCTATTAAATATTTGAGAGTTACTGCAGGGCATCAGTGAGCATACTTTGCAACTAGCTCAGTGTTCATGGGTTCGAATCTGCATTGAGGTGGGTCTTAAAACTTGACCTGAGTTCCAGGTCACCACAGCCTAAAATGGCTACCAGGAAATGTCCTGGCAAGTAGAGGCAACCAGGGTGAATTTGACCACATCAGACATGGAATGACGATTGGTCTATTCAAATATGGGGTTAGCACCATATACCCACAACATCTCAAGCATGTAAAAGGATAATTTACATGTATATTTCAATTGTATATGTGTTTAGTTGTGAAAGTATAATATATGCATTCTTGTCCTCTGTCCATACAGACTTTTGGCATCACAGGAGACACAAGAGTATAATATATGCATTCTTATCCTCTGTTCGTACAGAATTTTGGCATCACAGGAGACACAAGGGTCTGATATATGCATTCTTGTCCTCTGTCCATACAGAATTTTGACATCACAGGAGACACAAGGGTCTGATATATGAATTCTTGTCCTCTGTCTATACAGAATTTTGGCATCACAGGAGACACAAGGGTCTGATTTTTGAATTCTTGTCCTCTGTCAATACAGAATTTTGGCATCACATGAGACACAAGGGTCTGATATATGAATTCTTGTCCTCTGTCTATACAGACTTTTGGCATGAAAGAAGACACAAGGGGCTGATATATGCATTCTTGTCCTCTGTCCTTGCAGACTTTTGGCATCACTGGAGACACAAGAGAACAGCCAGTGGAGCATCTGGGCACCGAGCGAAGAGAGTCAAAAGCACAGTCTCCTGGTAAATCAGCGGTAGGAAAATCTGACAGTGGTAGATACAATCAGAGAGAAGACAGAACTCACGAAAGAGGTGTGTATGCTTTCACAGATTATTGTTTGTTGTGGTAACCATCTTGATAACCACCCTATATACAGAAGAGATGCACTAATTTGTATTGCATAAAAACGACCTGAATGAACAAATTAGAAAGAGCTTGAAAGCAATGGAGATGTGGTTCCTGAGATGAATATTGTGAATACTTTGGACTGCCAGGGTAAATAATGATTGTCTGGAAGAGGCTAGTGAAAGTAGAACATTACATACAACTGCCAGCATGGCTGCATGGATAAGAATGTGTGTTCTTAGAGATCCAGTGTGCTGATGCTGAGGTTAGGGGTTCAACCCCTACACGTGACAGTTGGACTAAAATGTTGACCTATCATTCTTGACTTGGGGGTGTAAATTACAAGTACCTCTGAAGTCAGAGTGGATTCGCCTGATGGCGAGGGACACTGTAAATAGGGAAAGCTAATCAACATACAAAATTCAGTCCAACATTACTAGAAACAGTGTATGGACTATGCTTGAATTCAAAGCGAGTCAGCGTAAAAAATAAATACATACAATTTTAATATAGTCACAAACAGCATTATTTGGCCATGTAATGAGAAGAGAGGCATTGGAAAACATTGGGACAACTAGAAAAGTCATTGGGGGACGAGGCAGATCGAGAGAAATGATGCTGGATAGACTAAGATCGTGGCATGGATGAATATCGCCAGGAGAGCTGATCAAGAACATCAAGGGCAGAAATCTGAAGAGACATGAATGCCTATGCCAGTTGGCAGGACATGTGATAATGATGAAGATGAGAATGATAAAAGGGCCACAATATAAAACTGTAAAATCTTCAACATTGACTATCGTCTCTTGGGGAAAAAAAGACAGCATTGAAGAGAACTGTCCACTCCATTGTCTAGTGCTGTGACCAAGCACATGCAAAGTCATCTCACCTTATATATATATACTAGCTGACCCGGCCTGGCTTCGCCAAGGCCCTGGAGGGGATCTATCTATCTATCAGTCTGTCTGTCTGCTTGTTTGTCTGTCTGTCTGGCTGACCCGGCCCGGCTTCACCCAGTCCCTGGTGGGGAGCATCTCATTTAATTCATGTAAGTAGTCATATAAGCTCTCCCGTTCCCGACTATCTGTCTGTCTGTCTATCTGTCTGTCTGTCTGTCTGACCGGGCCCGGCTTCACCCAGTCCCTGGTGGGGAGCATCTCATTTAATTCATATACGTAGTCATATAAGCTCTCCCGTTCCCGACTATCTGTTTGTCTGTCTGTCCCGGCTTCACCCAGTCCCTGGTGGGGAGAATCTAATTTAATTCATATACGTAGTCATATAAGCTCTCCCGTTCCCGACTGTCTGTCTGTCTATCTGTCTGTCTGACCCGGCCCGGCTTCACCCAGTCCCTGGTGGGGAGCATGTCATCTAATTCATATAAGTAGTCAAATAAGCTTCCGTTCCCGACTATCTGTCTATCTATCTGACCCGGCGTGGTTTCGCCCAGCTCCTGGCGCACAGTAACTTAAAAGAATGTCCTTCCACACACCATTCAATGAAAACTGTAGAAAAAGATGGGTTAAAATGTTATGCATAATGCATTATTTTTATGCAAACTTTAAAAATACCTTAAAGATTATATCATTATTTAATATAACTCATATGCCTAAAAATAACTATAGACAAAGAGTTTAACAATAGTGCAGGTAAGTCCAACAATATGACTATAAAGTATATAGAAATGTTATTAAAAGTTATGCCCCTTGAAATAACTTTTCTAGAGTGAAGTCCCCCTGCTATATAGACATTATATAATGGAAAAGTAAATGTTATTAAATAAGTAGAAGATTTTACATTAAGAAATTATTATAGTCGGTTGCACAGGAATGAAAGGAAGACGTGTAGAAAATTTCATCTCAATCGGATGTACCGTTATCGAACTCATCCAAGACCCACAAACCCACAAACAAACATACACTCTGTTTTATATATATATATATAGATTGATATAGGAACCGACATCACAGCATTAGGGACATTCCCATAAGCGCTCTGTCCCCATCCTCAGCAACCATATATATATATATATATGTAGTTTAGCACCTTGCAGTCTTGACAGACCAAAGTATGTGAGTTGGAATTTGGCCAAAATTCCATCACAATGCCTGGGCAGAGCTTCAGAGAAAAGTGTGATGCCCAAACGACACTTCCTCTCTCTCGGCCTATTCTTGTGTATTCCAGAGGAATGGGTAACCAATACGTCTGGCACAAGGTAGGCTGCAGATGCTGGCGGCACAGCGTCGGATCCTCCGAGACCTCGCCACCACGAGCAGGTGGCGAGTGATGGCCAGACCCTGACACCCACGGGACCCGGCTTAGAGGCGTTAAGCCAAGTCCCATAGGTGAGGGCCTCGTACGAGACTGGACCATAGGGGCGCGCTCTACTGTCAATCACAAGTGTCCGGACCTGTGTAAAGCGTGCACTATCGTCAGACTCTCCACCTGACTTTTAATGGCCCCCGCAACCAGCGGGAATAGGCCCGCCAGAGCTACCAAAGGAGACATCACTTGTCTATTGCGAGCAATGTCTCCCAACCTTCCACGATGGACTGAATAAGTAAAGAAACGATAAAAGTAGTGGTATTTCAATTGTGCTTGCGCTCCCACCTATGCTGCTACACCCTTCATGTATATATATATATATATATATATATATATATATATATATATATATATATATATATATATACACACACACACACACACACACACACACACACACACACACACACACACACACACACACACACACACAACAGTATTTGACATGTCATAAGCTTGATCTGAATTAGCATTATGTTTCTGTAACTTTCAACTACAATATTTTCACAGTTCAGAACAGGTCAATCCAACGTGGCAGTCGGGGCAACACACCGTTTGCTAATCTTCCTTCAGCTTTTGAACCTGTTCTTCAGCCAGAAGCTTACCATCTACATCAGACTTCACCACCACAACCGGACACTGTTCATGTGCCCACTACAGCTGTTTATTCAGGTGCCACTCCAGTTTCCAGGACTCCTGGTATGTGGAAGTGTTCACCTTTCATGGGTCAATGTTTAAGGGCCATGTTCATATCCATTTGTGCTCTGGTCCAGTGAACGTTCACTCATACTGTCACTCGTCCTTGACCTTGGGTAACCGTATCTGTCTGAGCTGATTCTTGATGTCTACCCTAACTGACGGTTTGACTCCTGTCTGTCATTTTCTCAGTGATTTTCTGTCTGTATCATCTGTACCTATTAACTCTCATATGTCATATTTTACTCTGTTGTTAATACATATTTAATATAAGACTATGACACTTCAGTTTCCAGAACTTCTGGTATGTAGAAGTGTCTGTCATGAGAGTTGTGTGAAATAGTGTTACATGTATTGTCATTTCAACTACATTTTCCAGAACTTTTGGTATTTAAACGTGTTTGTCCTGAGAGTCATGTGAACTAGTGTTGTTACATGTATTGTCAGTTGTTTATCATCATTAAGTTGAGCCTTCTTTAGGTTGATTTTTAAGCTTGCTAATCATATTTTTAAACTCTATCTGCTATAACTTTGAATACCTTGGCTACAAAATTAACAACAGTGAGAACTATTCAAATGAAATTATAAGGAGATTCATGCAAAGATTAGAGGTTAAACAGTAAATCGATCCTATTGCAAAAAGTTAAACTAAATAATTTGAGGACATGCATGTTTACTGTGACACAATTTGTATATGAGTCATGGACTGTTTCGCAGATCACTAAAATTACTAAAGAAGAAAATCAGGGATTTTGAATTTCAATGTTACAGAAAAGTTCTTAGAATACTGTGGATTAAGAAAAAGACAAATACTGACATTCTGCAAGGTCTGAACACAAAATTAATCTGCTCATTAAAAAATGTCTTGGAGACAAAAATACTTTGACCATATTAAGCATCACAGAGGGCAGGCTAATGAAGTTGATTGCAAACTGCCCTGGTGATGCCATTAGCGTGGTTGGACATGAGTTTGACGCCTAGGCTCATCATTTGCCAAAGTCAGGGAAACATTGACCTCCCATTCCTCCTTGCTCTCAGATCAACAAAATGTGATGGAGATGTCACATCAGAGACCATAGCAAGAAACTGCTTCAGGACAATTAAAAACATGTTTAATGCATCACAGAAAGAACAGAAGTTTAAGACATAGTTCATAGAAGAAGAGGCAGCTTTCTATCAGCAAGAAGGTCGAAACCTTGGGCATGAAAATGCATGTGACAGAGGAGCTTGCAACAGATTGAGAATGTTTCCAGCAATATTTTTTTATTGATTGGAAATACTCTCAAAAACAAAACAACATCTAGTAGTACTTTTTTCATAACGGAAGAAAACTGATTTCTAATATGATCATAAACATAAAACATATTTCTATACATGTGTTTACCAAAAGTAGCATGTTGATTTGTATGACATCTTGAAGACTACAGCTGAGGCTGAGTTCCATGAACATATTCTTCCCATACTGATCCCTTGTTATTTCATGTTCATTGGTTAATTTGAAATGAAAAGTGTTCTTTTTTGTTTTTTTAAACATTGAAAAGCTGCCCAATTTAGGACAGTTTGCCTGTCAGGTATAACACATTAATAGGAGATCAGCATGGCCGAATGGATAAGAATGCATGTTCTTAAATATCCGATGTGCTGATGCCGAGGTAAGGGGTTCAACCCCTGGACCGGACTGTTGGACTAAACTGTTGACTTTTCGTCCTTGACTTGGGGACATAAATTACTAGTACCTCTGAAGTTGGAGTGAGTTCACCTGATGACGAGGGACACTGGTAATAGGGAAATACTCCATATGCAAAATTCAGTCCAGTGCTACTAGAAGTAGTTTATATGGACTACGCTTGAGTTCAAAGCAAGTGAATGAAGAAAAAAACAATAATAAAAACACTAAACAGAATCAAACTACTGGAGAAAGGAGGAAGGGGTAGACCAGGACAGCATCTCTGTTCACAGACACAAAACAACCAATGTCCAGAATAAACAAAGGGGAAGAGAAATCATGACACATTTTGGTAACTTTGTCAAACTGGTATGAGAATGTAGAAATACCTGATAGGAAAAACAACACTAATAAATAGTGTCTTCAGATCAGAGACTTCAGTTTCTTCAAGCCAGCCAAATTGGCTTCTGATATTTTGTAATCCAGTTATTTGTCTGTTAATGTGGTATATTGTATGGTAGAGGAACAGTTACCAGCTGTTGTTATTTTATCAGTTTCTACAAATTTGCTGCTTAACTCAAACTTCTACCATACACAGGACCAAACCTTTCTCCACACATAGGACCAAACTTTCCCCACACTGGGCCAACCCGTTCCAGTCAAACAACAGGGATACAGGGTTTATCAAGGGGAGTTCAGGCCGAAACGCTGCAACAAGAGTTACCTCCATCAGTGTAAGTAGTGATTGCAGTTTTTAGAAATGGCATTATTTATTTTGTTGGTTGGGCATTGACAATATATTGTTGATACTTTGTGTGTGTGTGTGTGTGTGTGTGTGTGTGTTCGCTCGCTTTGAACTCAAGCGTAGTCCATAGAAGGGCTACTACTTCAAGTGCACTGGATTGATTTTTGCATGTGGATTATCTTTCCTTATCACCGCAGGTCCGCATGGCCGAATGGATAAGAACAGTATTCTTCAACATCTGGTGTGCTGATGCCGAGGTTAGCGGTTCATTCCCTACTCCAGACAGCTGGATTAAAATGTTGACTTGTCGTCTCTGACTTGGGGATGTAAATTACAAGTACCTCTGAAGTCAGAGTGGGTTCGCCTGATAGTGAGGGACACTATTAATAGGGAAAGCTAACCCACACGCAAAATTCAATCCATCACTATTATAAAAATAGTGTGTGTGGACTATGCTTGACTTCAAAGCGAGTGAGCCCCCCCCCCCCCCCCCCCCCCCCCCCCAAAAAAAAAACAGAAGAAGAAAAAAAACCGCTACTCAGCATCAGCACAAAGGCAGTTTAAGAGCAAGTGCTTTTATCCATTTAGCCATGCTGACTTTCACTGTTAAAATTGATTATATTTATTTTGTTGGCTGGGCATTGAAAATATGTTGTTATTGTTCTTGATTTTATTCATTTTATTGGTTATGCATTGAAAATCTGTTGTAATTATTTGATCTATTTACGTTGATGGCTGGGCATTGAAAATCTGCTGCTGCTGTTGTTGTTGTTGTTGTTATTGTTGTTGTTGTTGTTGTTGTTGTCGTCGATTTTCTTCATTTTATTGGTTGGGCTTTGAGTATCTGTTATAACTATTTGTTCTATTTACTTTGCTGACTGGGCATTGAAAATCTGCTGTTATTGATTATAATTTTTTTATTGGTTGATCATTGAAAATCTGCTGTTATTATTGATTATATTTATTTTATTGACTGGGCATTGAAAATCTATTGTTGTTATTGATCTACTAGATATGTGGTGAAAGAGTTACGGGCACATTTTGTAATCCCGGATGCCCCATTCAAAACACAGCTGTGGATGATTGGGCAGCAGACCACCTTGCGTTGGTTTCATACAATGGTGTATGAGCCAATCGTTCAGAAAGCATTGGCAAACTACTGAACATAAACTTGCCATGAAGCAACAAACAGCCAAAAAATGCTGGGGTTGACTGTGACATCCTGTGAAGTATATGCAACTAAGTAACTTTATTGATGTAATAGCACCTGGGATTCTGGCCTTTTGCCCAGTGTTCTGTAGTGACACATGCAAGTGTTTCTCAGCTGTTGTATTGTTCCATAGACAATGTTCTTTTATTTGGCTGAGGTTGAAGTCATGATCTCCTGATATCTGTAAAAACTGGATATTTAAAAAGTAGACACACTGGAGCAAACTATGATTGGAATTGGTTCAAGGCCATGTTAACTCTTTTGGTACCAAATGAAGCATAATGTGCTGTAAATACATCAGAATACCAGTCAGCACATATTGCATTTGGGGTCTCTGTGGTGAATAATTTAAATAACTTACGCTATACTGATGACCCCGTTGATAGCAACAAGATACAGAAAAAGATAGATACAGTGGTTGTAGAAAGTGAAACAATGGGCCTTAGTTTAAATAATAGAAAGACAGAAATTATGGTAATATCAACGAAACAGATTGTGCCTAAATGTGCAATTAGAGTACAGGACATTATTTGGAGGCACTTTCAGAAATTCAGATATCTAGGCACATGGATAACATCAGATGGAAGATGCATCACTGAGATAAAGAGCAGAATAGGACAAGCAAAAACTGCATTCTTTCAAATGAAGAATGTTGTGTGCACTAAGTCACTGTCCTTGAACGTTAGAAAAAGAGTTCTTGCATGTTACATAAAACCAGTTTTAACATACGGCTGTGAATCATGGACAATCATTAAACAGGCAAAACAAAATCCCTGGAAGCCTTAGAGATGTGGTGTTATAGAAGAATGCTGAAAATTAATTGGACTGCCAAAAAGAGCCATCACGATGTTTTAAGGGAAGCCGAGTCGCAAAGACAACTTTGGAAGAGGCAGTCATCGTTTTTAGCCAGATTATGAGAAGACAAAAACTGGAACATGTTGTGACAATCGGAAAGATTTGCAGAAAGAGAGATAGAGGAAGACAGCATAAGAAGAATCTTGACAGTCTTGCTTCATGGCAGGGAAGGGGATCAACACACAAATTGATCCGTGACATCAGAGATTGTAATTTGATCACCCCCACCAGCCGACAAGGCACTGGATGATGATGATGATGATGATGTGGTGAATTGGTTAAGCAGCCTGTGTTGCATTCTAATGGCTGTGGGTTTGTTCCCTGGATTGTGTTGTTCAGAGCACTAGTGCAATTTTTCCAGAGACTTCTGGGGGTCATCGCTGGAGCTATGGAGATAGTGCTTTGTGCAATGCTGTCAGCAAGTGGCTTGCCATTCCGTTAAATTCCCCAAAAATTTCTCAGCAAACACTTACTGAAAAGTTGTATATGGTCTGTTCTTCTGTATAGAATCATATACAGGACAGTGGAATGATGGCTAGGCTGGAGCTGTTGAAATGTTGATCTTTAGAAGAATGTTAAGAATATCATGGGGTAAAAAAAGGAAAACAAACACTGACGCAGTACTAAATCAATCATCAAAGCCATAAGGAAAAAGCAAATTAAATGTGTGGGGTACATCACTAGAGACGTGAAATAGTGAAATATGCCTTATGTGCAAAAAATACTGGATGAGAGGTAGGTGAAGACAGAGAAAGATGTATGTGGAAAACTAAACTGGTTCAGTGTCGAAGATAATATATCTCCAAATGATACCTCCCATATGGAAAGGCGAGCAATATATTGCCATTCTAGGGTCATCGTTTTATTTGTTTTGTGGTATCTTCCATATTTTTAAAAGTAGATGAAGAAGAAGAAGAAGAAGAAGAAGAAGAAGAAGAAGAAGAAGGACCAGAAACAGAAGGATGACAAGAAGAAGAGGAAGGAAGACGAGAAGAAGAAGGAGAAGAAGAAGAAGTTTCACTTAATTTTCTTCGTTTTTTTAAAGATAATTATTCTTGATTACGTATGTTACTATCAGTAGCCATCCAGGTGTGCCTGCAGGATACATTAGAACAACATCCCAAGGACCCTCACCTCAGGGACCTCCTTTTGCTAGCCAGCAGCCCATTAGCTCACTTCCTGTGGATCCTTCTCAGGACTATGGTGTGAGTGTTGCACCCTTGTCAGCCGTTGCGCCTGGATATGGAGCTGCAGGTGTGCCCATCAACCCTGTGCTGGTAGAGGCTGACCGTAGCAGAGGCTTCAAGTACCAGGGATTTGATGGTTCTTCAGGTGAATCATTTTTACATTTGGTATATTGTACCAGGGTTTTTATGGCACTTTAACTTAATCATTTTTACATTTGTTATATTGTACCAGGGTTGTGATGGCAACATGAGATTAAGAATAGATTAAATATGGTTAATTAACAGTTTGTATGTGTTTTTATGTACTTGCTCACTTTGAACTCCAGCGGAGTCTGTACATGCTACTTCTAGTAGCATTGGACTGAATTTTATGTGTGGATTAGGTTCTCCTACTACAAGTGTCCCTCATATCAGGCAAACCCATTCCGACTTCAGAGGTACTTGTAATTTACATCCCCAAGTCAAGGATGAGGAGTCAACATTTTAGTCCAACTCACCGGTGTAGGTGTTGACCCTGCTACCTCAATATCAGGCCGCCGGATGTTTAACAATTAGTACTTGTATCCATTCGGCCATGTTAACCTCTATTAAAAGTTTTACAATAAATGTGAAATCTCTGTATTGTTACATTTGTTAGCTGTCAGTTCATTTGTTGTTTGTTTGCCGTATCTATTGGCAAGTGAAGATAAAGGATCTGTTCTTCACATCATGAGGTGTATTGAGTATATGGTGCTGTGAACAATAACACACCGGCCTATATAACTCTCCAGGCAATTTTCTGGTACATGTTTTAGGCTGGGTCAACCACTGGGAGTCCAGTTCAATGGAAAAGAATCCCACCCTAAGGTTGGTTCAAACACATGACCTCCTGGTCAGCTAACTACTGCGCCACCTAGACAATTTAGTCCAGACATTATACATGCTTGTATTTGAAAGCTGAAACATTATTTGTTAATTACCTGTTTGAATATATACAGGAAGTCTGTTCATCTTTACATTTCTTATCTGTAAGTTAATTGGCTGTGCTTGTTTGTCTTTATCTAGTTGGAAGACAGTATGCAATTGGTAGACAAACTTACCTCCCATCAAGCCCTGCCCAGACGGCACATTATGGACCAGAAAGATCCTATGTTCCAGCAAGAACAGTGTACAACGGTAGACAACCAGCTCGTATTTACTACCCCCTTCACCGACCAATTCCAATGCCTGCTCCAGGTAAAGGGGACTTGCTGTGCAGTTTTAATTTCATCATATAGTTTTTTTTATGTTTCTTCTTTTGTGTTCGCTCACTTTCAGTCTAGGCGTAATCCATACATGTGCTACTACTTCCAGCTCACTAGACTGATTTGTTTGTGTGCGAATTAGCTTTCCCTATTACCAGTGTCCCTTGCCATCAGGCAAACCCATTCTTATTTCAAGCTGAAATATACAACACACATATGCACCCAGTAATTTTAATTGCCTACCATAGTAATTTAAAACAAACTATCATGACTTTCTGTTTGCACAAAATTGGTTTTTGTAAATGAATGACAGCTGCCTCTGCTAGCTTTAACATGCAACCATTTTGTGTGTTAAACAATGCATGAAATGCATGGTCCCTATAAATCATATGACCAGTTTCCAAGATGTATTGTCCAATCGATAACGTAGGAGATTTATGGTGTGTAGGCTCTGCCAGGTTTCCAGAGTATTTGTTTATTATTACATCAGTTCAATTGGGCATGTGTTCGACCACCCTGTTGTTTAACTGCCTCTCTGTTCTGCCGTTGTGGGTAGACTGGAGCCTGCATATAAATTGATAAATACAGTTGGATTTGGCGTACAGAGGAACAGGTTCTTTTACTACTGGGGTGGGGATCGATGTGGTTCTGTATCTAACTACTGGAGTTGCAGCACAGGATGTTCATTCAACCGCTGTAAAGAGCTGGTCTTGTAGATGTTGCATTATGTCATCCCCTCGAAAGGTTAGTTGGATACATACCTTGAGTTTGGGGATTGATGTTTCTTTGGGTGTCAGTTTTGGCTGTTGACAGTGGTGCTTTATAAATCTAGTGGGGTACCCATTAAGGTGTAAGGTATCCTTTAGAGTTTCATATTCCTCTG
Source organism: Cepaea hortensis (assembly GCA_963921405.1). Lineage (NCBI taxonomy): Eukaryota > Metazoa > Mollusca > Gastropoda > Stylommatophora > Helicidae > Cepaea > Cepaea hortensis. Next base: position 51,275,535 of record OY992884.1, read on the forward strand.
TCATTCCTCTGATATTCCGGTGGCTAGAGGAGACTACTGCAACACACGTTGTATTCATTACGGATTCAAAGAGTATGCTTAGCAAGGTGGAGAAAGGAATGTTTCATGTGGAATGGCTCTCGTCACTTCAGAGGTCACAGATCGTGAGAATTGTATGGATATTTTGCCCTGGCGGGTGTGCGAGGGAATGAACAGGCTGATAGGCTAGCAGGGAATGCACCTCTTGGTGGTATTTGCCTATGGACAGGTGGGAGGTGGTCGTGCGCTTGTGGGACCAGGTAGAGAAGGCGAAGGAACAGATTGAGAACCCATATGTGGAAAGAATGAGATTGTGGGGGATCGGCAGGGGTTCTGGAAGAATCTCAAAACTGAGAGGGAAGACCAGGAGAACTTTTAATCAGATAGCGGTGGGAACGATTAGTAGTGTGACTCTTCGCTGGCTGTTGAATGAGGGGACAGAGCATGTATGGGAATGTCCTGAGTGCAGTGAGGTCGGTTCTTAACTCAACTCAACTCAACTCAACTCCTTTGATATATACAGAAGTATTTTCTATTTCTGCTATCATCCTAGGTGGTGCTCCTCCACCTCCACCACCAGGAGATCATGCACAAGTTATTGCTCATGTTCCAGTGTCAGTCAACATGGCTCCAGTTGCCACAGCGACTCCAGTCAAAAGTAGGATGTTAAATGCACCAGCTGACAATGGATCATTTTTCATGGCACCACCAAGTCCAATACGTAAGTTTCATTTTGATTTGAATTTAATGGCTTTACTAACATTTTAAGCAAAACACCATGTCCACTGGTCATGGCAACTGGGCAGATGAGGGAGAAAAACTGTAATATGCCATGGCAGCTGGGTAGTTGGAGAGGAAAACTACATGTCAGGGTAGCTGGACAGTTGGAGAAAACTATAATATGTCATGGCAGCTGGGCAGTTGAAGGGGAAAACTATATGTCATGGCAGCTAGGCAGTTGAAGGGGAAAACTACATGTCAGGGCAGCTGGACAGTTGAAGGGGAAAACTATATGTCAGGGCAGCTGGACAGTTGAAAGGGAAACCTATAATATGTCATGGCAGCTGGACAGTTGAAGGGGAAAACTATAATATGTCATGGCAGCTAAGCAGTTGAAGGGGAAAACTATATGTCAGGGCAGCTGGACAGTTGAAGGGGAAAACTATATGTCAGGGCAGCTGGACATTTGAAGGGGAAAACTATATGTCAGGGCAGCTGGACAGTTGAAGGGGAAAACATTATGTCAGGGCAGCTGGACAGTTGAAGGGGAAAACTATATGTCAGGGCAGCTGGACAGTTGAAGGGGAAAACTATAATATGTAATGGCAGCTGGACAGTTGAAGGGGAAAACTATAATATGTCATGGCAGCTAGGCAGTTGAAGGGGAAAACTATATGTCAGGGCAGCTGGACAGTTGAAGAAAGCTGTAAAATATCATGACAGCTGGGCAGTTGAAGGGGAAAATTATATGTCAGGGCAGCTGTACAGTTGAAGGGGAAAACTATAATATGTCATGGCAGCTAGACAGTTGAAGGGGAAAATTATAATATGTCATGGCAGCTAGACAGTTGAAGGGGAAAACTATATGTCATGGCAGCTGGACAGTTGAAGGGGAAAACTATAATATGTCATGGCAGCTAGGCAGTTGAAGGGGAAAACTATATGTCAGGGCAGCTGGACAGTTGAAGAAAGCTGTAAAATATCATGACAGCTGGGCAGTTGAAGGGGAAAACTATATGTCAGGGCAGCTGTACAGTTGAAGGGGATAACAATATGTTATGGCAGCCAGACAGTTGATGGTGATAGCTATATATAGCTATATATCGTGGCAGCTGGACAGATGAAAGGTAAAACTATATGTCATAACAGATGGACAGTTGAAGGAGAAAAATATATGTCATGGCACCTGGACAGTTGAAGGGGAAAACTATATGTCATCGCAGCTGGCAGTTGAAAGAGAAAACTATATGTCATAACAGATGGACAGTTGAAGGAGAAAAACATATGTCATGGCAGCTGAACAGCTGAAGGGGATGACTATATGTCACAACAGCTGACACTTGAAGGAATTTTAAAAAACTGTATATTACAGCAGCTGGACAGTTGAAGGGAAAAACTAAAATATGAATTGATAGCTGGACAATTGAAGGGGAAAACTATAATATGTCATGTGGATAGTTAAAGGGGATAACAATAGGTCATGGCTGCTGGACAATTGAATGGGAAAACTATATATCATAGCAGCTGGACAGTTGAAGGAGAAAATTATATGTCATGGCAGCTGGACAGTTGAAAGGGAAACTGTATGTCAGGGCAGCTGGACAGTTAAGGAGAAAACAATAGAATGTCCAGGCAGCTGGACATTTGAAGGATACAACTATATACCATGGCAGCTGGACATTTGAAGAGGAAAACTTTAATATGTCAATGGAAACATTTTATTTCAACTGACCAAATCATTTCCTATAATTATAACTATGATTTTCTAATAATAATTAATTATCTTACATTTGTTGTTTCTTTTGCTTTCTTGAACTCATGTAAAGGAAATGGTCGCCACATGGAAAATACAGCAGTTGATTTGATAATACCATTACCTCTATCCCATTAACCCCAGAAGAGAAGTTATATTAGGGTCCATTGCCTGGCTGAGATTAATAATTCTGTGACCGATTCAGCCACAACAAGATTACTAATTTGAAAATGATTGTTGTCCAAAGAGGGTAATGTTTAGTGCAGTCGATGGGCCAAATGCCAATGTTGATTGTGACATCCCTACACCAATCAGCTGGACTAAAATGTTGACTTCTCGTCCTTGACTTGGGGACACACATTACAAGTACCTCTGAAGTCAGAATGGGTTCGTGTGATGGTAATAGGAAAAGCTGGCCCACATTTAAAAAAATGTGTCCAGCGTGAACAAGTTCAAAGCGAGCGAGCAAACAAAAAAAACCAACTTAATTGTTCTTTAATAAAGAATACATTAATATGTACATGCATACACATTCAGAGACATATGCGGAAACAAACACAGAAATAGTGTAGACAGGCAGGCAGGCAGGCAGGCAGGCAGGCAGACAGGCAGACAGACATACAGAGGCTAGCAGACAGACTCAGAAAAATACAGAAAGACAGATGTAGACACATATGGACATACAGTGACAGACAGAGAGATAGACAGACATGTAGATACATAGACACAGGTAGAAACAGACACACACACACTGAAACAGAGAAAGACACAGACACATATACAGAAGTAGAATCAAACATAGACACATATGCGCACACAATGCTAACTTTATAGTCAAATAATAGCAGTCATGTTTGCATCTTGTTGACCAAAGCAATAATAAACTTGTTTGTAACATCAAAACAATATCGGAGATGTCTGCATACATAATATGAAATTGTTTGAGACCCCTGTGGTTTGCAGTGCCATGAACTGCGGCCTGGCTTACTTATGCCTGGCACAGTGAGCGATCTTTAAAATGTTCAATGGGACGCAGAGGTATTTCCAAGGCACCAGGGCCAGGTTTTATACTGGCCAAGACCTACTAACACGTCTTAGTAGTGCGTCCTGGGCAACAGGTCCCTTTGGGGTCCTGGCTAACATAGTAGGATTGCTGATTCTTCCGAAGTCGGAGAGTATCTGCCTGCATGGCGAGGAACCTCCAGTTTACACACCAATAAGCCAGACATGGGACAACAGATACTCACGCAAACCTCAGTCCGGTATGACATAACACTGATGTTTGACAACAGGATGTCTTCGTCTGACTGATTTTTGCGTGTAGATTAGATTCCTCTATTACCAGTGTCTCTGGCCATCAGGTGAACCCTCTCTGACTGCTGAGGTACTTGTCATTTACGTTCTCAAGTAAAGGAGGTCTGCTTCTAAAATATCATAAAGCAAGTAAAATTGGACTGCATTGTCAAACTTGTGGTTCAGCACATCTGCTTTCCACCTGTCATGTTCTGGGTTTGCTTTCCCTAGCCTCTGACTGCCCCCAATCAACTTACAAGGAAGCAGGTCTGTGTCTCCCATAGTCTGGTTCCTATCCCTTGACTTGTCCAGCGTGGGAGACTGTACTAGTAGCCATGCAACAGTCTAGCTCTTTGGATCATTATAACATGCACACTCCTCTATTACTTCACATTACAGACATAAAGGGGGGGGGGGGGGGGACCAGAAAATGTTCAGGTAAGATGACCAATGTGATACTGACCATATCAGCCATTTAATGATGTTTGGTCACAAAAATGTGTGCCTAGCACTTTATCCCCAATATGTCTGCATGACATGGAAACCGTTGCTCGTGTACTTTTTGTTTCCTCACTGATGTGTTGCTTCACGCCATGTTAACAAGAATATGTATTCATATCCAGCCGACCATGCTGACCTGCATTAGAATGAAAGAATCAATAGTTTGAATGAATGAATCAATAGTTAGAATGAATCTCCTGCCCAGTTACTTAGCCACTACCTGAGCTTCTGACAGTATTGACCTTTGACCCGTTGACCATACATCCGGTTAATACAATCCACACTTATCACCCTTAATTTTTTCATGTAGTGTGTTTCATGTAGTTTTGTGTCGGTTTGTGTTTGTTTGACCTGTGCTGACGAAGGCTTTGGCCGCAACGTCCAATTTGTTTCTGGAAATCCTTTTTAGTAAAGCTCACAATCTACTTCTCGTTTTTTGGTGATTCATTCACGCCATGTTACACAGTATCTTTCAATCTAATCCAACACTGTCCTCTCATTCATGTCTTCCATCCATAATGTAGGAAGTCATTTCAGAATTTCACTCTCATCGAAATCTGTCAGAGAGACTCTTGATCCTTGGCCGCTTCCCCTTCCTCAAGCATGCCCATGCCCAGGATGTCTTTGATGTCCTGTGTCCACTATCGACACCTCCCTTCTTCTTCCAATAACCATGCAGAGAGTTTCCATGGCAAAGTGGTTGCAGAGTCTGCTCACGCTCCGAAGATTGTGGGTTTGATTCCCGGGCTACGCCATCTGGTTCATGAGTGCAGTTTTTTCGGAGACTCCTGGGGGTCATCGCTGGAGCTACAGAGTTCATGCTCTATGTATCACTTTCAGCAAGTGGATCTGCGGAGAGAGACTGAACCAAAAGAGATCAAACCCGGTGCAATGAAGTTGACCCTCTTGCTTTTTAACCCCTTTTACACCCCCCCCCCCCCCCCCGCCCCCCAATAATCAAGCCTTAAATTTTTTGTTCTTTCTTTACCACGTTGACATTTAATGTGTCCATAGTTTTTTTTTAACTGATTCAGAGCCGAAGGATGATATATTGCCAAATGTGAACTCCAATTTGGACAGAAAGAAGGATGATATATCGCCATTCTAGGGTTGTCGTGTTATATGTTTTTCTCCGTGGTACCTTCTGCAATATTAGTGCTCAGTGAATGGGAATTTACATTATAATACTTGTTCTTTTTATTGTGTACCATGTTTGGTCTAAACCTACTGTTTGTTTGGCACTGAATCAGTTAATTTCCAAGACGTGTTAAATGTTAATAGGCTAGTTTTCTTTGATGTTCAGATCTTGTAAACTGTTAACTGATTAAGTGCCATATGATGCTTAATCGTCTTAAGCGATTTCCTATATCTGCCATGGGCTTATCTACAGTAGCTTTCCCAAAGCAATCCCTTTAATTTGATATATAATACAACATGTCTGCTACATCATTAACAACTTTTAGGTCACAACTGTGATACACCCATTAATTCCCATTTTCCAACATCCATTTTTGTTTGGTCCAAACCTACTTATTGTTTGGCACCGAATCTGTTAATTTTATACTTATATATTAAGTGTATGGTGCTTGTCCTATGGTTTTATATATCAGTTGATCCTCAGTGGGTGGTGTGATCCATACGATACCATACCAGGCGCCTTTACCTCCAAGTGCATTCCCTGGTATCTATGTTAGTGCCAATTAACGCATGCGAATTTGCTTTGTGTGTTGCTTCTGTAGCCTCATGTGTTCCCGAATGGCTGATACTTCTGTGTTATGCCCCCGTCTAGCTCAGAAATGTGTCTGACGTCAGTAATCATTCGTGTAAGCAGTAATCATTCGTGTAAGCCTTGCTTCCTCTAAACAGATTGTATCCACGGTAACTGGCTCATCAACTCGCAGTTATTACCAGCTTCATCCGATAGTGCTGGATTTGTCCCTGTGATAAATTGACCTGCCACATGGAATCAATACTCCTGTTGTCAGGAGTGCTTCAGTTGGATTAATGCGCCTTGTTCAGTAATGACTGTAGTCATGGAGAAAAGTCCCAACACGTGTCCCTTTCATTTGATAACACGTTAGCCTTCATGTGGTTGCGACGTAGTTTGCCAGCTACTAGTGAGAATGTTCATTGTTTGATTCCCCTCACCTTGAATTCAATTATTATCTAGCAATTATTATCTTCTGCAAATCAAGACATTGTGCCCATATTTATATCAGTATGAATGGAAAATAGGAAAGTCAGTCATTACATCTATTTATATATTTATGTCAAAATTACACACAAGAAAGATAGAACATGGCACAATGTGTGTGTGTTTGTGTGTGTCTGCGTGTGAGCGAGCGAGCGAGAAGAGAGAGAGAGAGAGAGAGAGAGAGAGAGAGAGAGAGAGAGAGAGAGAGAGAGAGAGAGAGAGAGAGAGAGAGAGAGAGGTAGAGGTGCTATATATTCAAGATAGATATACAGAATGAAAGAAGATGACGAAAATAAAGGACAAGTGAAAGAAAGAATGACAGTCAGAAGGGGAGGAAAGTTTACGTTCCGTAGTTACATTGCTTGCTGAACTACCAGCACTCATACCATTGTATGAAAACCACTAAATCGCCCGCAGATGTGTTATGAACGCGGCATGCGGGATTATGATTTGCGTCCGTAACCCCTTCTCCACCGGCTGCAAATCAAGAAGCTGTCCATATTTATGCCCGATCTGAACGGGTAAATAGAAATAAGATGACAGCATTTGTTTGTGTGTGAGTGTGTGTGTCATTGGGTCTCTCTCTCACAAATAAGCGAAAGAAAGAAGGAACAAGGTGCGCGTGTGTGTGTATGCGCGTGTTGTGTCACAAAGAAAGAAAGAAAGAAGGGGACAAAACAGAAACAAGATGTGTAAGAAAGAAAGACAGACAGAAAGAAAGTCAGTAAAAGAGGCCGGCAGGCAAGCAGACAAGAAAGAAAGAAGAAAGAAAGAAAGAAAACATTTGACGTGATCAAGTTAGCAGCGCGATGAGCCGTGGCACTGTAAAGTCCTGTGCAGATTGCTGGCGCCATGACGTTCGACATCCTACACCTTTATATATTGTATTATACTGCACAAGAATGCACGTATATCGTTGAACTGTGAACTTTGCCCTTCTCAACCCATTTGATTTGCCCACAGCATAGCCTAATCCTCGTTTTGAAATATTCCTTGAATAATAATGCAGTTTGAAAATTAAAAAGAGAGACTGTTACTATTAGTATTTAGCATTAGCACAGCGCAGGCTGCGTTAATAATGAAGTGCGCGGTCACACGACGATTCGACGCCAGTGACAAAACACATCCCTGTCGTACTCCTAGCTTTATTTGTTCATACTTGTCCTCTTTATTTTCCATTGTAATTGCTGCTACTTGGTTCCAGTACATATTCTTTATTATTCTGAGATATCCCCCATCTATGTTGATTTCTTCCATTTTAATAGAATTTATTTCAATTTTCTTGCACTGTTCGTTTAACCAACTTTTGTATCTAACTATTGAAATAGCATGGGTTTCAGAAAGTTATATTAGCTCGTCCATTCATCCATCATGTGCTATGCCGGTAAGCGTGGCCGGTCGTGACTCACCATTTCACTCGATCACCAGAGTCGTGGATCAGCTTAGTGTTCCTTTCTCAACCATGTCACGTGGTCAAGCCATCCAGATATTTACTTCTCCGTCTTCCCCTTGTTCTCTTCCCCTCGATCTTGCCAGTTGTCACCAAATTCTCCAATTTATTTCTTCTCATAACATGTCCAATGAATTTTGACTGTCTACGTCTAATTTCTCTAATCAATTTACGATTTTAATTTTTTACAATTTATGATTTTCATATTAATTCAACATAGGTCAAATAGTAAAAGTCGACATGAGCGAAAGGTAAAAAGCGCTCGCTCTTAAGATTCCGGGTCACTGATGGCGAGGTAGACTGTTCAACCCCTACACCGGCATTAAGTTGGACGTATTGTTGAAGTTTCGTTCAGGAAGTAATGGCAAACTACTGAATATGAGGTTGATAGCAACGTCCTGAAAAGAGTATGCAACCTTTTGTTTAGTTCAGATAAGAAACACTTCGGACCGGTATTTTGGGTTTAGTATGTTACGAATACTTAAAGGAGAGGCTTGATTGGTTGGTCCAGTGTGGTCTACGTAATGCATAGAAATGTAAATTGTTGGGTTACCCTTGAAATAATAAAGTGGAACCTGACATGTTTCGATTTGTGAAGCATCTTCTCTATTGTACACCCCGGTAATTACTTACTTACCACAGTTTTTCCATATAGATCACATAAGGGATATCTTGACTGAGTGAGAGAACCTTGTAGCATATTATGTTGTGAGTAAGTTTAAAGTGTAACATAGATATAATCTCTTATATTAAACTTCACAACTTGATATAGTTTAGTTTAGTCGTTGGATCAACATCACGGCACACGGGTTTAACCCATAAGTGCTCCGTTCTCCTCCTAACTCAAACCTGAGTCTGGAGAAACTCAGCTCAATGCACGAACTCCGTAGCATCGGCGAGGATCATGAAATACTTTGGGTAGATTTTTAACTCCAACTTTTGCCCTGGCTGTGCCGTTAGGCTACTCTTTTTCGTTTTCCAACTGCCAAGGGATTTCTTACGAGCGCAACAATACACACGGGCGTCCGATCTCACTACCCAGAGACCAGGGGAAATTTTATTACTGGAACTCCAAGTGAAAAAGTCCCGGTCCTCAACGGGGCTTGAACCCGGGACCTCCAGCACTCGAGGCGGACACCATACCTCGAGACCACGCAGCCCCCTACAACATGATATGTTGTACAATGTTTACTTTCCAGTGTTGAAGTGGTTGCGTAGAGAAAAGACGTTGACGTGTGGAAGAGTTAAAATCACAACAGATTTAAGGCAATAAAGAGATATCTTCACCTTGGGTTAGACACCTACAGTGTGGATAAACAGAACTGCCCTGTTATAAGAAGCTTATCTTTTATTCCTGTTTTCGGGTTTGCGTTTACTTTGCCGGCAATAGCCAGGTATGCGACAAATGTCGATTCTCTGTCAGAATTTCTTGTTCGGGCTTGAACTTTTATGTTTACAAAGCGGTTCCTTAGTTTTTAATTCATCTATAGTGTGCAATTTGAGCAAATGGATTATTTTTGTAGTATATGTTGTTTAAAATTCAATTAAGTTTTCAAGAAATTCGTTTAGCAGTAATAAAATGCGATGTTAATCGTGTGCAATAAATCCGTGTGAACACTTCGGACTGTTTACATTTGAAGGTTTACTAGTACAGTAGTAATATAAAAAGAACGAAAGGGGACAGAGGTGTGGCAGGGCATTCACCGAGAAACGATACTTACAGTTAAAAATGCAGCTTGTAGATCCACGATCGATTATTTTTGCTACACGAAGGACTATTGTTCAACTATAAAGATTTGAATGTTGTTTAGCTTTGTTCTTACATTTTAATCCTGTATATGTCAGGATTTAGTTATGCTGATAGACCCGGAATAATTATCAGTATCAGTTTTCTGGGAATTGTCCTGGAAAGAAAGGCAGTGGTGGATGGATTTTGATTTTGTCACCTTAACTCGGTAGGCTGTGGCCTTGTATATGCGAACTCCTTACACGTTATATCTACTCATTGTGAATATAATTGATACTTATGGTACCGCTCATGTAAGTACTCACCGCGCCTAGTAAAATATATTAGTAAATCAGTATTACATAGTTTTTAAATCTAATAGGTGATCATAACGAAACGTGTATGCAAACACTTCTTAGTCTTCGACGAAATAGCGTGCACTTAAAAGATCTTTGCCTAGTTTCATAAACCAGATGTGAAGAAATAATAATGGCATTTTTGTGTATTTCACAACTGGACACATGCAGGCCTCGGAGACATTGCAAGTTCGGCTGTAGACTACCGCAATACAGTGAAATAGCCTATATGTGAAACAATAATTTAAATAAGTTTTGTGAATTCAGGAACGGCGCCAGCAAGCCTTACGTCTATTCTTACGAAAGCTGTTCGAGCTATACAACTTCAAGTGGGTTAGGGATCACGACTGCTGAATCTAGGGAAGACAGGAGATCAAATTTAACTCATTACTTTATGATCATTTTTGTCATTTGACGTTTATTCCGTGTATACAGGGAACCGCATTGGCCACACGCTCATCTACCGGCTCTGTGGTCGTGTGTTCGAATCCCGGGGTATTTGTAAAACGTTTATTCTTCTTCTTTCTTTTGCTTGAAAATTGTCTGTATCTGCAATGTTGTCTCTTGTATGAACTTAATTGTCTTGTTTTTTTTTTGTTTTTTTTTTAGTTCACTCAGTGATCCATAGAGTTTATCTGCCACTATTGTTTCTCTAGGCCAGAAGGTTTACCTAGATATATCGTATCTTGAGTTGTCGTTGAGTATGTGGTCTGCTGTCTACGGCGCCAGTCTGCATGTGCACATTGCTGATTCGAGTGATTCGCCAATCTTGAATTTTATATATACTTGTTGCCGCGTAATCTATTGTGTCGTGTTCTGAGGCGCAGAATAATGTTATGTTCTGGTCTGTCCATAAGGTGGTCGTCGCCTGGAGCTGGTGTTGGTAATTTTTTTAATGACACGGGCTTCTAGATAGACCCATCCTAAAATGGGGACTGGAACATTTTCTGGGAAGTAAAGGCAGCCGATGCAATATTGCACCGATCAGTCATCGAGTGTCGATTAGTCTATTAAAATTATGGGGCTAAAACCATGTGTCCTCCGCTTCATGGCACGAAAAGAAGTCTTTTACTTGCCACTTATTATACTGAGACTGATTTCAGTAGTTCAGGATCTGCTAGTCCAGATTACCCGGGTAGGATCACCCGGCAAATAAAAGCAGGGAAGAAGTCTCATGTGTCGACCGATAGGTGCACATATCGCAGCCCTGCTGTAAAAAAGACACAGCAAATTACATCCACCCTCCCTCCCCCCCCCCCCCCCCCCCCAACCCGGAAGAAGAGGAACAAGATTAAGAACAAGTCCCGTTTCAGTCAAATATACGGTTCATACTCCATTCCAGTATTTCTACACGCCGGGGGCTGCGTGGTCTCGAGGTATGGTGTCCGCCTCGAGTGCTGGAGGTCCCGGGTTCAAGCCCGGGTGAGGACCGGGATTTTTTTCACGTGGACTTCCAGTAATAAAATTTCCCCTGGTCTCTGGGTAGTGAGATCGGACGCCCGTGTGTATTGTGGCGCACGTAAAAAATCTCTTGGCAGTTGGAAACCGAAAAAGAGTAGCCTAACGGCGCTGCCCGGGCAAAATTTCGAGTTAAAGATCTACCCAAAGTATTTCAGGATCCTCGCCGGTGCTACGGAGTTCGTGCACTGAGCTGAGGTTCTCCAGGCTCAGGTTTGATTTAGGAGGAAAACGGAGCACTTATGGGTTTTACCCGTGTGCCATGATGTTGATCCATCGACTAAAATTTCTCCACGTCACTTCTTGAGTGGACGTTCCAGATATAACGTGATCTGAAACAATGTTCTTCACATTATTAGAAACAGTTGTGAATATGGCATGGGATCTGTTCGCAAAATTAACATGTCACAAAGGAGTATGTTTGACGAGCACAATAACGCACAATAACACTTAAGTAAGTTAAATTGCTCGCAGTTTAGTTAGTTAGTTAGTTAGTTAGTTAGTTAGTTAGTTAGTTAGTTAGTAGTAAGTAAGTAAGTAAGTAAGTAAGTAAGTAAGTAAGTAAGTAAGTAAGCTAGATAGTTAATCCACGGACTATCTTTACTTCACATCGAACCATTCAGCCCATAAGTGCTCATATCCCCACTTCATTGTGTTCTTCAGCGTGTAGCGACTGACAGCACTAATTCTGTGTCCCCGCTACATGGCTCCCGTGTGTTCTTCAGCGTGTAGCGACTGACAAAACTAATTCTGTGTCCCCGCTACATGGCTCCCATGTGTTCTTCAGCGTGTAGCGACTGACAAAACTAATTCTGTGTCCCCGCTACATGGCTCCCGTGTGTTCTTCAGCGTGTAGCGACTGACAACACTAATTCTGTGTCCCCGCTACATGGCTCCCGTGTGTTCTTCAGCGTGTAGCGACTGACAACACTAATTCTGTGTCTCCGCTACATGGCTCCCGTGTGTTCTTCAGCGTGTAGCGACTGACAACACTAATTCTGTGTCCCCGCTACATGGCTCCCGTGTGTTCTTCAGCGTGTAGCGACTGACAACACTAATTCTGTGTCCCCGCTACATGGCTCCCGTGTGTTCTTCAGCGTGTAGCGACTGACAACACTAATTCTGTGTCCCCGCTACATGGCTCCCGTGTGTTCTTCAGCGTGTAGCGACTGACAACACTAATTCTGTGTCCCCGCTACATGGCTCCCGTGTGTTCTTCAGCGTGTAGCGACTGACAACACTAATTCTGTGTCTCCGCTACATGGCTCCCGTGTGTTCTTCAGCGTGTAGCGACTGACAACACTAATTCTGTGTCCCCGCTACATGGCTCCCGTGTGTTCTTCAGCGTGTAGCGACTGACAACACTAATTCTGTGTCCCCGCTACATGGCTCCCGTGTGTTCTTCAGCGTGTAGCGACTGACAACACTAATTCTGTGTCCCCGCTACATGGCTCCCGTGTGTTCTTCAGCGTGTAGCGACTGACAACACTAATTCTGTGTCCCCGCTACATGGCTCCCGTGTGTTCTTCAGCGTGTAGCGACTGACAACACTAATTCTGTGTCCCCGCTACATGGCTCCCGTGTGTTCTTCAGCGTGTAGCGACTGACAACACTAATTCTGTGTCTCCGCTACATGGCTCCCGTGTGTTCTTCAGCGTGTAGCGACTGACAACACTAATTCTGTGTCCCCGCTACATGGCTCCCGTGTGTTCTTCAGCGTGTAGCGACTGACAACACTAATTCTGTGTCCCCGCTACATGGCTCCCGTGTGTTCTTCAGCGTGTAGCGACTGACAACACTAATTCTGTGTCCCCGCTACATGGCTCCCGTGTGTTCTTCAGCGTGTAGCGACTGACAACACCAATTCTGTGTCCCCGCTACATGGCTCCCGTGTGTTCTTCAGCGTGTAGCGACTGACAACACTAATTCTGTGTCCCCGCTACATGGCTCCCGTGTGTTCTTCAGCGTGTAGCGACTGACAACACTAATTCTGTGTCCCCGCTACATGGCTCCCGTGTGTTCTTCAGCGTGTAGCGACTGACAACACTAATTCTGTGTCCCCGCTACATGGCTCCCGTGTGTTCTTCAGCGTGTAGCGACTGACAACACTAATTCTGTGTCCCCGCTACATGGCTCCCGTGTGTTCTTCAGCGTGTAGCGACTGACAACACTAATTCTGTGTCCCCGCTACATGGCTCCCGTGTGTTCTTCAGCGTGTAGCGACTGACAACACTAATTCTGTGTCCCCGCTACATGGCTCCCGTGTGTTCTTCAGCGTGTAGCGACTGACAACACTAATTCTGTGTCCCCGCTACATGGCTCCCGTGTGTTCTTCAGCGTGTAGCGACTGACAACACTAATTCTGTGTCCCCGCTACATGGCTCCCGTGTGTTCTTCAGCGTGTAGCGACTGACAACACTAATTCTGTGTCCCCGCTACATGGCTCCCGTGTGTTCTTCAGCGTGTAGCGACTGACAACACTAATTCTGTGTCCCCGCTACATGGCTCCCGTGTGTTCTTCAGCGTGTAGCGACTGACAACACTAATTCTGTGTCCCCGCTACATGGCTCCCGTGTGTTCTTCAGCGTGTAGCGACTGACAACACTAATTCTGTGTCCCCGCTACATGGCTCCCGTGTGTTCTTCAGCGTGTAGCGACTGACAACACTAATTCTGTGTCCCCGCTACATGGCTCCCATGTCTGCCTTGATCTCAAGGGTTGTCCGTATACACTAATTCTAGTAGCACTGGACTGAGTTTTGCGTGCTGATTAGCTTTCCATATTACCAGTGTCCATCGCCCTCAAGCAAACCCATTCCGACGTCAGAGGTACTTATAATTAACCTCACCAAGTCAAGAACGAGAAGACAACGTTTTAGTCCAACTGACCGGTGTAGGGATTGAACCCGTTACATCGGCATCATCATACCGGATGTTTAAGAACGGGCGTTCTTATTCATTCGGCCATGCTGACATCCGTTTAGTTGTTTTAATCGTCCGGATTTTCTGAAGGCATTCAGTATATCATCCCGGCCCATTGCTCCTTCGCTGTCCAACACATCCAGCAATTATTGACATTTCTGTTATTTATTTTAATTATAAGTTAAAACACCCGCCAGTAACCCTGCCAGTAACCCTGCAAGTAAGCCTGCCAGTAACCCTGCCAGTAACCCTGCAAGTAAGCCTGCCAGTAACCCTGCCAGTAACCCTGCAAGTAAGCCTATCAGATCAGCGTGTTCAGTTATCACCATCATTTGATTTTTGTAATCGCCCTGCCTTTCTGAAGTGCGGACTCCTTGTCGAAGGGGATACGGACGCAATTTGTAATCCCACATTTGAAACACAGCTGCATGTGATTTGGCAGCAGATCGCCTTGCGTTGGTTTAATACAATGGTATGAGTGCCTATCGAAAGCACTGGCGAACTACTGAACGTAAACTTGCCAGGGAATCACAAACAGCAAAAACAAAATACAAAAACAAAAAAAATACTGGGGTTGACTGTAAAGGATATACGACTCACTTCTTTTTTTTTTTTTCTTTTCTTTCTAATTCATTATATCTTCCGGGTTTATTGCCCCTACGCTGAACACAGTAGCCCTGCTATTTCTTCTTCTTTTCGTTCATCCGGAGTGTTTTTTCAGATGTGATTGCGGTGTGTCTGTTATGCGCCCTTGGGCCGAAACCCGTAGGCCAACACATCGACTTTAGCGTGCATTTTTGACCAGGTAGCATTCCTGGGAGACTCTCACTTTTGTGGCGCCATCTGCAACCATGCTGGCCAAGGTGGAACGGTCGAAGACAACGGTCATCCCTCAAAGGAAGGCAGGGACAGTCCATAGCATTTTCCGCCATCCAAGGTTGCTTCCATAGTTGCAGGGCCGACACATAACGCCCTGGATCTGGGCTCACCGAGGGAGATCGTCACGTCCTGCTCATGGCTGCTTTAGATCCTCACTTCAATATATTGGTCATTTCGTTTCCCCGGGTCATTCCCGCACAAACCAGACAGGTTTGCAGACGGCATCCACTCAGCGAGTTTTCGGACATGTGCTTGTCGTTGCGCCCATCAGAGCTTTTCCAGGCTCAACAGACATTCGGAAAACTACCCAGTCAGAGCTGTTCCGAACAAGAGCGGCATTCGGAAACTAGGTAGTCAGAGCTGTTCCTAGCACGAGAGACATTCGGACTAGACATTTCACTCGGACGTAATTGCGTAGTGTCAATTTTTAGTTTGCCACCCGTAGGACGACACTTCCGACTTCAGCGGGCATTTTTTAATGAGGTTAGCCATCCTCTGGTTTCGAGGCACGTTGGACTGTTGTGATGCCGCTAACATCTCAGCTGGTCAAGATAGAACGATGAACGACATCGTGGTCGGCCCTCAAGGGAAGGCAGGGGCAGACCATGAGCATTCCCTCGCTATCCAAGGAGGCTTCCATAATTGCAGAGCCGGCATTTTTATTTTTTTTATTTTTTATAGTAAGCCTATCATCAGAGCAGCGTGTTCAGTTACTAACGTGCGCTTCCAATGGGATCGGATATAGACTTTATAGAGTTGTTTAGTTCACGAAGTTAGAAAGATGTGTGGTTCACAGCTTGCATATCTACGCGACACAGGAACTACTCATGAGGTGTTCTAGAATTCCAACACAATAGGTTATCGATTATCCGCAGCGCTAGGGACAAGAAAGCCATTCGGTGATTGTTTAAACGATTGAGCTCTTATAGAATAACAAACACACTACGATAATAATATGAAGTAGAGCCTAGCCTCTAGTATGAAGGGCGGGTAAGGTTAACGTTTTAATTAAAGAATCGATTATTTAAAATTGTTGGGGCGTATTTTACTTTTGTTGTATAATAGTAGTAGTAGTTGCCGCTGATTTAATTTTAACTTAATATTTGTTGGATAAAAGTCGCGGTGGCATAGTTCTTAGTGCGCTTGCATGCCAAGCCATTGGTTGGGAGTCCATCCCCAGCAGAGCCAGTATTAAATGTTTTCGAACAGTACGGCCCTGGGTCGACCCAGCCTCATAAAAATAGCACCAGACAAGTTTCGGAATTTTCTGGAAAGGAAGAAAATGTGACACCAATACATGGGTTAAAAGTTAATTGCATATCCTTTACAGGATATCACAGTCAACCCCAGAATTGTTTGGCTGTTCGTGATTTCTTGGCAAGTTTGTATTCAGTAGTTTGCCATTGCTTTCTGAACGACCGGCACCCACACCATTTTCAGGAAAAAAAACTAACGCAAGGCGGTCTGCTGCCAAATCGCATGCAGTTGTGTTTCGAACGCGGGTTTGCGGGATTACGAACTGCGTCCGAAACACCTTCGCCACGGAGCCGGCAATACATGTGTGGTTCCTTATAATATGTGAAGGCACAACACTTCACAACCCAGCTACTGCTACAATATCTGCCAGGCCATCTTTTACCTTGTCTGTCGGACATTAGGTTTTGTGCGGAAAAGGAATGTTTGGTGAGGAAAAACCCGTGACATTAGTGTCATTACACATCACATATATCAAGTGGGGGTCAGCTTGACCGGATGGATAAGAGAGCTCACCCTTAAACTTCCGGTGTGCTGACGCCGGGGTAACGGATTCAGCCCCTGCACCGGCCAGTTGAACTGAAATGTTGGTGGCGTCAATTACAAGTACCTCGTCTTTCACACAGCAATAATATGTTCCGTATTATACATTGTAAATGCATGTGACAGCTTGAAGGATTTATCTAACATTATCTGACGAGATGCAGCGAAACATGCCAGGCAAAAATGGTGCAATCTACATTTTGTGTCTTCGTTATTCAAATTCACTACGGGAAAACATTGTTTTGAATAATATGACCGCTCAGCACACACAAAATATAATTCTACCATTCCACGTGACAGTTCTGGAGACTTTCCTAGGTGAGGCAGGGAAGTCGTTATCACACTTCTTCTAGCTGATTCACTGCCGAGGGATATTATGTCGTCAAATGTGACTTACAATCTGGACAGAAGGTCGTTATATCGTCGTACTAGGATTAATGTGTTATTTGTTTAGTTTCGCGGTAATTTCGCAATGATTATACCCAGAAAAATGGCAATTTACATTATAATACTTGCTCATTAGATTGTGCATCATGTTTCGTCCGAACGTAATTCTTTGTTTGGCGCGGAATCTTCTGGAAGAGTCTAATTCCACCTTGGCAGAGTTATTCCTTTTCCGTTATCGTTAGAATTGTTCGTGGCTGGTTGGATTTTTACAGCTAATATTTACTATGAGACGGGGCAGCCAGCCCCACGCCAACCCTGCCTAGTCGCCTTTAGCAACTAGCATGACAACCGATAGTGTGCATCATTATAGCAGTAATATTCTCCAATTATAGCCAGGTCAAAATATTAAACGCGGGTTAAAAGGCCAGGGGGTCAACTTAATTACATCTGTTTTGTATCCATGTAGTTGAGTACCTCTACAGAGAGAGAGAGAGAGAGAGAGAGAGAGAGAGAGAGAGAGAGAGAGAGAGAGAGAGAGAGAGATCAAACCGCCTGCCGAAATCGTTCAAGGTCTCCGAAATAACCGCATACGAGAACCAAATGGCGGAATCCGGAAATGAACCAGCGACTTTCTGAGCACGAGGTGGATGGTATTACCACTTGGCCACCTAGACCTAGATATCTCTCCCTGCCCCCCCCCCCCCCCCCTCCAAATTCCCCCTCCGAGCCAAGGGAGACACCTGGCAACATGTTATGAACAGGAATCCTGATTTCCACTTAAGAACATATTTGCCCTAATTACCGGCCTTCCATAGTGAACGACTGGAAATAATAGCCCATTACCACTCGTTCATTATATGCGACTGGGAACATCTGCCCTAATTATTCGCCCTCGATATTTCCGTTGAAAACATCGGGTTACCATTACTAGCCTCCATGATCCTTGTCCACACCCCCAGGCGTATCAGATATATCGTTCCTGGTTTGGGTATGGATCTTGGACAATTAGTAAACAAGCAACAGATACTCCCTAAAAGCTTCAGATTTCTGGATTTACAGAAGAACGCCGACAATTCATCGGGCAGCCAAACCGAGTAACTGTTTGAAAGAGGCAGAGACACAAAGTCAGTTGATCACAGACATCAGAAAGAGGTAGTCATTATTTTTAACTACATTATAAGATAAAAACTAGAACATATTGTAACAACTGACAAGATTTGTTGGAAGAGAGATTCATGACGACAGTGAGAGTAGATTCTTGATATCGTTGTTTCTTGTCACGGAAGGGTGTAAGCACCCAAAGAGCTGCTGTTGAATATGGCAAGATATAGAGAAGCATGATTACCCACGCCAGTCGGCAAGACACTTGTGAGGTTAATGATAAGTGCTGTCCCCCATATTAGACAGTGTATAAGAATTCCGAGAACCAAAACTGTGTTTCTTCGTAGTGAATTTAAATAACGAAGACACAAGCAGTAGAATGCACGATTTATTGCCTGACATATTTCGCTGCATCTCGTCGGGTACATACTGCAGAGGCCAGTTTTGTGCAAACAAAAAGACATGATAGTCAGTTTAAAATTACCGCGGTAGACAACTTAAATTACTGCGCGAACATGTGTATATTTCAGCTTGAAGGATTTATCTAGTTATTTTACTTTATGTTGTCTGAATTCTGCAGTATGCACCTGACAAGATGCAGCGAGATATGTTAGGCAATAATTCGTGCAATCTATTGTTTGTGTTTTCGTTATTTAAATTCCGAGAACGTTAGTATAGTAAACATGGGTGACTCAACTGGCTGTGCAGGTTGTTGGAGGATATGTCAGCTTCCGCCGTGAGTTGCTTTGAATGCATTATCATCATTTGCCAGACTGCTGCGTGAGCTAACCACGTTGTGTGTAAGACCTATCATCTACAGTCATCACACCTGTAAACACTACACACACCAGCGTCATGGTGATCAGTCGGCACGCCATGTGTGGTGTGGTCGGTATCATGGCGGCCGTGTTTACTCTTGCTCGACCTGGGAGTCCAGGAACATGGGGAGAAAAACGTCAATACTTCGATGAGATTCGAACACATGATCAAACTGCCGGCATGCAGGCTTGCTGGCTACTGTTGCCTCCGGGCGGCCATTATGCGAGGGTGTTAATAACGGTTATAATAACTGGTCTCCCGCTATGAATGGTTGTACACTGACCCTAATTTAAATTACTTGCCTCGCTTTACTAAGAACGGTTGGGAAATTGATCGTTGTTACTGGCCTCCCGAAATGCACGGATGAAATATCGATGTTAGTTTCTGGAAATCTATCGTTATTACTGGTCTCCCAACATGAACAGTTGAAATATCGGCGCTACTTTCTGGCAGTCTGCCATGAACGGATGAAATATCGGGCGGCGCTAGATTTTGGCTTTCTTTCATAAAGGGTTAAAATATCAGTTTTTATTTCTTGCCTCCCTTTATGATCAGTTAAAATAACGGTTCCAGTTTCTTGCCTTCCTTCATGAACGGTTTAAATATCAGCCTTAGTTCTGTCCGCTTCGTGAATGATCAACATATCGGCCGCATCTGATATTGTCACTGGGGCTAGGTCTCGCAATTCTAGGGATTAAAATAGTTGTAACCCCATTATAGCACACCCGGAGACCTCCATTGCTAAGAATTATGGCGCGACCTCCCCTTGTGTTTTCTTCGTTTCCTTATCCTCTTCCTCTCCATCTTTTTATCACTCTCCCTCTTGCCCTCCTCATATTACTTCTTTTTCTTCTCCTTTTCCCTTCTCCCCTTTCCCTGGATCCTTCTCGTTCTTCTCATTCTCTTCTCCAACAATCTCTCACCACCACCACCACCACCTTCTACGTTGTCTCCCCTTCCTCCTACTTCCTCTTTTTCCATCCCTCCTCCTTCTTCCCCCACTTTTTCTCATATATTCCAACATCTTTGACATGAACTGCTTAACCTATTTCAGTTGTCTTATTTGTTCGCCATCTCACACAATCACCCGTGTCTTAGATGAGGTCTGTGTTCTTGTCCCGACTATACTTTGGGGCCAAGACATCCAGATATTTATCACATTGCTCTCCCCCTTGCTCCCCCACCCCCACCCAATTAACAGATGATGTGACAAATTAAAGTAGGTTTGGACAAAATAAAAATGCATGGAAACCCGTAAAAATGCCTGCTGAAGTCGGATGTGCTGGCCTACGAGTGCAAATAAATCAGGCACAACGCATAAAACGTCCGAGTGAAATGTCTTTCGTGCTAGGAACAGCTCTGACTACTTAGTTTCCGAACGCCGCTCATGTCCGGAACAGCTCTGACTAGCTAGTTTTCCGAATGTCCGTCGTGCCCGGAACTATAGAGTCGTACTCTGACTATTTTGTCCCCGGGCACAACGACAGGCACATGTCCGAATCGAAAACTCGCTGAGTGGATACCGTCTCCAGATCGGCCTGGTTTGTGCGGGAACGGCCCAGGGCGAACAAAATGCCCAATATATCGAAGTGAGGAATTAAAGCAGCCATTAGCAGGACATGACGATTCCCTCGGTGAGCCCAGCACCAGGGCGCTATGTGTTGGCCCTGCAGCTATGTCCGCCACCCTGGATGGCGGAAAATGCCATGGTCTGTCCCTGCTTCCCTTGAGGGCTGATCGTGAAGTATTCGACCATTCCGACATGACCAGTTGGGATGTGGACGGCACCACAAAAGTGAGAGTCCCACAGGAATGCTAACCTGTCAAAAATGCACTCAAAAAGTCTGATGTGTTGGCCTAAGGATTTCGGCCCAAGGGTGCCTAACCAGACACACCTCAATCACATCTGAAAAAAACACTCCGGATGAACGCAAAGAAGAAGAAGAAGAAAATGCATGGCAGAAAATGGGAAGTAGGGGTGTGTCACAGTTATGACTTAAAGGTTGTTAATATGGGAGCAGACATGAAGTATTATAATGCACTTACAATATTTCAGCAATATATAAGCCCATGACAGATATGGGAAGTTGCTTAAGACGATTAATCAACCCCTGGCACTAAATAAGTTAATTATGCCAGTTGTCGCTAAGTTTTCAAGTTTATTTCCCATCATAATGTGCTCAACATTCTTTACTGTCTATATTTAATTTTTAAAGTCAATTTACAGTTTTCTCTCTCAACATTCTTTGCTGTCTAAATCTATTTTCTAAAATCAGTTTACAGTTTTCTCTCTCAACATTCTTTACTGTCTACATCTAATTTCTATAAACAATTGACATTTTTCCTGTGTTTCTTGAGGGACTGTCTCATTGGCTTTTCTGTCTGTCCATGCTATTCTGTGCATTTTCCCCAGAAACAAATCCCCAACTCATGCATACAATCTTTATTCTCAGGTGCTGGTGGCCTTGATGTGGGCGTCCCTAGAGGAGTTCTGAAGAACATGGATATTGAAGACGCTGAGGCTGATGGCAGTTACCTGTACTGTAACGTTCCAGAACACCATGATTTGGTACGCTGCTCTATCTTGTGGTCTGTCTGTCTTGTCAGTAATTGTTGTATACATTTTCATATGTTTAACTGTGAATATCTACACTTTCATATGTTCAACTGTGAATGTCTTGCCAGTTTATGGTGTATCAATCAATCAATCAATCAATCATGTGCCATGCTGGCGGTCATGACTCGCCATTTCACTCGATCACCAGTATACACTTTCATATCTTCAACTGTGAATGTCCAGCCAGTTTATGGTGTATACACTTTCATATCTTCAACTGTGAATGTAATCCAACAGCAGATATTACAGTAGGAGTGTGAAATGTTGGGCTTTGACATATACTATGTAACAACATAATGAGGTGAGGACCAGTTATCTTTACTTGCTGCTTGTCATGTCAAACAAATTATTTGGTGCCCATGTTATGAGGCTAGATCCATCCCAGAACCATTCTGTACTGGTATAGACAAATCATATCCTGCTCATTCTGCTTCTACTGTGTATGCCCATCATCCCCCAATAAAGGATAGTTCATCACCCATCTGATGTCAAATAATCTCATACTTCTTGCCTGCTTTTGTAGTTTCTTCTGTGTCTGTCTGATATTATCCGACTCTTGTCTCTCACTTTAATCTTTCTCTATTTTTATCACCGTATATTTATTTTGTTCTAGTGATTCCATGGCCAGGATTGTCTCGTTATATTATTGACAGGTATTTCTTGATTGAATGGAATGTTTCTAATTGTCACAGTTGTGATTCTGTCATTACCATGAATTGAATTGCCTCTCTGTCTCCATCCCTCTTTCCTTCCCGCTCTCTCTTTCTCTCTCTGCCTGTCTGTCTCTCTCAAATGACTTAGCAGTGGGAGCAGTCAGCCAGTATGAAGACAGTTTATTGTTGTGAGAATTTGGCCTTTACTATGACAAGTGGAGGGAGTGTGGTGTGGCATACCAGATATGTTTCAGGCAATGAATGAATCACCCAAAAAACGAGAAGTAGATTGTGAGCTTTACTAAAACATGACTACAAGAGACAAATTGGACATTGCGGCCAAAGCCTTCGTCAGCACAGGACAAACAAATACAAACCAACACAAACCTACATGAAACACACTATGACAATATTAAACTAATTAAAGGTACTTATCTGAATCTGTATCCTTGCTTGGAAAGACTGACAAGCGTAGGGCAGTCAGTGGATCTGATCAGATATGTTTCAGAACAACTGTCATGAGTGGGTGCCATGGTAGCATAGTGGGAAGATGCTCCCCTGCCAGCCTACTGGCCATGGGTTCAAATCTGCACCGAGGCAGATTCTTAAAATTGACCTGAACTCCCAGGCCGACCCAGTCTTAAATGTGTACCTGGAAATGTCTTGGGAAGTAAAGGCGGCCAGCATGATACTGACCATATAACCCACTGAGTGTCGACTGGACTTAAATATATGGATCTAGCACCAGATGCCCAGTATGCTTTAAGTTGTGTAAAGGATCCCTTATTGTGCATGCCAACACTGCGGTCCTGTTGAGACCTCTTCTTGAAGATGGATTTAACTCTTGCCAATCCTAATGAACTGGTCTCCATGGCCAAAGGCTTGCAAATGCAGTCCATGAGCCGCTTACCAAGCGTTCAAAACTCAGCTGCGACCGATTTGTGCAGCAGACCGTGTCACGTTGCGTTGTAACGTTTTGGTATGGGAGCCGGTTTTTCAGAAAGCAAAGGCAAACTACTGAACATAAAAACTTGCCTAGTACATCAACAGCAGCTGAAAAATGCTCGTGTTGACTGCAATGTCCCGCAAGGAATATGCAACATATCACCATAAAAAACAAACATCCTAATGAATTTATGGCGTACCAGAAAGTTCACCACAACATAAGAAGACAGTGAGTAAGTGAACTGGCCACATATCCTTGCAGTGTCATGACTCCTGGCATTTTAACATCTGTGACCTTTTTTCTTACAGGAGGACTACATTGCTGAGCTACAGGAGCATATAAGAAAACTGAAACTACGACTTTCTAGAGAAAAGGTGAGTTTAAAATGGTTGTTTTAGGATATGCATGTATGTGTGTATGGTTGGTTGGTTGATTGGTTGGTTGGTTAGTTTGTGAATTCTCTGGAACACTGTCAATTGTAACTCTAATGTTCAATTCATTAGCATTCAAGTTGTTTGAGCCCTGAAAGCATCTTGCAAATGTTGGATTGAGGCTGGTGTAGAGGCTGGGATTGGCCTAGGTTGGTCATGTCTCCTCCATAGGCTTCAGGTATTGTATTATCAACAGACTCCAACCTCTTCCTTGGAAAAACATGAAATTGCTACGAGAAGCACAAATATTCACTGACTGAAAAGTGGTGTGTAACCTGATGGGGAACTGGTGTCTATTGAGATTTAGTTAGTTAGTCATTAGTCGCGGTTCTAATGTCACAGCAACGGGGCACCTCTCATAATGCTCTGTTTCTGTGCCAGTGAATATCACATAAAATGTTCCCCACTGTCCCATGTGAAAAGTGGAATAGACACAGTCCTGCAAGCCAAAAGCACACACAGGAATACATGCATAAGGGTGCTGAAAAATGCCAACACAACAGTCATGCCACTAAAATTATATACAGTTCATTGTCAATGGATGCAGTAGTCAGTAGAAAACCAGCAGCTACACACACATTATGCAAAATGCAAAACCAGCCGTCTACCATTCTTCTGAACATGCTGGTCACAACACAGACAACCACGGACATCACAGTGTTGCTCCATGCACTTAACTCGGTAGCTGGGCAAAGAGACCATGTCCATTTTGAGGAAAATGCGTAAGCAAACCATAGCCATAAGCAAAACCACCCCAGAGGTCTTAACAGCTCAGCAGCCTATCCACCATATTGGACCGGAAGTCTGAGATATAGTTTTTGAGAATAATGTTTAGAATGTCATGGACAGAGAAGAAAACAAATATGAGATATTGAGAGCTGCTGGTGTTACATAATCACTCCTTAAAACCATACAGAAAAGACAAATGAAATTTATGGGGCATATCAACAGAAGATGTGGAACAGGGAAATTAGCCTTGTGTGTGGGAAAACACTAAACAAGAGGAACAAATGAAGAGAGAGAATAATAATAATTATGTAAGCAATGACACCTTTATTACAATAGATTTCAGAGAGCAATGGGGTGTTATGATTGCCAATATCTGCTCCCCACCAGCAGAAGAAGAAGAAGAAGAAGAAGAAGAAGAAGAAGAAGAAGAAGAAGAAGAAGAAGAAGAAGAAGAAGAAGAAGAAGAAGAAGAAGAAAGTGAGGAAGTGGATGAAAAGAAGAGGATGAGGTGGAGGAGGAGGAGTCAGTATATATTCCTGTATCTTAACAAAACAGTATTTTGTGACATTTATGAATTATAATGTTTAAATGCCTTTGCTTCTACGCCTAACGACATAAGTGGAAGACAACAACAGCAGCTAGAAAGTTCACCATATTTCCACAGTTCATTGATACAGATATCAAACAATGAAAACCATGATATGTATGAAATCCCTGTAATTGCAGGTTAGAAATAAAACTCCCCCATGTTACATAAAGCCAGTTGGCACCTTGCCGTCTTGACAGATGATACAGCCATGTTTAACATATTGCTGTCTATCTGATAAATTAATAAACAAGCAAGAAGTCTTGAGCAACCCAGCCTAAAATTGGTAGTAGAGTGATACTGAACACATTACTCACCATCTGCCGATTGGTCTATGAAAATATGAGACTAGCACCGTATACCCTTAAAGCAACTCAAATGTGGTTTTACAGAAAAATATCATGGACAGGCCCATATGCCCTTCAAGGCACTAAAATGTGGTTTTACAGAAGAATGTTAAGAATATCATGGGCAACAAATGAGTAAGCTAAATTCTCTGCAAGAGAGCAAGACACAAAGAAAATGTACATCAGAATGAAACAAGTCAACACATTTCAGCCACATCATGAGAAGCAGGTCAGCATGGCTGAATGAATAAGAACACTCATTCTTAAACATCACGTGTATTGATGCTAAGGTCAGTTGGACTAAAACATTGACTTTTCATCCTTGACTTTGGAACATAAATTGTGATTACCTCTGAAGTTGGAGTGGGTTCACCTGATGGCTAGGGACACTAGTAATAGGGAAAGCTGATTCACAAGCAAAAATCAGAAGTAGTAGCATGTGTATGGACTACGCTTGAGTTCAAGGTCATCAAGCGCCCAAAACAATGAGAAAAGAAACACAGGAGCGCATTGTTAAAAACTGAAATGATTAATGTACAAAATAGGTACAGCATAACAGAGCAAGTTGATACTTCAAAACTAGAGGAGTCTTCATGGCAAAGTAGTTAAGCCATCTGCCTCACTGTCTGAAGGTTGTGGGTTCGATTCTGGGCAACGTTGTTCGGTTTACGATAGCAACTTTCTCTGAGACTCCTGGGGGTTGTCACTGGTGTAACAGAGTTTGTGTGTTGTGTGATGCTTTCCGCTCCAGCTTCAGGACAACCCGCAGAAAGAGACAGAACATATGGGATAAAACCCAGTGGAATGAAGTCTATAAAACATTTTTTGTACAATTCAGAACTTGGAAATCTCCAGTGATTTCATGCCATCTTTAGAGTTTCCTTACTGACTGAATTAAGACCAGTAAAAATATAAGTTTATTTTTTATATTTCATTCTTATTAAAGTTTTGTTTGTCAGGTCTTAGTCAGATATGACTGAGCTACCATATGGCAGTAGATGGTACTACATGCTTTCTGTTAGCGCTGAATGTTGGCCAGCACTCACCAAACCCAACAGCTCACATTGTGCCAACGGCTTAGGGCAGAGGAGTGTAATTGGAAGGGTACAAGCCTTATCCTGGTGCAAGGAAATTCAACCTAAAGACTAAATGTCATGGCAGGGTAGACCAGACCCTAAGGCTTGGTTGGAAACTGGTCTAGGATTGAAGCTCCAACAGGCAAACAGTTAGAGCATTGCTTTGCTGATCTGACACCTTCTGCAGCTTGTCCTTTTCCAGATGTATAGCGTTACCTTTCCTCTGGAGTAAAATATGCAGGCCGAGAGAGGGATCAAGCTGCATGGGCAACACATGGGCTCTACAATTCAGCCCAGGCATTGTGCTATGGAGAAGTTATTATGCCTGTTTTTTTCTTTTTTAAGCACAATAACTATTCGTCTTTCAAGACGGCAAAGTGCCAGTATTAAAATTATGTATTAGTTAATAGTCTGTAATTTTGTAATGATTTTCCAGAACTTTCAAGAAGAGTCTTTGCTTGTTGAAGAAAAAAAGAACATAAAGAAGCTATTAAATGAGCTGGAGGTAGGAAGTTTTTCTCTCATAATGAAATATCATCTTGTTGTTTAACGATTACCATCTAATTTATGTTTTCTCATGTTTCTTGAAGGATTGTCTAATTCGTCCATTGGAAATTGGTGAAGAGCAGTATGGAATTGTGGAAGGATTTTATTTATAATTTATTAACAATAATTTGCCAGAAAGAGGCTAACGAAACTAGAACTTATATACAACAATAAGAAAGAGACAAATGACTTTTTTTGGTCATGTGACGAGAAGAGAGGCATTGGAGAACATTGTGACAACTGGAAAGACCAATGGTAAGAGAGGCAAAGGCGGACCAAGAGAAATGATGCTGGATGGACTGAGACAGTGTCATGGAGGAATATCATCAGCAGAGTTGATCCAGATTGCCAATGTGGAGAGACATGAACACCTACATCAGCTGGCATGGCACTTGATGATCATAATGATTTATACACTGTGTTTGTGTCACGTTCTACATTTAAATCTTGCATGCCACTTCTCTGTCTGTTGTTTTATAGCCAGCATGTCTCCCAGTGAAGTCGTCTGAAAGAATTCTCACATGTTCTTAAGTTAGATGCATGTCCCTTACAGGATGTAACAGTGAGCTCCAGCATTTTGGACTTTGTTGTGATTTTCTAGGCAGTGTTTATGTTCAGTAGTTTGCCACTACTTTTTGAGTGACAGGCACTCATACCATTTAAATCAATGTATGTGGCTGATTCTGAACCCTGCACCTGGCATGTTGGTTGATTATGAACCCTGCACCTGGCATGTTGGTTGATTATGAACCCTGCACCTGGCATGTTGGTTGATTATGAACCCTGCACCTGGCATGTTGGTTGATTATGAACCCTGCACCTGGCATGTTGGTTGATTATGAACCCTGCAGCTGGCATGTTGGTTGATTATGAACCCTGCACCTGGCATGTTGGTTTATTATGAACCCTGCACCTGGCATGTTGGTTGATTATGAACCCTGCACCTGGCATGTTGGTTGATTATGAACCCTGCATCTGGCATGTTGGTTGATTATGAACCCTGCACCTGGCATGTTGGCTGATTATGAACCCTGCACCTGGCATGTTGGTCATTGTGAAACTGCATTCAATAACCCCTGGGCTACAGATACCGGCCACCTTTTCTTACTAAAGGACCTTTATTCTACACATGTTGAGGCATATTAGACTTGTAATGCTAGCTATTTGGATAGACCAGTTGGTATTCAATGGGTGATGTGGTCAGTGTCACTCTGCCGCCTGTACTTCTTAGAACATGTCCTGGTACACATCTTATGCTAGATCGACTTAAGAGCCCAGGTCAATTTAACAAAATCCACCTTGATGGGATTCAAACACACAATCACTGGACCAGTAAAATTGTGGGCTTGTCACTGTGCCACCAATGCTTCCCTTCCTGACTTAAAGCCCACTTTTAATATTTTCATTCATTTGTTTCCAGCAAGCTGATCTGTCAACTATTGTGATACCTCAGACAAGTATTTCTAATCAAGAAGGTATTGATATTAGGGGCGACAGCTGTGGATGGGGCTGATACTGAAAATAAATTAATACAAAATATGAATAGGCTGCTTGATTCATTTTGCTTTTGTTGAGAATATAGTTAAACAAACTGATACCAAATATATAACGGGAATATAGTACAATAAACTGTTACCAAATATATAATGGGAATATAGTACAACAGCCGGTCTCCCTGCCTAGGGGTTAGCGACTTTCTCCATAATCCCGTGTACTCTCATGAGTAATGTGACGACAGCGAGAATTGGTAGCGGTTCTAACGGTGTCAGTAACGTACGGGGTATGTAAGCTGATCGCTCAGAAAGCAATGGCAAATTACTGAGCGTAATCTTGCCAAGAAATCAACAATCAGCTGAAAGATGCTGATGTTGACAGCAATGTCCTGTAAAGGATATGCAAACATATTTTTAAATAGTACAACAAATTGTTACCAAATATATCATGGGAATATAGTACAACAAACTGTTACCAAATATAATGGGAATATTGTACAATAAACTGTTACCAAATATATCATGGGAATATAATACAACAAACTGTTACCAATTATATAATGGGAATATAGTACAACAAAGTGTTACCAAATATAACGGGAATATAGTACAACAAACTGTTTCCAAATGTATTTGGAATATAGTAAACAAACTTTTACCAAATATAATGGGTATATAGTTCAACAAATTGTTACCAAATATAATGGGGATATAGTAAACAAACTGTTACAAAAAAGATGGATATCAACACATCTAAGGCCTATAGTATATGAGACACATACTACATTGTTCCAAAACTCTCATCATATCCTGATGCAAATATGCAAATATAAAAGAAAAGGTGAAGAAATTAGGTGGAGGAGGAAGAAGAAAAAGAGGAAGAAAATAAAAGGGAGAATCAAGAGAAGAAGGAGCAGAGAGAAGGGGTAGTGTCGGTGGAAGTAGAAGTTATCGTAATAGTAATGGTCATTGTAATATTCAGAAATAGTAGTAGTAATAGTATTTGTGTTGGTCTCCCTGGCCTAGGATTTAGTGACTTTCTCTGTAATCCCGTAAACTCTCGTGAGTAACGTGACAATGGCGAGAATCGGTAGCGGTTCTAACCGTGTTGGTAACTTACGGGGTCTGTGAGCCAGTCGCTCAGAAAGCAATGGCAAACTACTGAGCGTAATCTTGCCAAAAAATCTACAATCAGCTGACAGATGCTGATGTTGACAGCAATGTCCTGTAAAGGATATGCAAACATAAAAAAAAAAATAGTATTTGTAGTAGTAGAAGTAGTGGTAAAAATGTATCAGAAGCTTTTACATTTGTTAAGGTGCATTGGACACATGGTGCCTGACCAGTATTGTAATAGACCACATGCTATGTGACCAGTATTTGAATAGACCACATGCTGTGCAAGGAGTGATGTCCTCACTATCATACCAACCTCCATCACTTCATGAAGACATTTCCTGCTACCCGTTTTATGCTGGGTCAACCTAGGTGCCCAATTGAATATTTTAAATCCACTTAAATGCGGATTCGAACTCATGACCACTGGGCCAGCAGGCAAGCATCTAGACATGATACCAGACCTCCCAGTAGAAGTAGTAGTAGTAATTGTAGTGGCATTGGTGGTAGTAGTAGTAATAATAGTACTAGTAGAAGGGGTTGCAGATGCAATTCATAATCCTGCATACCCGCATTCGAAACACAGCTGTGGGTGATTTGGCAGCAGACTGCCTTACGTTTTTTTTTTTTTATAAAATGGTATGGATGCCAGTTGTTCAGAAAGCAATGGCAAACTACTGAACATAAACTTGCCCAGGAATCACGAAGGACCAAAAAATGCTGGGGTTGACTGCTACATCCTGTAAAGGATATGCAACAACTTTTTTTTAGAAGAAGAAGAAGAAAAGAAGTAGGAGGAGGATGAGTAAAAAGAAGAGGAAGACGATGAGGACCTTGATTCATTTCTACAATCTATACATTATAGATGTAGTTCCCTGTTGATTACACAATGTGCTTTTATGACGAGTCTCTGATGCTTGCCGAATTATCTGAACTAGGGGAGAAGCCACATCAATGCCGCCTTTGAGGGAAAGAGAGGAGATACCATAACCAACTCTGTATGGGAACAGTGACAGAAATACTTTGGGATAGCAACTGCATCAGAGGACTGAGTAGGCATGGGAGTGCCCAATCTGCAGTGATAGCATTTGACATAACATAACATAACATAACATAACATAACAACATACCATAACATAACATGTTGAGTTGAGTTGAGCTAAGAAATGACATGGCTGCACTCAGGACATTCCTACATATGCCCCTTGTTCAACAACCAGCAAAGAGTCATACTGCTAATGGTTCCAACTGTCACCTGATTGAAAGTTCTTCTGGTCTTCCATCTTTTTTTTTTGATTTGTCCAGAACCCCTGCTGATCCCTTACCACATAACACAACATAACATAACATAACATAACATGTGCTTTTCTGATAACATCCATTGTTTTTCTGTAATGTGGTTTTGATTGCTGAATTTCAGGATCGTAGAGCTGAACTAGAAGGCCTTGACCTTGCTATTGAACGCCAGAAAGGAAATCTGCGGGATATGAAGCTGGAGGAGAAAGAACTCAGAAGAAATAGAAAGGAAGCATTAGGTGAACTTGATTACTGGAGGCGAAAGAATAACAAAACGATATTCACAAGGTAAATACATATTTATTAGTCTTTCACCGATAAAGTTCCTTGAATATCAAGGAAACAGAAACGATGGTTATTTGAAAGAAAAAGATAACACCAAAATGAGATAAAACAATAGAAATTAAAATGTTTGACTAAGTTGCTGGTGCTGTCTCTCATGGATAGTGAACATGTTTCACACTTCCCTGACATACCGACTCAAGGTTTCAAAATCAGTTGTGGCACTTTTGAAGATGGCTACCTTGCAGTAATTTCAAAGGTATAGGCATTGGTCGATGAGAAAGAAATGACAAAGTACTGAACTTTACAATTGCTTAGTAAATAACAAACAGCCAAACAATAAAGGGGCCTGATTGTGACGTCCTGTAAAGGACATGCAATTTACTTTTGTGAAAGTTAAGTTAAGTCTCATCTCATCTCATCATGTTCCTCTTGTACCTTGCGGTGTCGAGGTGAAGTATAAACTTCGTGAGAGTGCCCGGTTATGGGCTTCGTATATCGACATTCCCATGGATTCTGTTATTCCCTCCGTCCAGCGTTTACGTGGTCGGCCTCTTCCTCTGTTTCCATCTGGTCTGTACGTCATTGCCTGTTGTGGCATGCTGTTGACTGGTAGCCTACTTGCATGGCCAAACCATTTGACTTGCTGCTTTCTAATAAAATCTAGAGCAGCTTTAACCCCCACTTTAGTCCTGATTTCTTCATTTCTGATCTTATCTCTTCTTGATACGTTGAGTATTCTTCTCAGGAACCTCATTTCTGTTGTTGTGATTTTTCTTTTCTCTTTTTCTGTCATTGTCCAGGTTTGGCATTGGTAGCACAGAGTTGGTAGGAAGATTGTGTTGTAAAGTGCTTTCTTAGTAGTTATTGATACATGTTTGTTCTTTAGTATTGGTGCCATTTGTCCAATGAGTTGATTTGCCTTATTGCACCTATTTTCGATCTCGTCTTCTGATCTGCCATTTGATGATATTATACTTCCTAGGTACTTGAAGCTCTTTACTTGTTTCAAGGGATGTTCGTTTAGGTGAATTGTTGCTGTTTGTTCTTCTTTAGTTATAGTCATTACCTCTGTTTTGCTTGTGCTAATTTTCATGTTATGTTCCCTACACATTTCGTTTAGACTATTCATGTGGTCTTGTAATTCAGCTTCTGATTTTGCTATTAGTGCTTGGTCGTCCGCAAACAGGAGTTCTCTAATGGTTAGATTTGCAGATGGTTCTTCTTCTGTGTTCTCGTCATGCGGTATTCTTGCTGTCTCTGCTTGGCTGGTTTCTTTACATATGTTGTCTATATATGTTATGAACAAGAGAGGGGACAGGACACAACCTTGTCGTACTCCAGATCTTATGGTGAAGGGTTCTGAGTGTCCTCCAGTTGCTCTCACTATGCATTCACTGTTGTCGTATAAACTTCTACATAGGTTTGTTAGATGTGTACTCACTCCATATTGTTTAAGGATTTCCCACAGCTTGTTTCTATCTACCCTATCAAATGCCTTTTCTTGGTCAACAAAGGCTAAGTAGAGTGTTTCATTGAATTCAATTGATTTTTCTATAAGTTGTCTAAGAGCAAAAATGGCGTCTGTGCATCCTTTGTTTTTCCTAAATCCAAGCTGCGTTTCGCTTAGCTGGGGTTCTAAAGTAGTTCGTAATCTTTTTTCAAGAATTTTGCAAAATATTTTCCCAGTATGACTCAACAGTGAAATGCCTCTGTATTGTGTGCAATCTCTTTTGCTGCCTTTGTTTTTCCAAATTGGGATAATTATGGCGTTTCCCCAGTCTCGTGGTGTCTGTTGTTCTACCCAAACATGGTTGAATAGTCTATGTAGCCAAGCTGTTCCTACTTCCCTTGCTGCTTTAATTAGTTCATTTGGTATTTCATCCTGTCCTGGTGATTTGTTCAATGGGGCTAATCTGATGGCTTCTATAATTTCTTCTTTTAGTATGTCTGGTTCTAGTTCCTCGGTGACATCTGTGTAGGTCTCTTGAATTCCTGTGACATCTGATGGGATGTTGAGAAGTTGTTCGAAATACTGCTTCCATCTTATTAGGATGTGTTTTTGTTCACTTATTGGTTCTCCATTTTCGCTGTTAATTATTTCAGTTGGGTCAAAGGGTACTCCTCTGGTTCGCATTGCACTTATCTTTTTGTAGAAGTTTCTGGTTGCCTCCTTGTAGTTTTTATTTAGGGTTTCTCCATACTCTTCCCAGTCTTTCTGTTTTTCCCTCTTTACTATTCTACTCACATGTCTTCTCGATATTCTGTATTCTATGAGATCACATTCCTGTTTGCTCTTCAACCACTTTTTATATTTTTCCTTTTTTTCTTTTACCGCTTTCTTTACTTCTGCGTTCCACCAACTTGTTATTTTCTTTATCCGTGTTTTGCATTTTTTCGTGGTTCCGCATGTTATTTTTGCAGTATTTAAAACGCTTGATTTGAACGTCTCCCATTCTTCTTCCACTGTTTTTCTTTCCGTAGGTAATTTTACAAAGAGTTCAGTTAGTTCTTTCTCATAATTTTCCCTTACTGCCTCGTCTTTAAGGTTTTTTAAGTTTACTGATTCGCATGGCATGTATTTTCCTGCTTTTTGTTTTCTTCTTCTAATGGTTCTTATTGTGGCAACGACTGCTTTATGATCTGTGTTTATACTGAAATTGGGCACTGCTCTTGCATCTAATATATTTCTCTTTCTGTTATTTCTTGTTAATATAAAATCAATTTGGCTTTTAGTATCTAGATTGTTCCATTTAAGTTAAGTTAAGTTAAGTAATTTAAATAATTAGGGACAGTCATAACATTGTGAATTGCTGTAGCAATGTGGCTAGACAGCCTAGCACCATATGCCCAATGTTCCTTAAAGGGTCCATTACTGTTCTTTACTACGCTTTCTCTGTTACACCATCTGACATCTTTACTTTCTCTGTTACACCATCTGACATCTTTACTTTCTCTGTTACACCATCTGACATCTTTACTTTCTCTGTTACACCATCTGACATCTTTACTTTCTCTGTTACACTATCTGACATCTGTGCTTTCTCTGTTACACTGACATTTTTACTTTCTCTGTTACACCATCTGACATCTTTACTTTCTCTGTTACACTATGTCACATCTGTGCTATCTCTGGTACACTATGTCACATCTGTGCTTTCTCTGTTACACTATCTGACATCTGTGCTTTCTCTGTTACACTATCTGACATCTGTGCTTTCTCTGTTACACTATCTGATATCTGTGCTTTCTCTGTTATACTATCTGACATCTGTGCTTTCTCTGTTACACTATGTCACATCTGTGCTATCTCTGTTACACTATCTGACATCTGTGCTTTCTCTGTTACACTATCTGACATGTGTACTTTCTCTGTTACACTATCTGACATCTGTGCTTTCTCTGTTACACTATCTGACATCTTTACTTTCTCTGTTACACTATCTGACATCTTTACTTTCTCTGTTACACTATCTGATATCTGTGCTTTCTCTGTTACACTATCTGACATCTGTGCTTTCTCTGTTACACTATCTGACATCTGTGCTTTCTCTGTTACACTATGTCACATCTGTGCTTTCTCTGTTACACTGTCTACCATCTGTGCTTTCTCTGTTACACTATCTGAAATCTGTGCTATCTCTGTTACACTATCTGACATCTGTACTTTCTCTGTTACACTATGTCATATCTGTGCTATCTCTGTTACACTATCTGACATCTGTGCTTTCTCTGTTACACTATCTGACATCTCTACTTTCTCTGTTACACTATCTGACATATTTACTTTCTCTGTTACACTATCTGACATCTTTACTTTCTCTGTTACACTATCTGACATCTGTGCTTTCTCTGTTACACTATATGACATCTGTGCTTTCTCTGTTACACTATGTCACATCTGTGCTTTCTCTGTTACACTGTCTACCATCTGTGCTTTCTCTGTTACACTATCTGACATCTGTGCTTTCTCTGTTACACTGTGTCACATCTGTGCTTTCTCTGTTACACTGTCTACCATCTGTGCTTTCTCTGTTACAATATCTGACATCTGTGCTTTCTCTGTTACACTATCTGACATCTGTGCTTTCTCTGTTACACTATCTGACATCTGTGCTTTCTCTGTTACGCTATGTCACATCTGTGCTTTCTCTGTTACACTGTCTACCATCTGTGCTTTCTCTGTTACACTATCTGACATCTGTGCTTTCTCTGTTACACTATGTCACATCTGTGCTTTCTCTGTTACACTGTCTACCATCTGTGCTTTCTCTGTTACACTATCTGACATCTGTACTTTCTCTGTTACACTATGTCACATCTGTGCTATCTCTGTTACACTATGTCACATCTGTGCTTTCTCTGTTACACTGTCTACCAT
This sequence comes from Cepaea hortensis, assembly GCA_963921405.1. Classification (NCBI taxonomy): domain Eukaryota; kingdom Metazoa; phylum Mollusca; class Gastropoda; order Stylommatophora; family Helicidae; genus Cepaea; species Cepaea hortensis. Next base: position 51,311,407 of record OY992884.1, read on the forward strand.
CTGTGCTTTCTCTGTTACACTATCTGACATCTGTGCTTTCTCTGTTACACTGTGTCACATCTGTGCTTTCTCTGTTACACTGTCTACCATCTGTGCTTTCTCTGTTACACTATCTGACATCTGTGCTTTCTCTGTTACACTATCTGACATCTGTGCTTTCTCTGTTACACTATCTGACATCTGTGCTTTCTCTGTTACGCTATGTCACATCTGTGCTTTCTCTGTTACACTGTCTACCATCTGTGCTTTCTCTGTTACACTATCTGACATCTGTGCTTTCTCTGTTACACTATGTCACATCTGTGCTTTCTCTGTTACACTGTCTACCATCTGTGCTTTCTCTGTTACACTATCTGACATCTGTACTTTCTCTGTTACACTATGTCACATCTGTGCTATCTCTGTTACACTATCTGACATCTGTGCTTTCTCTGTTATACTATCTGACATCTGTGCTATCTCTGTAACACTATCTCACATCTATGCTTTCTCTATTACACTATCTCACATGTCTCTAATGTCTATGTCACAGTGTCTCTAATGTCTATGTCACAGTGTCTCTAATGTCTCTGTCATATTGCTTCTAATGCCTCTGCCATATTGTCTCTAATGTCTCTGTCATATTACCTCTAATGCCTCTGTCACAGTGCCTATAATGCCTCTGTCACAGTGCTTCTAATGCCTCTGTCACAGTGCCTCTAATGCCTCTGTCACAGTGCCTCTAATGCCTCTGTCACAGTGCCTATAATGCCTCTGTCACAGTGCTTCTAATGCCTCTGTCACAGTGCCTCTAATGCCTCTGTCACAGTGCCTCTAATGCCTCTGTCACAGTGCGTTCAATGGGCATCTCCTGCTTCTCATATTTGAGGTCTATATCTGTCACTAAGAGTTTATGCACAGTGCTGAGAATCGCTTAGTGTAATCTGAAGGAGAAGATCAACACACTCCTGGATAGACTCAGTCTCTTCAACTATTCCAGTCATGCTTTCTTTCTCTCTGTTCCTGTCTACTTACGTACTTCATTGTACAAAGTGTCATGGATACTCAATTGTAACACCAGCAGGAGACATCACAGCAAGGATGACAGCTTTGATGAGGAGGCAGAGAGAAGCAGGCAGAAATATGTCAAGGATGAGCTAGCTTGTCTGGAAAAGACACTGGCAAAGAGGCAGGCACAGCTGCGAGACACAGAGAGAAGCCTGAAGGATTGTAAATCAAATCTATTGGATGCTAAAGAACAGGTAATCATGTATTTTTATTTTTATTTTCCATTGTATCCCCAAAGAAGCATTAGGCCTTATGTATCTCATGTCGCACCCTTCTAACCCTTGCTATAACTTATAGTTCTGTCCATGCCCTTCCAATATTATTGATCGCTGTCTCTCTCTTCTCTGTGTGATTTTTCTGCTGCTTTTCCAATACACTCCATTCTTCTTCTAGGGATAGAGCTTCCTCTTTATCTTAGCTAGTTGAATTATTTTTGTTTCCCCACTGCTGAAGACGTGTTGATTATTGATTGTGTCTTGCAGCTGAGGTTTTCTACAGGATGAGTTAGGCAGCCCCACACCAATATTAGTTGCCTCTTGCAATACTCTTGGTAGATTATGGTGTTACAATTCTTTGCTTCCCTAATCTCTCTTGTTGCATACTTTCTTCCCTCTCTGATCCTCTCAAAGTAAATAAAACATAGAAATGATGTATATGAAATGACATGGAAAAGAGTTTTCACTGTGATTTCTGTAACAGGGGCAAATTTTTAAAAAAAATGGAAAAAATGATGAATGCAGACAGTGACTTATAGCTTGACTGCTTGCATCAGGAACAGTGAACCAGAGCTGACAAAGACACGTCTTCACATCCAAGTGTTGGTCCTTGGAACATCATTGTAGTTTTAGTTAATAGAGGAAGGATCATAGAAGTTTAGCAAACTTGGTCCCAAAAAATGTTATCTTCTTTTATTGGTACCTCCATCTCCCAGAGGAGCAAAGACCCTGAACCAGCTCAGCCCAAGCCCTGTGTAGACTTGTTCATGATTTTTCAGCCAATGTTTTCTACTGGATGAGGTAGCCAGCCTCAGACCAACCTTCCTTTATTTCCTAATATGACATACATGGTTAGTTACATGTTCCATCCATCCATCATGTGCCATGCTGATAAGTGTGGGGAGTCATGATTCACCATTTCATTCGATCACCAGAGTCGTTACTGTTATGACCCCTGGTAACACATGGACAAAGAAATGCCATGCTGGAGTTCATGTGTGGACCGAAAGATGCAGGTTTCTCACACAATACAGACACAACCACAATCAAGACCTCTCATTTACCTTTTCTAGGGTAGGACTGGAAAAAATGGGTGACTCCTGCCAAGCTAATGCTGCAATAAAAACATAAACAAACACCCCCTAAAATAACACAATAAATCAAGAATACTAAACTGAACAATCTTACTTCCTTGAGGAATTGAGAGTAGAAGGAGCAGAAAGAAGGGGTAGTAGTAGTGGAAGTAGAAGTTGTCTTAATAGTAATGGTCATTGTAATATTCAGAAATAGTAGTGGTATGGGATGTTGTTTTCTACAAGTAGGGCTTGCAAGGCTATAGATTGGTCTGAGGGTTGGTATGTAAGGTGAATGCTTGAAGAACACCTGTATTCACGAGAGTAACATAATAATACCACAGAACATCAGGAACGTGAACCCCGAAATCCACACAAAACATGAAGAATGATATTGATCCTCATTAATCAACTAGACATGATCTGTTTACATCAAACAAGTAAAAAAAAAAAAATGGAGTCTCCGTGACGAAGTGGTCAAGCCGTCTGCCTCACTCTCTGAAGGTTGTGGGTTTGATACCGGGCTACGTCTTTGGTTCACGATTGCATTTTTCTCGGAGACTCCTAGTGGTCATGGCTGGAGCTACGAAGTTTGTGCTTTGTGTGACACTTTTGGCAGGAAGCCCTGTGGAAAGAGACCAAGCCATATGGGATAACCATGGTGCAATGAAGTCGACTTTCAAGACTTGTTTTTTAAGTAAAAAAAAGAAGGAGATAACATATAACCACTTTTTCGCTAACCACTAAAACCAAGATATCAGTGTTTCCTTTTGACATTTCAGGCCAGGGACACTGTCAAACGCTATGATGATGCCACCGGCAGTCTCCACCAGGCACTCAGAGAGCAGCAGGAAATTGAGAAACGCTCGAATGATATCTGTGTTGAACTGGTCACGGCATCAGAGAAACTAGTAACCCTGAAGGCAGAGGTCAGGGACATTGAGAGAAAGAAAGGTCGACAAGAAAAGCTGCTGCGAGAGATAAATAATGTGAGTCATTTTAGTTTATATTTTCATCTTCAAGGAAAGAATTTATTATGATTTGATAATAGTTATGTAGTAAGCCTTTAATTACAAATATTTCTGTCTGTTTTTTTCCCCTCTCTTCTTCTTCTTTTGCACTACTTCCTCCTCAACCTCCTGCTCCTGCTCCTCCACTGCTGCTGCTGCTTCTTGTAATTTGATGTTGTTTAAGTAAGGTCAACTCAAGAGTTCTGGTGTTTTTCACATATGTTTGCTGTATGTGAAAACTTGTTGAAATGCTGAAATAACTGTGAATGATTGTCTTTGTGGGTCCATCATTACAAACTAAGGCAGACTGCACGATACCATAGCTGCTAGTGTTCTTCCTGGCCTGATACCTCTGACTTCAGCATCTGTTTTTATGCCCCAACTAATTGGGGATTAACATTTACTTCTTCTGCCTTTCTTCTCCTAAAAGAGTGTATAATATCAGCCAACGCATGCCAAGTATTTTGTATACACCATCAATGACCCACAGAGGTATCTGAAATAATTGCATGTGAACTGAATGATGGGAGTCTAAAATTTAACCCATGACCTTCAGAAGGAAGGCAGATGGCTTGATCTTTTGTTGCAGTGACTCCCCCTTCTGTAGACTTGTTTGTAAATGGTTTAACTGCCAGCTTGATGGCGAAGGGGTTAAGGACGCAATTCATAATTCCACATACCTGCATTTGAAACACAGCTGTGTTGGTTTTCATGAAATGTTATGGGTGCCAGTCGTTCAGACAGCAATGACAAACTACTGAACGTAAACTTGCTCAGGAATCACAAACAGCCAAAAAATGCTGGGGTTGACTGCTATGTCCTATAAAGGATATGCAACAACTATGTGGGCACTTAGATTTCATATGAATTTGGAACAGAAAAATGTACTAAGCTTGGGAATTAAATGTCTCCTTATTTGCAAAGTTTTTAGCAGTTTACCTTCCTGTTTCTGGCATGGGATTGTGTTTACCTTTAAAATGTAATTTCAGCATAAATATATTCTTATGTAATTTCTCACTTTATCACTTTATTATCTGTTTCCTTAGATTATAGCCAAGAAAGATGGTGAATTCAAAGATTTAGATTTAAAAGTAAAATCAATGTCACAGGGGTGAGTTCGGTTTTTCTTAATTAATGTTGTGGTTATTTATTATTAGGGCTGCCCAGATTAATGCTCATTTGTAGCCAACACAATGTTCAAAGCTTTGCTAATCTTCCATCACTGCTGTGTTGTACCAGAGAATGTATTTGCTATAGTTAGATAGAGTGAAAATAGTTTTCTTTGGTGTGCTTCCTGGTTGGTTGCCTCTGTCTTTAGCACCTTTACTTTGCTAGAGTAGACCATGGTCTTACTCAAGTTTAGATATGTATGTATGTACTTACGTGTCTGTGCATCTATGTACATGCATATATATTTAGAACAGTCTGGTTTTACAGCATTACAGTCTCGCCGTCATTCCTTCTCCTGACAGTTAAAGCAGTTCTGCCATGTGAAGGCCAGGAGTTGAACTTTTGCTGCCAGAGGTGTTGAATGCACAAGCCATGGGGTATTTTGCAAGGTTGAGCGCTCATCCCAACTCAGCACCCCGGCTTATAACAGCGATTTGGAACCATATAGAACATATTGGGATGTGTGCTGTTTTGGAAACTATCATTCATTCAGTTTTTCAAATCTTTAATGATAATCCCACCTTCCTGTCCTCCACTGCCTCTTCTAGAATGGTTGGCAGATTACTTTCATGAAATCTGTTCAAATGTGTCATATGCATGTCTCAGAAAATGTATATTTTGTCATCTGATTTTAACTCCCTCAAGATATTTGACATTTCTGAGTACTGTCTCAATGTATATATTGATGAGATCAGGTGATGAAACCCAACCTTATTTAAATCCTCTCTGAATTCAATAAGTTCTCTTTCTCATCTGATAGCGGATTTTTGCGCCAAGTAGGTATTCCTTATCCTAAGATTTTACCCATCTATAGAGAATTCATGATGTACAGACCAGAAGGAAGCAGAGGAAGAGGCCGACCATGTAAACGATGGGCGCAGGGAATAACAGAGTCCATGGGAATATCGATACATGAAGCCCATAAGCGGGCACTCTCCTGCTGTTTATACTTCATCTCGACATCGCAAGGTACAAGAGGAACAAGATGAGATGAGATGAGAGAATTCATACACAATTTTTAAAAAGTCTTAAATTTTCACTTTGTCAAAGCTTTTGGTTGGTTGTGAATCCTCTGAAACACTGAGTCAAACTTGATGGGAAAAGAGAAAGGGAAAGACACAGAGTTAAATGCCTGTATGGCTCGGTCACATGGTATAATAAAAAACAAGAAAACAAATTTGATTTAAGTGATGAACCAAGATCGGCCACACTTATTGGCATGACACTTAATAATGATAATGATTCAGTTGAGGCCAAAAACTAGTATGCTATGCAATGAAAAGCTAACAAAGCCCAAATGATTAACATTGTTTAGTTTGTTATCGTTAACACTGTAATTAAACAAGCTGTGACATATTATGTCTTTTTAATCAAATGAAAATCACAGTAAGGTACTGTTTATAAACCATTTTTCTTCAGTGTTCAGATCTTGTCTATAGATATGTCTATATTTTTCTACTTAGTCCATAACATTCTAACAATTCTTACATAACTGTTTAGTCAATGGCTTTCATTTACTTCTTTAATGCCATTGCCATAAGAACCCCAGAAGTTTAACTTGTGGTAATTTGCTAGTGTTGCGCCCTATGCTCCTTATAGTATACTGTTCAACCTATGTATTTCTGTTACCAGTCTTTTTCTGACCATTTTTGAGCAGTTGACATTGTTAATTATGTAACCATGAGATGCAGACTGTATGACATTTCAGTTTCCACTTTACTAATAATTTTTGGTTGGCATCTCGTTTTGTTAGTGGATGTAATCTATGTTTTTCAAAATGTTGATTTGAATGTTCTTGCAGCCATTTGATTAATTTGGTTGTTGTGTTGAGAATATTAATGTTTTCAAATTTATTTAGTCTTCAAAGGTTGAACTCAGAATTGGCTGTTCATACCCAACGAGAGAAAGGCATGGTGGAGGCAATGAGAGACAGCGAAGATCTACTAGCGAAGAGACGTTCAGAGATACAGAGAATAAAAGATCAAGTATGCATTCTGCGACATCTTTTTTTCCTTAACTTAATAACTGTTAGCTCTGAATGTTGGGTGGCGCAGACTAAACATGACACCCCACATTGTGTCAACAGCTTTGAACGCAAGAGCATAATTGGGAGGGTACAAACCTTATTCTAATACAAGGAAATGCAACCTACAGACTAAATATCATGGCAAGACAGACCAGGTCCTAAGCCTTGGTCAGCAACTGGTCTAGGATTGAAGCTCTGACAGGTGGACAGTTAGAGTATTGTTTTACTGATCTGACAGCTTCTGCAACTTGTCTTGTTCCAGATGTACTAGTATTGCCTTTCCTCTAGAGTAAACTAGGCACGCGGAGAGAGGGATCAGGCTGCATGGGCTTCACATGGTCTCTACAATTCAGCCCAGGCTTTGTGCTATGGAGAGGTATAACTCCATTCTGTGTCTTAACCGCCATGGGTTGTAGTTATTGTGCCTTTTTTTGAAGCACAATGTAACAAAAAATTGTCTGTCAAGGCGGCCAGGTGCCAGTATCAATAACTGATAGGATGCACATTAGTCTAATTGCAAAGGGGCTACACTGATAATGTTATGAGCCTGGTCAGACAAAGTTTTGTGCATGATTTCTTTGTTCGCTAAGAGAGTTGGAGGACTAGCCACCCATTCCTCTGTGCATTCAGGCCTACAGAATGGGATGGTCCTATTACATCACAGACTCATAGCAGGCTTCTGCTTCAGCCTTGTTTTAAAAAACACTAGTAGAACACAATAACACTAAATTTCATGTTCATGGATACAGATTTGACTGCAAAAAAATATATTAGAAATTGACAAACAATGGCTGAAATAATTGAAAAAATATTTGGTTGCAAAATTACAAAGGAGTTTCAAATGAAAATCTTAAAAGTGTGATAGAAATTACAATAACCATGCCATTGTCTTGTAACCTGTCAATATTGTTGTTAGGGATGTCAAGAGTGTTAAGCACAGTTTAACAATAATTGCCCCACTTTTGACATGCACCAAAGAGGAGCAGCATTCTGTTATCCGTTGTTTGATCAGGGAAGGGGTGAAACCTGTAGAAATTCATCGGCGAATGAAGGTCCAGTATGGTGATGCATGCCTGTCAATCCAGCAAGTGTATGACTGGAGAATGAAGTTTCAAAATGGTGTGACTTTTGTGACACTCTGTTCACGACCGGGTCAGGTACACCGAGTAGTGACCTCAGAATCGATTGGAGCCATTGAAGGCCTCATACAGGAAAACCGCCAATTGACTGTCAGTGACATTGCTGCACATCTTGACATCAGTCAAGATCCAGCATACCACACCGTCAATGATGTGCTACAATACTGTCTCTGCAAGGTGGGTGCCATGGCAGCTTACTACAGAATTGATACAACGAGACATTGATGCTTGTCAAGAACTTTTGCAATGCTTTGAAGCAGAAGATGGTGGTTTCCTATCAAGATTTGTTACTGGAGATGAAACCTGGGTTCACTATCTTGAGCCGGAAACAAAGAGAGCGAGCAAGGAATGGCGCCATACCTTCTCACTGAAACTTAAAACATTTTGCATGCAGCCATCTGCAGGGAAGATTGTGCTGACTCTCTTTTGGGATGAAAGAGGCATTATTTTAGAGCACTACATGCCAAGAGGAAAAACTGTCACCAGAGATCTTCTCAGGAATCATCTTTGACCTGCAATCAAATCCAAACGATGTGGACTTCTGAGTAAAGGTGTCTTTTTGCAACATGAGCTCGACCCCATACTGCCCTTACAACAGTTGGAACTACTGAAGACCTCCACATCCCCTGTACTGACCAGACCTAGCCCCAAGTGATTACCACCTGTTTGGACAACCCAAAGAGTCATTGGGAGGAAAGACTTTTTGATCTGATGAAGAGGTACAGCAGATAGTGCATGAGTGGTTACACATGCAACCAAGAGAATTTTTGTCTACAAGAATCAGAGCACTTTATTAATGTTGGAGGACTTGCATTAAATGCAATGGTGATTACATCGAAAAAGATACATTTGTTCATTACTTTTTCTGAATATGTTCACACAAAAAAGAACAAACATTTAAGGTTTTCATTTGAAGCTGCCTCATAATTAAATTAGTTCTGACACAAATGTATTTTAATAGGTAATATGTTTTAATTTTAACTGTCTGTATGAAAAGCTGTAAATGTAAAAGCAGCAAGATGAGGATTATGTAACCTACATCAAATCAAATAGTAACAGCATATCATCAATACACACATGCAGACATTCATACACATGCACATGCATGCACACACATACAGAGAGAGAGAGAGACAGAGACAGAGACAGAGAGAGAGAGAGAGAGAGTGGGGGGGGGGAGGGATAGGGAAAGAGAGGAAGACCCAGGATGTATCTAACATATTAGCCAATGTGACCAAAGATTTTTTTTGACCCATTCATAATTGGTGGAAATCTAATTCCAAACCTCAGATATGCAGATGACACAGCCCTCCTCTCAAATAGTGCTAAAGTATTAGCGGAGCTGCCCATGTCTGTCACCGTGAAACAGTGAAAATCACAATCCTTTTCTGAACTTACAAAATAAAAATCAGAATAATGCCCAAACCAAAAATCAAAATCAACTATGAAGAAATTATCATGACTTTGAAAATCTTGGCCCAAAAATCGAAAGTAGTGGGGGATGTTCAAAAGAAGTCTGATATAGACTGGCCATAGCAATGCAGAAGTTAACCTGTATTAAAAACCTATGGCATAGAACCAGCTAACAAATTAAAGTAAAATTGTTTAGACTATGCATCTTTACTGTGGCAACAAACAGATGTGGGGCATGAATCACTGAAGAAGAAAATCTGAGCTTTTGAACTGAAATGTTACAGAAACGTTGTTAGAATATCCCCAAGTCCTTTGTAGAACATTGCTGTCATCACAGCTTGCCAAAATGATTCTAGATCCTTTGCTAGTTCTACTGCTTCATGTATTTTCATACCCAAGATGTCTGCGATATCCAGTGCCCATCATTGTACTGGTTGATCCCAGCATCTTCTTCCAGCAACCTTACCTTCCATTCCTGTTTTTTACACGCCACTGTCATGTTTAACTTGGCCAATGTATTTACATTTCTGAGATGTGAAACTGTTTATGAGTCAGTTTTCATTGATGTTCAGATCTTGTTGAATGTCTGTATTTTTCTTAATTTTTGTTATTTTCCATCCACGATATTCTAAGAACTTTGCTATAATATTATGTTCAAAGCCCTGATTGTCTCCATTAGTTGTTGTGTAAAGTTCCATGTCTCACATCCATGTGTTATTTTCTAATCATCTGCCTTCAAATCCATTAGGAACTGGGATGGCTAACCTGGTTAATAAACATCCAAAGAAGATGGTTGTGTCAGCCACAAGGCTCAAATTTCACAGCTCTGCTGTAAACAGACACAATACAATTATGTCCAAAACAAAAATTACCACGAACGATGAGGAAGAGGAAGAAGAAATTCTCTAGGACTATCAGATTTTTAAAATTTTCTTTCTTTGTGCTTGCTCGCTTTGAACTCAAGCATAGCCTGTACACATTACTTCTAGTAGTGCTGGACTGAATATTGCATGTAAATTAGCTTTCCCTATTAAATGTCCCTTGCCATCAAGCAAACCCACTCAGACTTCAGAGGTATTTATGATTTACATCCCCCAAGTCAAGGATGATAGGTCAACATTTTAGTCCAACTGTCCGGTGTAAGGATTGAATCCCTTACCCCGGCATCAGCAGACCAGATGTTTAAGAATGGGACTGTCAGATGACAGTATGGTTTTCTTCAGTAACAAGTGACTAAGAACAAAGTTTCAGTAGTTTTATGGTACTCATTCATGTGCACGATATTTCAGAAATAATATTGACTGAAGATTTGTTTCCCTTACAGATTGACCAAAGCAGACAAGACCTGGAGAAACTTGACCAGCAGATAGGCAGGAGACGAGCTGAGCTTCAACTGCTGCAGGAGACACGGGACAGAAAACAGCAAGAGTTGACAACCGTGCTGCAGGATGCTGAGTCGGAGATTGCATCCAGACGCAGAGAGATAAAAGTGAGCCTCACTTCATCAAACCACTCAGTGTTCTTACTCTCCTTCTTCTTACCTGCTTATGTTTGTTTTTTTAAATTTTGCTCATCTTGAACTCCAGGGTAGTCCATACACATACTAATACTTTTAGTGCATTGGGCTGATTTTTGCATGTGGTTTAGCTTTCCCTATTACTAGTGTCCCTCATCATAATGTGAACCATCTCCGACTTCAGAGGTACTTGTAATTTACATCCCCAAGTCAAGAACGAAAAGTCAAAATTTTAGTTCAACTGACCGGTGTAGGGATTGAACCCACTACCTCGGCATCAACACACCAGAAGTTTAAGAATGAGTACTCTTATCCATTCAGTCATGCTGACCTCGAACCTGCGTATGTAAAAGTCAACACCCCAGAGCTAATCAACCCCCTACTCAACCTTCAGTTGTCCTGAAAACACGTGGTCTCTTCAATCTCTGACAGGTTGCATTACTACAATTTGAATGTTTGCAGTAGTCTTCCCTGCATCTACATATGTGGGTTGTAAGATTGACATACCTGGTGTTAAAAGATATAGTTCTGTTGTTGACGTCTGTTTAATCATGAAGGAGATTGAAATACCTAGTGTTAACAGATAGAGTTCTATTGTTGAATTCTATTTAATCATGATGGAAATTGAAATGCCCAGTGTTAACAAAAAGAGTTCTGTTGTTGAAATCTGCATGTTGCTTCTTGCTTTATGTTGAGTTTTGTCTTATCCAGCCCCTGCCCACTTACAATGACAACAATGCAGAGACTCAAACACAACTCTTGGGATGATGACACAGCTTTTTGTTTTATTCAGCTGATAATGATGGATATTGAACATATATACTATCACAGCAACACAAACATGAGATGTACACACAAGTTAAACATGTACAATATCAAAATAGCCCACCTGATTTCAAGACATCAATGTCAGCAACAGGTCCTAGCTGTGACCTCTAAAACATGAGTCTTCAAGTCACTATTTCGATGGCTTAATTAGCATTTTACATTTTGTCAGCTCTGTGGTAGAGGCGTTATGAATACAATTCATAATCCTGCATACCATGTTTGAAACACAGCTGCAGGTGATTTGGAAGCAGACCGCCTTGCTTTGGTTTCCATAGAATGGTATGAGTACCGGTCATTCAGAAAGCAATGGTAAACAACTGAACATAAACTTGCCCAAAAACAGTAAAAAAATGCTGGAGTTGACTGCTACGTTCTGTCAAGGATATGCAACTAAAAATAGTGTTTGTGAGCTGACTTGACTTGTCTCATGCAACACTTTTTAACTATGGGATGCTTGCATCCACATAACACAGGGCACCCTTTTCAACATCAGGGAATGTAGATGACTACCACCACCCACATGTTATGACATTCATGGTTTCTGATTTTTGTCTTGAGAGTGCCCAAGAATAATCTGTTGGATTTCATTATCTTAGTAAATGAGGAGCAGCTGGCCAAGTTGCTAGAATGCTGGGTTCTTTGGGAGGCCCCAGGTTTGAATCCTCGGTTAAGTGTGGATATTTTTCTGCCGGGGGCAAAATGAAAATCATAACCCGCACAGTTTGTGGTGGCTGCACTGGCCAGGTGGCCTTAATTCCCCAGGCTCAAGTTTGACAAAAAGTGTGTAAAATAAAATTATTAATGTAAAATAAATTTGCTAATATAAAATGAGATTATTAGTGTAAATTGAAATATTTATATATTATGTTATATATTTATATAGATATTTTATGTGTATATTTATATATTATTATATTACATTATGTTTATTTATTATAAATGAAATTACTAATGTAAAATAAAATATGTTCTGTATAGAATTGTAGAGATGAAATTGATCAGCTGGATCACCACAAGGCTGACCTCAGTGCTCATATTAAGACAAAGAGGACAGAACTGCAGAAATTAAAGGAGGAAAGAGAGCAGGAGGAGGAAGTACTTCAGCATTTGACGAACAGTGTCAACAAGAACAAGTCCGAGCTGAAACATACTCTTGAGATGCAGAAAATTGAGATTGCAGAACTGGAGAATGTGAAAGATCAACATGCACAGAAAATGGCGGAGCTAGAGAGAACTCAGCGAGCCCTGCAGGAGGTATGTTTGCATGTGTGTCAGTTAAAGTTCTTGTGTGTTTGCATATAGTTTAACATATCAATACCCAAACCCGTTCACATTCCCTAAAGGTTCTCATCTTGGAGACAACAGCATCTGTCTAGAAAACATTTCTGGTTTTGAGAAAAAGAAAATCAAGATGAAGCAGGAAGAAGAATAACAAATGTACACTCATCATCATCATCATCATCATCTTCCACTTCTGCCGTCAAGCGTCGTGGGGAGGAATAATTTGCGTTCCAGCGCCCGGTGGACGGCACTGGATAGTGTCATTCCGTGAGGTTGTACAATGTCTCTGATGTCGTCAATCCATTTTCTTCTTGGACGTCCTCGTGGTCTCGTCGCAGATGATCTTTGATGTAAGGCCAGTGATGGTAGTTGTTGATGTTGCATTCTAATGACATGGCCAAACCACTTGATCTTCTGTCTGTCAATAAATGTGGCACAAGGTGTTGATCCCACAGTCTGTCTGATAGTAGCATTTCTTACTCGGTCTCGGATTGTTAAGTTGGCAGCTCTCCTCAGGCATCTCATTTCGCAGGTGTTGATTCTGCGAAGGTGTAATTTGGATAAAGTCCAGGTTTGAGATTGGTAGCATAGGGTTGGTGTGAATATGCTGTTTATTATCTGTCGTTTTGCGGACATGGGTATGTTTGGATGTTTCAGTAAGGGTGATAGTTGATATGTAAGTGCACTAGCTTTTTGACATCTGATGTCAATTTCTCTGTCCAATCTGCCATCTTCTGTGATCATACTTCCAAGGTATTTGAATTCTTTAACTTGTTTCAGAGGTGTGTTATTTATCTGTATATTTAGTGGGCCTGGCGATCTGCTAACTTGCATTACTTCGGTTTTGGCTGTGTTTATACTCATATTGTATCTGCTGCAGGTTGAACTCAGATTAGTAATATGATTTTGTAGTCTGCCCTCATCGGTGTAAAACAGGCACTGATCATCTGCAAATAGAAGTTCATTTATTCCCTGTGGGTCAGTTGTTTCATCTGGAGTAAAGAGTTCTAAATTTTCTGAATCTGGTCTGTCGAGACTTGCTTCTTTGGAAATTCTGTCCATGTAGATATTGAATAGCAGGGGAGAGAGCACACATCCCTGCCTCACTCCTGTATTGACTGTGAACATATCTGATATACCTTCCTGTGTTCTTACTGCACTTTGGCTCGAGTGGTACATGGCTATGATATTTTCTAGCAGTTGCCCTTCTATCCCATAGTCTTCAAGGATGGTCCATAATTTGTATCTGTCTACTCTATCAAAAGCCTTTTCCTGGTCTACAAACACAATATTCTGCTGGTCACTATATTCAATAGTTTTTTCACAAATTTGTCTAAGTGTAAATAATGCATCAGTGCAACTTTTACCTTTCCGAAAACCGAATTGTGCTTTGCTTAACTGTTGTTCAGCTATTGGTCTAGCTCTTTGTTCCAAAAGTTTTGCATACATTTTCCCTATATGGCTTAGGAGTGATATACCTCTGTATGTTTCGCACTCTCTCATATTGCCTTTCTTTTTCCATATTGTTACAATTATTGCCTGTTGCCAATCATCTGGGACTTTTCTTTCTTCCCATGCTATATTAAAAAGTCTTGTTAGCCATTTAACTCCTGTTTCCCCACAGGCCTGAATAGCTTCTGTGGTTATTCCATCTGGACCTGGTGATTTGTTCTTAGGACTTTTCTGTATAACTGCTTTGACTTCTGCAGGTATGAAATTTGGTTCTTGCTGTCCCTGGCGTTTAGGCACAAAAGTGAGGTTTCCTATGTTATGTGTGGGGTTAAGTAGTTCTTGAAAGTATTCTGCCCATCTTGCTAGTCTTTGTTGTGGATTAAATATTGGTATACCTCTTTTGCTGTTTATGATGGTGGTTGGGTTGTAACATGCATCTCTGTTTCTCATTGTGGTGACACGTTTATAAAATTCTCTTGGGCAGTCTTTGCTAAGGGTCGCCATCTGTTCACCGTATATTCTCCAGGATTCATCTTTAGATGCTCTAATTGTTCGTTTGGCATTACGTCGTGCTATTCTATAAGTAATATAGTCCTGTTCAGATTTAGTTGTGATCCACTTTTGGAATGCTACCTTCTTTTTGAATATGCTATCTTTAACTTTGTTGTTCCACCAGGCTGTTCTTAATCTTTTGTCTTGCCCTACTTTCTTTGTTCCACATTTATTTTTCAGTGTGTCGAGCATGGCAGCCTTGAAACATGTCCATTCCTTATCTACGCTTGAGTGGTCATCAGGGATGTTCTTATGTAGGTTTTGGATTTCTTGATTGAATTCGTCTTTAACTGTATTTTCCTGCAGCCTCCTATAATTGATGACATGTGTTGTTACTTTTTTGTTTCTTATTCTCCTGTGTGATGAAATCTTTTTTATTATGACTGGTTTGTGATCAGTATCAACATCTGTATTTGGGAGTGCTCTTGAATCTAATAGTAGCCTTCTGTCTGATTTCCTAATTAGAATAAAGTCAATTTGGGATGCTTGGTTTATGTCATTCCATTTATACCAGGTTTTGGTGTGGCTACGACGATGTTGAAAAAAACTATTTGCTATTATTAGTCCATGTTCCGAACATATGTTGAGTAGATGTTGACCATTGCTGTTACAATCAGTCTCTGTGTCGCTGAATGGCCCCATGCAATCCTCCCACGGTGTTCTTCGTGTGCCTATTCGTCCGTTAAAATCACCCATCACAACTAGTTCATCTGTGTCCTTGACATTATTTAACGTGTCTGCAAGTTTATCAAAATATTCGTCTTTGTCTTCGTCGCTGTAAGTGTCATTACATGGGGCGTATGTTTGTATAAAAGTTGTTGTTCTATTTCCTTCTTTGATCTGTACTAGTATTATCCTTTCTGATATAAATTTAGTGTTGATAATGGCTTTCGCTTTGTCTGGATGCAACAAAAAACCCACTCCATGTTTAGCTGTAGCTCGCTGATCGACGCCACTCCATATAAGGACGTAACCTTCATGTGTTTGTTTCGTGTTCTGCCCCTTTTTCCTAGTGTCTGCGAGTCCTAATAATTGAATATTTGATTGTTTCATAAACTCTACAAGAGCTGGTTCCTTATATCCTAGACCTGTAACATTCCAAGTTGCAAAAATCTCCTTTCTATTTGAAGTGTGTCGAAATTTAGCGGTTGTCGTCGTTAGTCGTTTGTTGTGACGCTTCGGTGTGTAGTTTCCGGCGTGAACGCTGATAGAGCTGCGTTTTTCTCTCAATTTCCTCCATAATTCGCGAGCAATAGTTCTTGAACAAATAAATTCCCTACCTGTTTGCTGGACCTGTCGTAGGTTCATCCTTATTTGAACAAATTGATGTTAAGAAACACGCACAGAACACATAATTAATCTCCGAATCGAGCGACGCGGTTTACACCGCCATTTTGGAATACTACATAACAGAATATTACCCAAGTAGCACCTGGAGCCATGCATATGTAGATGAATCAGCAAAACACCCAATAGAAAATGAATCTAACAAATGGAGTGAAGAAAACACAGTGGCAACTGGTAGTTCGGAGCAGAGATAGCGACCTTGAAAACTGCAGCATAAATGCTTTTGACAGATAACAATAAAAAGAGAAACACATAGCTCTCTTCACAGATGTGAAGTCAGTCATTTCAATACAAAAGAGCAAAAATAATGCACAACTAGCAGACCTAAGAGCAGCACTTATGGACTATGGCAACAACCCTAAATAATAATATTAAATGGATCCTGTCACACGCAACAGACCAGAACGGAAGAGACTGCAGACTGACAAAAAAAGGTTAAAGACTACACCAGCCTGATATAGAAATAACCTGTGACGAGGCCAAGAGGTTGATAAGAAGAACTTATAGACACAAGTAGGAAACAGAGCATCCAGGCCACCAGAATGAGGATGCATATTACCAATTCCATTGAAGTGAATAAGTAGCAATCTTCAAACTCTGCTCAGGATATAATTGGCTGAATTACCACATGTTCAATAAACTAAAGATAGGAGAAACTAATTAATGGAACTGTGATTTTGGTAAGATGAAGGCTAAACATTTGCTGCAAGAGTGTCCAACATATGCAAAACATTACATTAATTTGGATTACACTCGTATCATTCTACGGAAATGTTAAACAACCTCAAGTTATTGCTGTTTCTTTAAATATATTGAAATTTGACATCTGAAGGTGCACGAATGAAGAAGAAGTAGTTTTGTTGAAGGCTGCTGTTGTTTGTCTTCACATGTAAAAATACTGCCACAAGTCTGGCTGTAGTTGTGACATACCTAGAATATGGAGTCAATGAAAAAGAATCTTATCTATTTTGCTTCAGTATATAAGTTATAGCCGGCTTCGTGGCTTAGAGGTTATGACTTTTCTCCGTAATCTCGTATACTCTCGTGGGTTAACGTGATGACGGTAAGAATCAGCGGTGGTTCGAATCGCATCGATAACTTACGGGGTATGTGAGCCGGCCGCTCAGAAAGCAATGGCAAACTACTGAGCGTAATCTTGCCAAGAAATCAACATACAGCTGAAAGATGCTGATGTTGACAGCAATGTCCTGTAAAGGATATGCACCAAAAAAAAAATATATATATATATATAAGTTATGTCCCTTACTTATTGGTTATTCATAACAATTTACATGAAGTTTGAGTAAAATATAGACAGTTAAAGTAAAAACATTTTACATTTGTTAAGTTGTAGAGAAATTATGGTAAACTCCAAGACGAAAGAAATACCACAATTGAATGTCCAAGTAAATGGGAAAAGTGAATCATTTCAACTATCTTCAAACAGTTGTGACATTGGATGGAAGATACCTTGCAGAGATTAGAACAAAAATCACCATGGTAAAAGTAGTCTTTTGCAAGATTGAAAACAATTCACCAATAAAAAGCTGTCAATTCCAATGATAAAAAAAGAGTGTTAAATTGCTGTATATAGCCAATTCTGCTGTATGCATGCAATTGCTGGGCAATAAGCAGAAAAGCAATAAACATCCAACATTTACTGAGGAAAATGTAAAAATTATCACATATAGAAGGAAAAGCAAATGATTCAGTCCTTCAAGAAGTAGAAAAATACTGCAGATTGATTAGAGAAATGAGATTAGAAATATCATTCTGGCTGGCAGGGCTGTCATCCATGCTTTACTGGGGCTCATACGAGAAGCAAAACATAGTAACACTGTTCCCTACCATGCATGTTTAAGAGGTGACTAAGGAGGCTAAGACTGGCTACTTTTATCTATAGAAAACTTTAGCTGCAAAATCCTACCAATCATGAAAAAGTCTACAAAGGGTGAGTCATGAGTTGATTTAGAGCCTATGCTCCACTGGGAGATGAGTTACATAAGAAGAAGCAGGAGGGGGGGGGGGGGGAAGGACGAAGCAGATTTTATAGGCTGTGACATCTATCTATATGTAGAAGTGAGGAATCGTTTTGGGGTCTTGATGTCTGTACAAGAGGAAATGACACCTGATGAACTAGCAGTACGAGCTAGAGATATCTTGAAAACGGCAGCCAAAGATTTAATTCCGACCAGGACTAAGCAACATAGGCCATGGATTACACCATGCACATTAGAATTAATAAAACAATGAAGGGAACTAAAACAAAGGAGAAACCGATAACAGTAGGATGAAGTATAAATTTTTAATATGAGAAATAAGAAATAACACAAAAAAGGACAAAAACCAATATATACAAGATTGTTGTATTAAAATAGATCAATATCATAGGAATGGAAGAGATTACAAAATGTTCAAAGAAATAAAGTTATTGACAAGAAATGTGCAAACTCAATTAAATGTTATCTGTGACAAGTTGGGAAATACTTTAACAGAATCTAGACAAATTCTAGAAATATGGCAGGAATACTGCAGTGGAATGTATGATTTGATTGACTGTGAGAATATGAAAACGTCATGAAAGTTTGGAGAGAACAATAATGGAGGTGTATATGCCTGGGAAGAGAGGAAGAGGAAGGCCAAAGGGAAGATGGGTGCAGGATGTGGCGGATGATCTCCAGATAGCTGTATCGGACTCGGGACATCTTGCTTGTGATTGAGGAATCCGGAAAAGTTGTTATGGGAGTAAGGTTCTGCCAAGGACATGCTACAGAATGAATGAATGAATGAATATAGGCTGGAATTGTCATTTTCATGTTTACTATAAATGAAAATGACAGCCGGTTTCTGAAGTGAGTAAAATTGCTTAGTGATTTAATAGGAACGGCCATTCCAAATTGTGGACTAATAGTCAATATGTGTGTCTGTGTGAAAAGTATAGAATAGCTTTCTTGTGTCTTCATCAAGGAATTTTAAATTTCAGCAAGTTGGCAGACATTTTTCTTTGCTGTTTGTTGAACAAACTCTCAAACATGTAAATTAAAGATTAGATTTCTACCAGTGATGAGGCCCAGTGCTTGGTGTTCAGTTACACTTTGTACTGGCATGTTACCAATGTGGAGCTGAAGTATTCTCTGTGAATTTATTGTGTGCAAATTGTGACTGTTTGTTATTAACATAGATTTTGTTTTACTAATGCTAATTTGTACATGGTTTGCATAGCTTCTCTTAACTACATTATTTAATGTTAAAGACTCCAGCACCCCATGGGAGTCTCTGTGGCGAAGTGGTCAAGCCGTTTGACTCGTGCTCCGAAGGTTGTGGGTTCGATTCCGGGCCGCGTCCTTCGGTTTACGAGTTAAATGTTTCAGAGACTTCTGTGGGTCGTCGCTTAAAGCTACAGAGTTTGTGCTTTGTGCGACACTTTCCGTGCTGCGGAAAGAGACCAAGCCATATGGGATAAAACCCGGTGCAATGAAGTCGACCCTGTCGACTTTTAAGCGACTTTAATCACCATACAGTTTTGAGTCTTTTTGTAGGCTTGTCCAGTTGTCTGCAAACAGATCACAGAACGAGGAAAGGCATTTAGAAAGATCATTTATATCCATGACAAATCAGAGAGAGAGGGAAAGAGAGAGAGAGAGAGAGAGAGAGAGAGAGAGAGAGAGAGAGAGAGAGAGAAAGAGAGAGAGAGAGTCATTTTGCAGTGGCCTATAGTCTTCCCCCCCCCCCCCCACCCCCATTTTTTTTGAACATAGTAATCTGCTTGTTCTCACCTTAATTGTTGAAATGTTTTCCAATGGTGCAGGAGAAAAGTGACCTTGAACAACTAAATTCTGAAACTGCTCGTAAAAATGCAGACTTAGAACGACTAAGACAAGCTCTGGAACGTGACCGTCTGGAGGTTGACCAACTAAACATAGAGAAGCAAAATCTGGATGATCGTTTAGCAAACTTGACCCGAGATCGCAACTTGTTGGACGAAAACTGCAAGACAATGGATGATAAACTAAATAACATGAAACGGTAATGTTTTTATTCAAGATAGTATCAGTATGCTATTTCTTGTTTATGGTTATTCAGTGTAAAAATATTTACTCCATGCTTCATGTGTTCACTTGAGGACTTAGAACCTGGCGAGGAGTGGGTACAAGTGCCAACAGACTTCTGCACATCCTTTTCAGTTTGCATCCAACTAGACAGAAAATGCAGACAAGAAAATCCGGCTGCTGTGGAGGCGGAAGTACAAGCGTTGATTTTCAAGAATTCGCTAGACGGTGATGCTGTCATTTACACAGATGGGTCAGTCGTCCGACATGTGAGAAGCTCATGGGCCTTTACGGCTCAGGCCGGAGGGAGAATTGTAAAGGAGGACTCTGGTGCTTTTGCTGAGACCACATATAGCCTGACTATGGAAGTCATGGCAGTAAGTAAAGCAATAACATGTCTCGAGACACAGACATTCACTAGAGCATGCTTCCTTAGCGAGTCAATGAGCATGCTCAAGAGGATAGAGACGGGATGGATCTGAAGAGAGTGGTTGCTATCTCTGGAGCGGTCTCGACTGGGAAAGATTAGTTTCATCTTCGTGCCAGAGCATGCGGGAGTACAAGGGAATGAGCGGGCTGACAAGCTCGCAGGTAAGGCTACTGTGGAGGGCGGACGCGCCATGGACCAGGCTGACATTCTGAATGCTCTACGAGAAGTAAGACTTTTGTGAGAACCAAGTGATGACTGTGAATCTACAACCGTGGCCAGACTGCGAGAACAGCAAATAAAAAGAGGGGTGGCCAAACAAGAACACTACGCAGGAAGCCAAAGAAGACTGATAAACCAAGACAGAACTGGTGTCGTTAAAGTTTTCTTCAATGTTAAGTTTTTGTAGAATATCAGTATTTTCCTTTTTCATGGTATTGTCAGAATTGTTATTTAGCATTAAATTCAAAAGCCTTGATTTTCTTCTTTAGTGTTCGCAAAATGGTCCATGACTCACATCCATATGTTACCACATTGTTGACTATAATTTATGGCTGACTTGTTGCTTTTGTCTGGTGATATTATTTTTTTTAAACTAAAAAAAAAAAGTTTGATCTTCGTTGTTTCTTTTGACAGCAGGATTCATTGTTTTAATCCCTTTGCACTGTCTGAGGGGTAAGCTATATCTTCTGCATATTTGAGTTTTGTAACTGAATTACAACCAGTTATAAGTGCATTAAATTTGTCATAGGGCTCACTTTTTTGACAATTTTCATTACATTTTCTGCATAGATGTTGAGCAGGTTGGAGAGAAAATGCAACCCTGTCTTTCTCTCCTTTGCACCTCAAACCATTTTTAACATTTCACTGGCTACTCTGACAGTTGCTTTTTCAAATCATGATATAATCTTTAATTTAAGTTGATCAAATGTGCAGGAAATCCCATATTGCTCATTATGTTTCATAATGTCTGATGTTGAACTCGGTCAAAGGCTCTACTGTAGTCTATGAAACAAGTATGAAGATCTACATTTTACTCTCTGCATTTCTGACTGATGATTCTCATATTCAAGATAAAGTTCCCGGTTTCTCAGCTCTGTCTGAAACTGCCTGTACTTCATATTAATTTATCTTCTAACTTCCTTTAAATTCTCTTCATGATTAATCATAAGATAAAATTGCTAGCCTGACTTATTAGTGCGATAGTATAACGGTCTCCTCGGCGTAGGAGTTAAAGGACGTTGTTATACTCTCATATGAAAAGCAGCTGCGTGACATTCTGCAGGGATCATGTCGCGTTGGTTACTTATGGGGGTATGTGATCCTGTCGTTCAGAAAGCAATGGCAAACTACTGAAGGTAAAACTTGCCAAGATATCAATAGCAGCTGAAAAATCATGCTGTTGACTGCAATGTCCTGTAAAGGATATGTTCTTCTTCTTCTTCTTCTTCTTCAGCGTTCCGAGCCATTGAGGTTCTTTGCTGCAGATACAATCCGTCTCCATATGTGAAATAAAAAATAGTTGGTGCACAATGTTAAATTTCCTTTTTATGGGAGAGGGATATGTATTGTTCTCTTCCATGCTTTGGATCAAACAGCTTATCTTCACATTTCTATAGGCCTGGGTGCATGAGGAATAGGAGGTCAGTGTTTCCCTCACATAGCGAATGATGAGAGGTAGCTTCAAACCCTTATCCGACTATACTCATGTCATTGTTAATACAACATCCTAACCATTACACTAACATGCCTAAACAGCTTATACCAGGAACACAAGTAATACTCTGTGATGTTGTTGTTGCTATTGCCCACCCCTGACATCAGTTGAGACTTTCTGGGACTGAAAGAGTTGTTGACATCCGTCTGGGCTGTCTGAGGAAACTGTTGAGTATCAAATATACGTTTGTGATGATTTCTAGGAATCAGAGAATTGTGGAGGAGAAAATTGATTCCACAAATGGCCGCCTTGAAATACTGGAAGCTGAACTGAGAAATAAAGAGCGTGAAACAGAAGAGGCAGAAATACAGAGAGAAGACATGCAGAAAGAAATTACTGCACTCAAGCAAACTATTAAAGGTAACTGTCTTTTTTTGTCACAAGTAATAATCTGGTTTTTTTTTCTTTCATAATAATTGTCTTTTTATTTCTTATTAAATGCATTCCACCTGTGTGATTTGCTTAACGAATTCACTATGGAGTTGTTATATGCTGAGAACAGAATTATTTACTGGGTTTGAAAGATTAGCACCAACATACTTTACATTTGGGTCAGTTCTTTGTGTGTGGGCCGTTTAGTCGCTTAAACTCAAGCATAGTCCATACATGTGCTACTACTTCTAGTGCACTGGATTGTTTTGTGTGTGTGTGGATTAGCTTTTACTATTACCAGTGTCCCTCGCCATCAGGCGAACCCACTCCAACTTCTGAATTACTTATAATTTACATCCCAAAGTCAAGGATGAGAAGTCAATAATTTAATCCAACTGACCAGTGTAGGGGTTGAACCCGCTACCTTGACATCAGCACACTGGAAGTTTAAGAGCAAGTGCTCTTATCCATTCCGCCATGCTGACCTCCTTTTGCTGTAGTATTATGCCGAAGGATTCTTCTTCTTTTGCCATTGAGAAGTATAAGCCCACAGCCACGCCCTCTGTAGGCCAGTTTATAGTGTGCTGGATGTTGATTGATTGTTGTTCTGACTGACTGGCACCTGGCCGTCTTGACAGACGATAGTTTGTAAATTGGAGTTATACCTCTCCATAACATAAAGCCTGGGCTGAATTTAGAGACCATACATTGCCCATGCAGCATGATCCCTCTCTCGGCCTGTCTAGTGTACTCCAGAGGAAAGGTAACGCCAATATGTCTGGAACAAGACAAGCTGCAGAAGCTGTCAGAGCAAAGCAATGCTGTAACTGTCCGCCAGTCTGAGCTTCCATCCTAGACTAGTTGCGGACCAAGGCTTAAGGCCTGGTCTGTCCTGCCATGACATTTAGTCTTTAGGTGGCATTTCCTTGCACTATGGTAAGGTGTGTAGCCTCCCATTTGCACCCCTCCGCCAGAAGCCATTGGCACAATGTGGGGTGTCAGGTTTGGTGATCACTGCCCAACATTCTGCGCTAACAGACAGCAGTTAGTACCACCTACTATCATACGGTAGCTCAGTCATATCTGACTAACACCTGACATTGTTGTTCTAAAGTGTGAGATAGCCAAAGGCCAAGAATCTTAAATATGCTTTTACAACATGCCTGGGAGGTTTAAAGTGCAACTATTTATTACTTCCCATTTGGGGCCCAGTAACACATGGAGATGCCTAGGATTAATCAATCTAATATATTGACTGATTAAGTGGCCTTTGGATGATTAATTGTCTTAAGTGACTTCCCTTATCTGCCATGGGCTTATAAAATCACCAGAATATTGTCATTGCATTATAATAAAACATGTCTGCTACCACATTAACAATTTTAAGTCATAACTGTGATACATTCCTACTTCCCATTTTCCATCATTCATTTTGTTTGGTTCAAACCTACTTTTTGTTTGGTACAGAATCTGTTAAGAACCAGTTAAAGGGAAATGGATGAACTTTGGAAATGTGTTATTTATTTTGAAATATGTGTTTATATTTAGTTAGGATTGGCTAGCCTCTCCCAGGAGGGGTGAAAAGTGAAAGTTAGTAGCCTGCCAATGACCTGCAGATTACACAAGTCAACCCCACCTCCACGTGGTGTAGACTGGGAAACCATGACCACAAGATCATGGGCTAACGCGGTTATGGCTTGCCATAGGGGATGGATTTTTGTCCTAAACCTGCGACTGGCCTATCAAGTTGGCAGGTGATCTTCATACTGCTCGTAGAAAAACTAAGAAGTATAAATGGACTGACGGTTTGGCCATGCAAGTAGATTAACAACTAACAGTATACCACAACAGGCAATGATGTACAGACCATAGGGAAGCAGAGGAAGAGGCCGACCACGTAAACGATGGATGCAGGGAATAACAGAGTCCATATGAATATCGATACATGAAGCCCATAAGCAGGCACTCTCCCGCTGTTTATACTTCACCTCGACACCACAAGGTACAAGGGGAACATGATGAGATGGGATGAGATTTAGTTAGTGTTTCTTTTAGAACATGTGCATGCTACAAATAATTGGTGAATTGGATATAGAAGTAATTAAAAAATTGGTGAATAACATCTACAATAGTGGGTATGTACCTGATGCTCTTTCATTTGGATAGCTCTACCAAAGAAATCTACTGCAATAGATTGTAGAGAACATTATACAATTAGTGTAATGAGTAATGTGACTAAAGTACTGATGAAAATTATAATGAGAAGACTAAGAAATTAAATAAAACCAGAAACTGGGGATGAGCAGGGTGAAATTATAGAAGTTAAAGGCACAAGGTCTTGAGAAAATTAACATCAAGAACGATTGAAATAAACAGATCTATATTTGTGTTTCTCTGACTACACTAAAGCATTTGATAAGGTGAATCATTAAGAAATAATTCAAATGTTGAAACATTTAAACATTGACAGTAAAGATATGAGAATAATAATAATAATAATAATAATAATTTAAAAAAAATACCACAACAAAAACACATAAGAATATGCCAGGCAATACATTGTGCAACCCAGTGTTTTTATTTGTTGTCATTCACTTAAGTAAGGCTGAGCTCTCTTCTTCTTTCTTGTTCATCCTCATTAGGAACCTGTCTTAGCAGCCTCCCTAGCGATGGCGTTACGGACACAGTTTTTATTCCCCCATACCTCGTTCGAAACAGCTGCGGGTGATTTGGCAGCTAGACCGCCCTGCTTTGTTTTTTATACATTGGTATGAGTGCCAGTCGTTCAGAAAGCAATGGCAGACTACTGAACTTAAACTTCCCAGAAATCACAAACAACCAAAAAATACTGGGATTGACTGCAAAGTCCTGTATAGGATATGCAACTAACGTTTTTTTAGCTTGATATTTTTTGGAGCCAGAGTTATCTTACTTTTTCAGTTCCTAGCCTCTCAGCCAGACTGCAGTACTGCATCCTGTTTCCAGACTACCACTTGAAGGTGGAGCTGCGTCTCACTAGCTCCTGCTCTCTTACCCTCATGCATGCAGTCAAGCTATAAGTCATTTGCTGCTCTCATCACTTTTGCTTGTCTTGTGTCTCAAGGCTGACTTTTCATTAGTTAAACTTTTCATTTTAAAACAAAATCATTCTCAGAAAGCAAATCTGAACTGAAGACACTGCAGGAGAGTCTCAGAGAGGCTGAGAATAGAATGCGAGGGATTGACCAGGTAAGCTTTTTGGAGTTTTCAATATTAGATACGTTTGTTTCAAATTATTCTGCAAGATAATTATTTTGATTACACAAGATAACACGTCTGGATAAGTTTAAGTTTTTCTGTCCAAAGCAACACACCATATGTGACTGGCTATTCTTCTTGTGTACCAATCAGTGTCACATGTGACTGACTTTTTACATTTTGCCAGAGCATAGTAAAAATTCTGGCAACGTATTTGTTTCCAATAGGATGTATATATTTGACCCTTGTGAAAATTATACACTAGATGTTCTCTTGTTTTCAGTATTTTAATCATTTGGCTGTGCTATGACATTTTTGGGGCTAAAAGTTCTGAAAGCACTGACTGGAATACTGTCTAAGACAGCAGTGACTGATAGACTGTCAAGGACAGCATTGGCGGAAATACTGTCTAGGACAGCATTGGTGGAAATACTGTCTAGGACAGCAGTGACTGGATCATTGTCTAGGATAGAAGTGATGAAAATACTGTCTAGGACAGCAGTGATTGAAACAGTGTCTAGGACAGCAGTGATTGAAACAGTGTCTAGGACATCAGTGACTGGATCAGTGTCTAGGACAGCAGTGACTGGATCAGTGTCTTGGACAGCAGTGACTGGATCAGTGTTTAGGACATCAGTGACTGGATCAGTGTTTAGGACATCAGTGACTGGATCAGTGTTTAGGACATCAGTGACTGGATCAGTGTTTAGGACATCAGTGACTGGATCAGTGTTTAGGACAGCAGTGACTGGATCAGTGTTTAGGACATCAGTGACTGAAACACTGTCTAGAACAACAGTAACTGAAAGACTGTACAGGACTAAAAGACTGTCTATGACAGTGGTGATTGAAGCATTGTCTAGGAAAGCATTAATTTAAACAGCAGAACCCACTGGAAGTGGGTTGTATTGATGTATATACATTCATAGGTACTGATTGGCACTCATAGAAGTAGAGGAACAAAATATAGATTAGAGGATACACTAGACAATACAGAAATTGAAAGCCACAGTTACCTTACTAGGATCTGAATCTGCCGCCTTCAAATGCTATCAGCATCTCCCTGTAGGGAGAAGTGTACTTTACTGATAACAGCACCTCCCTGTAGAGAGAAGTGTACTTTAATGATAACAGCACCTCCCTGTAGAGAGAAGCGTACTTTAATGATAACAGCACCTCCCTGTAGGGAGAAGTGTATTTTAATGATAACAGCATCTCCCTGTAGGGAGAAGTGTACTTTAATGATACCATCACCTCCCTGTAAGGAGAAGTGTACTTTAGTGATAACACCACCTCCCTGTACGGAGAAGTGTACTTTAATGCATGGCACACTCAGCACCCCAGGGTGTCAAGTTGGTCATGCATCAAACTACAGTGTTCCTACAGTGAGGCATTGTTATTTTGAGTAAGGAGTGTTGAATAGACCATGTGCCTAAGGATGGTTGTTCCAAACCAAGGCATTGCTGTCATTTGGAATAAGGAGTGTTAAGTGTTGGCCAGGTGCCCGAGGATGGTTGTTCCAAACCAAGGCATTATTGTCATTTGAAGGAATCCCAGTAAGATAACTATAGCTTTCAATTTTTATATTGTCTGTATTCTCTACTTTTGTCCTCCACATATGTGTATGCCAATCAGCACCTATGCATTTATTTATGTGCTGTTTCAATGGCTTCAAAGACTTGTCAGCAATCAATATTTTATTATATTGACGTAGAATGTTATTGCAAATAATTGACAGGATGCGAGGGCAGTATTTCATCAGCGTGACGAGGCCAGGCAGGAACTTGGGCGGTTGGATGAACAGATACGACAGAGCTTAGTTCTAATCCAGGAGCACAGTCACCAGGAGAAGGTCAAACATAAAGAGCTGCAGGACCTGCTCAGATCTCTGGCTGAAAGAGAACAAGAGCAGTTGCAAGCAACAAGGGTATGTTTTTTTTTTTGGCGTTCGCTTGCTTTGAACTCAAGTGCAGTCCATACATGTGCAAGTACTTCTAGTGCACTGGACTGATTTTTGCGTGTGGATTAGCTTTCCCTATTACCAGTGTCACTTGCACTCTGCACTCATGCAAACCTACCCTGACTTCTGAGTACTTGTAATTTACATCACCAAGTGAAGTGATGAGAATCAACATTTTAGTCCAACTGACTGGTGTAGAGGTTGAACCCACTACCTCAGCATCAGCACACCGGAAGTTTAAGAACAAGTGCTCTTATCCATTCAGCCATGCTGATCTCTGTGGGTATGTTTATTGACTACTAGAAGAGCAGTTTAAAAATCCAGAGGTGAAATATTTAAACAGCTAATTTTCTCCTCCAGCTTTACTAACGATCTTAGTATTTTAATAACTTTACTTAGCCATTATCTTGACAGAAGTTCTGTCAAAAAAATCAAGAAACCAGTAAGGTGAAATATTTAAACAGGCAATTTTCTCCTCCACTTTTACTCATAATCTTAGTATTTTAATAACTTTAAGTAGCCATTATCTTGGCAGAAGAGCCTAGCTGGTTGTCAAGGTACTTTATGATGATATCTATGTTAGTTCTTTTTATTTATGAGCCTGAAGATCCCAGACACTGAAGTCCTAGTAAGTACATCCATGCCCAGTATCCATACTCTACTAATGAAGAATCAGATTTGCTGGGCTGGTCACTTGACTTGCGTGCCAGATCACAGGCTTCCTAAACAAATTCTTTACAGCGAGCCGCTCCCAAGGCGGTCAGAGGAAATGCTCTGAAGATCTCACTAAAAGCTTTTGGAATTCATTATGACACATGGGAGACTGCTGCTAAAGATCAAAATTTGGTGCATACATCATTACACAAGGGTGCAGTCACTTGTGAAGCAAACAGAACTGCAAGAGCTGTGAAAAAATGGCTGGACAGAAAAACCACTACAGGAGATAGATCCTCCTGGAACATCAAGCATTCTTTGCTCACATTGTCAAAGAATATTTTGAGACAAAATAGGCCTTACCAGCCATCTTAGAACTCACGTTTCTATACTTTCAACCCCACTGGATGAAATGAATGGTCATCATAATTCTTGATGGACAAACAACATGAGCCTGAAGCAGATGATTGGAAATTTCTTAAGATATAGCTAACATTCCTCAAGATATAGCTAACATTCCTCAAGATGTAACTAACATTCCTCAAGATATAGCTAACATTCCTCAAGATATAGCTAACATTCCTCAAGATATAGCTAACATTCCTCAAGATATAGCTAACATTCCTCAAGATATAGCTAACATTCCTCAAGATATAGCTAACATTCCTCAAGATATAGCTAACATTCCTCAAGATATAGCTAACATTCCTCAAGATATAGCTAACATTCCTCAAGATATAGCTAACATTCCTCAAGATCTAGCTAACATTCCTCAAGATATAGCTAACATTCCTCAAGATATAGCTAACATTCCTCAAGATATAGCTAACATTCCTCAAGATATAGCTAACATTCCTCAAGATATAGCTAACATTCCTCAAGATATAGCTAACATTCCTCAAGATATAGCTAACATTCCTCAAGATATAGCTAACATTCCTCAAGATATAGCTAACATTCCTCAAGATATAGCAAACATTCCTCAAGATATAGCTAACATTCCTCAAGATATAGCTAACATTCCTCAAGATATAGCTAACATTCCTCAAGATATAGCTAACATTCCTCAAGATATAGCTAACATTCCTCAAGATATAGCTAACATTCCTCAAGATATAGCTAACATTCCTCAAGATATAGCTAACATTCCTCAAGATATAGCTAACATTCCTCAAGATATAGCTAACATTCCTCAAGATATAGCTAACATTCCTCAAGATGTAGCTAACATTCCTCAAGATGTAGCTAACATTCCTCAAGATGTAACTAACATTCCTCAAGATATAGCAAACATTCCTCAAGATATAGCTAACATTCCTCAAGATGTAACTAACATTCCTCAAGATATAGCTAACATTCCTCAAGATGTAGCCAACATTCCTCAAGATGTAGCCAATATTTAGTGTATTTACATGTACCTGCATGTCATTTTCTTCAGATGCCTGGCCTGGACCAGACAATGGCTGTCACGATTCTCCTGTCCTCTCTGTCATTTGCTAGTTTCTAGAAGTTAATTTTGCTTATTTGAATATTTGTTGGCTATCTCTTTATGCTCTCCACATACATTTTATCTGTTTGCTCTTACTGTCTCTCTATTTCTGTCTCTATTTCTCTCTCTCTCTCTCTCTCTCTCTCTCTCTCTCTCTCTCTCTCTCTCTCTCTCTCTCTCTCTCTCTCTCTCTCTGTTACTTCTCTCTCTCTCTCTCTCTCTCTCTCTCTCTCTCTCTGTGCCTATCTCTCTCCTCCACATAAGGCTAATTCCTCTATCCACCTCCTCTGTTGACATGGCCTATGCATTTCATTTGTCTTTTTGATATGGTGGGTGATCAGGTCATATCTGCATCAGTCAATACCTCACTCAGTGTATAGTTTATTATCTGTCCAATACATTTTCAACTGTTTCTCAAAAGCCTCAACTCCACTACCTCCAATTTCTTCAGAATTTCATAACTTGTTCAGTTTTTGCTTCCTTACAGACAAACTACCCACACACCATGCCATTAGTGTCAACTTTTAATATGCAAAATAAGCCCTGGAAAATCATGCTTTTGTAATTTAATTTGAATGAAGGATGTCAGCTTAATTCTTGCTGTCCCAGATAGTTTGTTACTTTAATTGTTGCTATCCCCATAATTTTGTTACTTCTTCTTCTTTCGTTCGCTTGAAATATGTCTATAACTGCAGTGCTGTCTCTTGTATGAATTGAACTGTCTTTTTCAGTTCACACAGTGGTCCATTGAGTTTATCTTCCACTGTCGTCTCTCTAGGCCAGAAGGTTTGCCTAGATATGTTATATTTTGGGCAGTCTTGGAGTATGTGCTCTGCTGTCTGTGACGCCAATCCACATGTGCACATGGCTGTTTCACCAATCTTGAATTTTGTATACATGTGGTTGCGTAATCTATTGTGCCCTGTTCTGAGGCGCAGAATAATGACTTGTTCTGGTCTATCCATAACGTGGTAGTCATCTTGAGCAGGTTTTGGTGGCTTTCTGACTGATTTGATCATTCTTTTCTTTTGGTGGTATGTTACAGGCACATCAGGCTGTTCTTCTTTGGCTCCTTCCTTAGCCAATTGATCAGCTCTGTCGTTCCCGGGTACTCCACAGTGGGATGGTATCCACTGTATGGTGACCTTATGCTGACTGCTAAGTTCAGAAAGTAGTGTCCTTAGTACTGGCAATTTCTCAGACAGGAGCGCCTCGAGTACTGATTTTGCATCTGTCAATAGCACCACAGGTTGTGTACCATTGCTGGTATTTAGTAATTTCTCTGTTGCTATCTTGATTGCCTCAATTTCAGCATCGTAGTTATGGCAGTACTTTCCTGTCGGTACTCTAGCTGTGTCCCTGGTATTATTTGGGTATTCTATGTACACTCCCGCTCCTCCATTTCGAACAGCATTTTGTGCTGACCCATCTGTGTAGACTCGGATCCAGAGGTCCTGTGGGTATTCTTCATCAAGGAAGCTGAGAGTGGCTGTTCTGCGCTGCACACTGTTCTGATCTTCCTTGTCAAATATTCCTCTCACTTTTGTCTGGATTTGTAATGATAGTCTATGCTCATCTTTCCATGGAGTTCGCTCTGGAATAGTTGTTAGGGGGATACCAACTGTGGGCAGATCGGTGGTTTCTCTGCAGAGTCGTTTGGCCTGGTGGATAAAACTACTTCTTTTCAACCGCCCCATAGCTAGGTTTTCAAAATTTTGTTACTTTAACCCTTTCTATTTCAGTCCAAGTATACTTTTAATTTACTCTGTAATATTCTGTTACAATTTTCATGATATTCATGGTTCAAGCTTGTTTTATTACATATTTGTTTAATGATTTGAAAATTACAAATGTCTTTGTGTCTCCAATTACATTATGCAGGCATTGAACAAACTGAAAGATGAAGTGGAAAAAGAAGAAAACAGACTGAAGAGAGTGAGTACATGTAATGAATCATATTAGTGTTCATTTGGTTCTCAAATTTGATAGTTTTCAGTGCCTAGTACTCTGTAGTGCTTGTTCACTTGTAGTTCCTTTGTTAGCTTTAATTATTTGTTTGAAATTATACAATTGGAAGTTTATTTTAGCTTTATTAGTTCGTACTCATAAAACAGGAAGTGCTGAAGGAAATAAAAAAGAGAGTGACAAGGTACGATCAAATAACTTAACAATCTGCAAAACCCATAATAAAGAACAAAGTTGAAGGCAAAAGAGCAATATTGCATTAAAGATATAAATGAACAGACAACATTAAGATATGGTCAGAATACAGCCTAACAGAGTACAATGAATGCTGAGTGCAGAAACTGGTAAAGATTAATTACTGCTAACCTGCTTTATGCTCATATGTTTTGGAGGCCTGTAAGGGAAAGAAAGAATAGCATTTTTTTAAAGGCCTCCTAGTGCCACTATGTGCCCATGGTGGTCCACCAAGGTCTGTCTGCCAGTGCTAGTGGTCAGTGAGTGATTCATGTTTGTCAGTTTGAATTACCACCTATGCACCCTGGCCAGATCAAGTGCAGATAAATCTACAATTTAATCTAAGCTAAAAGGCCGAGACAAAGAATAGTAACACTATAATCTATCAGTTATATTAGCCACCTCATCCCATAGAACACTTTAGCTACAAAATCCAGCCAATCATGAACAAGTCTACAGAGGGTTGGCGTGAATTGATCTTATCTCCATTGAGAGATGAAATGCAGAAGAAGAAGAGGAAGAACCTTCACTGCTAAGATAGCCCTGGCTGGTGACGATGATGAGTTCAAACTTTTGTTTGTTAGCTTTAAGTGTTTGTTAACTACCATCTAAATTTACACTGGTTCTCTTACTTCCCTTATTTGGTTATTTCCTGTGTTAGGTTTACATTTCTTGTGTTATGTCCCTTGTAAGTTTGTGCTAATACACTGTTTCCTTAATCGCCCATGTGTCACTAATGTCCATAAGGGAAGCACATTATCAGATAATCATAATGGGCTATCATCAGTGCACCCCAGACAAATTCATAGATGCTCAGATCTTCTCCTCAAAATGTCTACATGTGTGTGATGACTAATGACACCATTTTGGTTTTAGTTCACCAGTTTTCTTGTGCATCTAATAAAGCCTTCAAGTCTTATAATTCCCTGCTTGACACCATGTCTCTCACCCTCAACAATACCTTCAAGTCCCTTACAATTCCCTGCTTGAAATGTCTCTCACCCTCAGCAAGGCCGTTGCCACACTTAGTCACCTGAATCAGCAGGTGCACCAAGATATGTAATGGAGTTTAACTGATTCAGTGCCGAAGGATAATATATTGCTTGATGTAACTAGTCATTTAGACAGAAGGACGATGTATTGCCACACTATCATCATCATGTTATTTATTTTGTTTCTTGGCATCTTACACAATTTCAATGCTCATTGAATGGAAATTTACATTATAAAACTTGTTCATTTGATTGTGTATCATGTTTGGTCCAAACTTTATTTTTTTTTTGTCTGGCACTGATCAGCTAAGGAGTCTGCTTACTCCATTGATAGAACCATCCAGAATAGTCCCAGAGCCAGCCTAAGCATCTCCGTGTTAATTTTGTTTTAACACCAGCAAGTCCTGTCACAAATATGGAAGTAATGACGAATGTCTGCTTGGCTCAAACTATTGCCTACACAAGTATCTAGAGCATACCATATCTAGCGTGTTCATGAAGTCACTTATATGTACATATGTGGGTAATTCTGTGTTTTTAAGTGCCATTGCCACAGTCAGCACCTCCATTGTAAGGCTTCTGGTCATTGTTGAGAAAGGACTATTGAACTATTCTGCCATTACAATGTGCTGTAAAAGCTCAATGACCATTTTGTAGCCATATTGCCACTTGATTGCCATTTAGTCACTGAAGATATAGGCCAAATATCATATCTCCAAATATCATACCTTCCTGGCATATTACTGGGCCTAATTTACTTTAGTGAGCCATATTTGATTGATGTAATTGTAGATTTTGTATCTGTTGGTCACTACTGTCTTGAAATTTCAGGTGGTTGGCAATGCTAACTCTGACCTAGAAATGGTGAGAACAGAACTGGGCAAGAAGCAGGATGAGCTGGAGGGCATGAGAACTGAGTATTCTGAGCTGCAGGTAGGTGCAGGTGATTGTGAAAATCACCGTTGACTGTTTGGTTTGTATTTTTGAGGTGTGCCTGCTTGTTGGATAAAATTTGATGGAACTGCTGTGAAAATGTAGACAATATAAAATGACGCAAAGTAGTGCAGCTTTACATAACAGAATTATGACACATACAGGGCGTTGATTAGCCTTCATCAGCAAACAAACACATTCTCAAAATACAACATATAGTCATGGAGATCTCCTGTGACTACATTAAAATGTGATTACAGAACGAGAAGAATAAAAAGATGAAAACATTTAAGCAATGAAGAGAAAATGAAAGTTGGAAAAAATGTTCCTGCTTACCTCAGAATTCTGAGCTGTACACAGTGTGTGTGTGCGCTTGCGTGTGTGTGTGCGTGCATGTGTGTGTGTACATGTCTTAATGTGTGTGTAGGTGGGTAGGGTGGGAGGGGGAGAGGAGAGAGAGACAGAGAGGGAGAGAGAGAGAGAATGTTATATCAAAATTTTCTACATAAGCACCATGCTTCACTCAACAGGCAAACAAATTTAACATAATAATTCAAATTATGTGCACTGTGTAATTGTATATTTTAATTGAGTAATTTATGTTCATTATTCTCCCCAGAAAAAGTCTGATGAACTGCAGAATAATGAAGAAAAGGTTGCTGAGCTTGGTAAAATCTGCAAAGATCTTGGTAAAGCATACAATCTGTGTAACATATTTTGCTTTTGACTAATTGAGAGGATGTTTCATTCAGTGTTAAACATTGTGATCGTTGTTCTGTGCACAATTTTAATTGTTCATTGTATTGGTGTAATCATCAATGTGTGTGTGTCAGATGCAGAGATTTGTTCTATATCTTAATATAACCAGTTTAATCATATAATTATATTTTAGTATTCTTCTTTTTTGGCTTACCTCTTTCTATCTTTCCAGGCATATATCCCTCCATTATTGTTCTCTCCAAACTTCCATGACGTTTCAAGTGTTGTATGGTCTGTAGTAGCCAACATTTCTTCAATATCCAGATCTTGTTGTATGGATGCATTTGTTCTTTTCTGTATCCAAGATATTCTTAGAACCTGTCTGTAACATTTATATTCAAAGGCATTTATGCATTGTTCAGCTTGTTTAGTAAGTATCCGGTCTCATAGGCGTATGTTGCTTTGGGAAAGATGCATGCTCTTAAAAATCTAATTTTTGTAGGTCTATCTGTCCCCTGCCACAATTTATTCAATTGTTTTAGTTTTTGAAGAGCATTTTAGTATTATTTATTACATTATTTGTTTTGCTAATGTGTTTTTTCTTTAGGAAAATAATGTTTCATTTATGCGTATGGTAATTAACCTGCAACATTTAGTAGATGTGGTTGTTGCATACATTGAACAATTAGGGTTATAATGAAATTGTCAGAAGACACAGATTATGGTAGTCACTAGGAAGAAGGAAATACCACAATGTAATATACAAGTAAATGGGAATATTCTTAAACAAGTGAATCAGTACAATTATCTCGGAACAGTTATAACATCTGATGGGTGATGCCTTGAAGAGATTAGAACAATAATTGCCATGGCAAAGATATCCTTTTGCAAGATGAAAAACATACTGACCAATAAAACGATGTCATGAGCAATGAGAAAAAGAGTTAAACTGCTACATAGAACCTGTACTTTTGTATGGATGTGAAGCATGGACAATGATCAGACAAGCTGAAAATTATCTGATGGCTGTGGAAATGTGGTTTCTGAGGAAAATGCAAAGAATACCATGTGGACAGACAGAAAAAAAAAATAAGCAAGTCCTGCAAGAAAGAAATGAAAACCATAAACTCATTAGAAAACGAACAAACGAACAAACAAACTTTATTTTCAAAGGGTTAAGAATTGGGTATGCAGGCTCGTTTGATAGTCACAATTCTTTGGAAACATGAGAAGAAATAAATTGGATAACTTGGTGACAACTGGCGAGATTGAGGGGAAAAGAACAAGAGAAAGGCAGAGAATAAATACCCAAATTGATTGGCCATGTGGTATGATCGAGACAAGAACACAGAGCTGATTCACAATTCTGGTGATCACGTGAGATGACGAAACATAGTCGCTCTTGTTTATCAGCATGGCACATTATGATGTTGAATTAATTATTAAAGCAATTAAAACCATCATGGAAAACATGCATGTTTCCTGTGTGTGCTTGTAATTTACGTCCCAGTCAAGGACAAGGAGTTAACATGTTAGTCTAACTGACTGGTGTAGTGGTTGAACTCACTACCTTGGCATTGAGTTTGATTTTAATTGTACCATTACCCTTACCCCATTCAACCTCAAAGAAAAGTTATATTAGAGTCCATACCTGGCTCAGATTAATAAACCTTCGACTGAATCAGCCATAAATAGCTGCTGCCCACGGTGTCACCCACACAGGATATTAATTTGAAGTTGATTGTTGTCCTAAGAGAGTAATGGCTGACATCTCGGCATCAGCACACCAAATGTTTAAGAGTGAGTGCTCTTATCCATTCTAACATGAAGGTGTGAAATGCACATATTTAACAAATTAGCTGAAAAGCACAAAGGCTTCTTTAAATATGCGTGTTACAAAAGACAAAAAAATTAATTGGACAAGAAAGAGAACAAATATATCTATCCAACAACAACTTAGTATTGAAGAAGGTTTGTTATTAACTGATTCAGTGACGAAGGATAATATATCACCAAATGTTACATCCCATTTCGACAGAAGGGCAATATATTGCCACACTAGGGTCACCATGTTATTTGTTTTGTTTTGTGCTATCTTCCACAATTTTAATACTCAGTGAACAGAAGTTTACATTACAATACGTGTTCATGTGATTGTTTGGTCCAAACCTACATTTTGTTTGGCACTGAACCAAAGACAAATAAATGTAAGGGACATGAAATATGGTGGACATGTAAAAAGACATCAGTGTCTGGAACTGATAATTATGGAAGGAATTTTATCAGACGTATAGAGAAAAGGAAATCCTGTGATATAGATGGATTCAAGATGTGATAGATAATTTGCACATGACTGAACACAAGCAGGACATCTATAAGTTATTCTACTGGTTATCCTTTTAGGTATCCTATTAGTTATCCTATCAGTTATCCTGTTAATTATCACATTATGATTCTATTAGTTATCCTAATATTTATCCTATTAGTTATCCTGTTAGTTATCTTGTTAGTTATTTTGTTAGTTATCCTATTAGTTACCCTATTAGTTATCATATTAGTTATCCTAATATTTATCCTATTAGTTATCCTGTTAGTTACACTATTAGTTATCCAATTAGTGATCCTATTAGTTATCCTAATATTTATTCAATAAGTTATCCTGTTTGTTATCCTATTAGTTATCCTTTTACTTACCCTATTAGTTATCATATCAGTTATCCTATCTTATTATAATCCTATTAGTTATCCTATTAGTTATTCTATTGGTTATCCTATTATTATCCTATTAGTTATTCTATTAGTTATCCAGTCAGTTATCATAGTAGTTATCTTATTAGTTACCCTATTAGTTGTTCTGTTAGTTATCCTATTGGTTATCCTATTAGATATACTGTTAGTTACCCTGTTAGTTATCCTGTTAGGTTTTCTATTAGGTATCCCACTAGCTATCCTATTAGTTATCCTGTTCGTTATCCCAGATAGAGATAATTTTAAAAGATTGTTATTGGGGAAATCTTCTGCACAACTCAAGCCACAGGATGATGATGTGTCGGAGGCAGCCACGTTTTCCACGTCATTCACATAGTCTGCTATTTCCATCATATTATTTATAGATTTGTATTAATTGTTATATGTTTTGTTTTCTCATATGTTTATTGTTTAAGGAAAATAATATTTTATATATGCAAGTGGTAAGCAGTCATTTAGCAGTCCGCCTTGTGTTGGTTTTTTACAAAATGATATAGGTGCCGGTTATTCTGAAAGCAATGGCAAACTACTGAACGTAAACTTGCCAAAAGATCACAAAAGCAAAAATTGCTAGTGTTGACTGAGTTGTCCAGTAAAGGATTTGAAACTAACTTTGTAAGCATTCATTTATAGTACTGAGACATAAATCATTAACATGGATGATGTAAAATAGAGGTATTTTAGAGAGTGGAGAAAATAAGAGAGAGAGAGAGAGAGAGAGAGAGAGAGAGAGAGAAATGCATGCATGCATACACAGAGAGAGAGTGTGATAGAGAGAGAGACATACACGCACACAGAAAGAGAGAGAGATGCATGCATGCATACAGAGAGAGAGAGAGAGAGAGAGAGAGAGTGATAGAGCGAGAGACATGCATGCACAGAGAGAGAGAGAGAGGTGCATACATGCACACATAGAGAGAGAGAGAGAGAGACATGCATGCATGCACACACACACACACAGTGTGATAGAGAGAGAGAGACGTGTGTGCATACACAGAGAGAGAGTGTGATAGATAGAGAGAGACATACATGCACAGAGAGTGAGATGTGTGCATGCATACAGAGAGAGAGAGAGAGTGTGTGATAGAAAGAGACATGCATGCACAGAGAGAGAGTGTGTGATAGAGAGAGAGAGAGAGAGAGATGCATGCATGCATGCATGCATATACAGAGAGATAGAGTGTGATAGAGAGAGAGACATGTATGCACAGAGAGAGAGAGATGCATTCATGCATAGAGAGAGAGTGTGATAGAGATGCATGCATACACAGAGAGAAATAGAGAGACGTGCATGCACAGACAGAGAGAGAGAAATAGATGCATGCATGCAGACAGAGAGAGAGAGAGATGCATGCATGTATACACAGAGAGAGATGCACACACACACACACAGAAAGAGAGAGAGATGCATGCACGCACACACACACAGATGCACACACACATACACACACAGAAAGAGAGAGAGATGCATGCACACACACACACACAGATGCACACACACACACACACAGAAAGAGATGCATGCACACACACAGATACACACACACATACACACACAGAAAGAGAGAAATGCATGCACGCACATACACACAGATACACACACACACAGAAAGAGAGAGAGAGATGCATGCACACACACACATACAGATACACATACAGACACACACACACACACATATAATTTAGAGGGAGGTCAGTATGGCTGAATGGATAAGAGCACTTGTTCTTAAACATCCAGCATGCTGATGCCGAGGTCACGGGTTCAACCCCTACACCAGTCAGTTGGATTGAAATGTTAACTTCTTGTTAACTTCAAGTACCTCAGAATTCGGAGTAAGTTCGCCTGATGGCGAGTGACACTGGTAATAAGGAAAGCTAATCCACATGCAAAAATCAGTCCATTGCACTAGAAGTAGTAGCACGTGTGTGTAGACTTATGGGGTATATGTTTAACACAAGCAACGCTACTGGGTGCGACACCTGACACCCCAGATTAACAAAAGTTATACCTCTTCTGACAGAGAGAACACTGCAGGATAGAGAACGAGAAAAGGCACAACTTGCTGAAGCGCTGTCAGCATCGTATGAGGAGATTCAGAGACTTTCAAGGATATCCTCACAGGTAATTATTGTGTTTAAAGAAGGACAGAGGAGGCCATTCTCAGAGTACAGTAAATGTTATAAGAATATTTATCTTAATTCTTGGTCTCATTTGATGAAGTAGAGGACCTAATGCACTGGGGTTGCTAAAGATATTTTAGATATCCTACAATTTATTATAATGGACACAATTTTGGTGCTTCAAACTTTAGTTTTGCTAGATCATGTAAATGATAATATACCAATGGTTTTGCTTAAGATATTTTATTTGTTAGATAATCCCCATATTAGGCAAAAAAGTATATTATATATTAGATTTCCAAGATAATATTCATGCACATTTTAGATGTTTGGTTTATTAAATAAAGATAGTCTTGAACATTTCTGAGTCATGAATAAGTATGCATAAGTAATGCATTATAGATGATAGATTCCTTAGATATTAATCATATAGAGAATAAATATTTTGTTTATTATTGTCACCAACTGGCTGGGGTTAGATCCCAGATGGGCAACCACTCAGCCAAAATCATTTTCTTCTACTGGTGTTTAGTTCTGGATGCAGTTTAAGATCCCCTAATTCTGTCAGAAGGGACTAATTACCACCCAGATCCCAGAGAGAAAACGTGGAACAAATGTCTTTTATGCTGATTAAGACACTGTCCCTGATACTCAAGAAAACAGCCAAGAAGTGGCTCGTTGAAGATAGAATATATCTATATAGTTTTGGCTGTACTTGGTATCACCAGAAGTGAGAAAGGAGGAGTTAAGACATGCAACGTAATCTGGTTACTTATGACTGCATAGGCAAGATACCTCCCGGACATAGATTCCCACTTCTGGACAATATGTGCGAACCCCCACTAAATGATACAAAATGTGTGTACTTGATTACGCTACACAAACATTTATAAACATTTAGAATTATACAGACAACTGAGTTTAAAATACAACAACTGTGTTTATTATTGCTATTGATGATCATATGATGATGATGATTATATTATGGTATACGTAACTCATCTGGCTGAAAAGCTCAGAAGCACATAGGTCATGCTTCCCCCAGTGAGACGCAGTTCACTGTCAGATTGAAGGAGTCCAAATTGGTCCCTCACAAGGCTAAGTCACTTCCTGATATGGGTTGTTGACTGTCCATTGCTCCTAAGAGATCTGGAATTAAACGAACGGAGATGGGTAGTATCTACGTCTACACATCTCAAACACATATGTCTATACATTCATATAAACATACATACAAGTTATAATATATGATGGTATGATGATAGATGATGGCATGTTACATAAACATATATCAGTTCTAAATAAATAAATATATATGTATATATTCATAAAACCCTTTAGAACATCTATAGCTCAAAACATACATATTCATATACATTTGTGTAATGGAGTGTTTCCCATATAAGTTCACCTCACTTACACTCTCCCTTTCTGATTCATTCATACTGTCTTGTCGGAAGGGCTGGTCGCACAGTCCTGTCGAACATTAAATGCCTTCCCTGAATCTGTCTGGGATATTGAATGTCCTAAGTCATGTCTGTCCTCATGCAGACATCATGCAGACAAGGTGAACTGGTGCCATTCCTCAAACCAAGTGGTTTCACCATAATCTTGGTAGGCACTCAAAGTGTTGGTCCAAATAATCAATGTTAATTGGACGCTATCAAGAGACTGGTAGCTCTCAGGAATTTCTCCTAAGTAGTCAGTCTCCCCAATGTTTAACATCATACAGGATGAATCTAAATGTATCTCCTGTACATGCATAAGCCACACGCTCATGTAGCTTGGATAATGGATTTCTCCAAATTATCACATACAACAAATCAGACAACCAAGTGGTGAATGAAAGAAGAAAATAAAGTTCACAGTGTAATAGTAAATCTAGAAACTGGAACATTAAGTACAAAGAAAATCCACAAGTGTAAAGTTTTGGAGAATATGCAGAACAAGAAACTACACAAGCCTTCAGACTAGCAGACAAACTAATCAGAGTAATGGTATTACCTGGGTTATAGCTAGGAAATCCTGTCATACGACATTGTATCGAAGTAACAAAACGAGAGGGTAATCTCTCACCAGAAATTAAAATTCCGGCTTCCCTGGTACACTATTGTGAATGCGTCTGAAGTCTTGCTGGCCACTGCTCGTAGTTTTATTCTATTCAATTCCTGGCTAGTTTCCAGGTTGGCTAATTAATATTCCCCTTTTCATTAACTCCGCCTATTTTTCCATGTAAGATGATTTACCTAGATGGATTAAGTGCCAAATTCTTTTCACCCCTCCTCCTTTCCTGTGAAGGGTAGTTTCCTCTGTCAATCAAATTGACCGATGCCCCCCACGCCTGAAACAATGAAACCTGCTTTGGCGGCAATGCAGTTGCGTCATTACATTCCAATAGGCTGGTAACACCAGTCTTCCCGGTTGCTGGCAGGAATGTGTCAGCCATGTGTTTCTACTTTGCCCCGTAGTATTGCGGAGAGGTGTTAAGCATCTGGACCTAATTGCTCCTTGGTGGTGGCAATTACAGACGTCCCGGCTCCACAAAGTCTGGACTTTTAGATAGGTGTTAGGCCTGCATTAAATTGCCGTCTTTGGATCACACGGGGTTTTCCCCTGAGTAGCATGTCCATGTATCAATTCATCTCCAGCCCAGATTTCACACTTTTCGGTCTTTCTCTCCCCTGGTACTGAAAACAATGAGTTGTCAACCTTTGATAGCGCCCGCCGACTGGTGCCGTGATGTCTGAGTTTTACGTTTGATCTGGACATCAAAGCTTTCTCAGACCTAGCATTACAGAAATGATGGGGCGTGCGTGGTCAAAATGTAATTTTCTCTTGTTTGCAATCTCTGTTAGTTTTTCCTTATTCCTTGGTTGGGGACTAGATTATTTTCTGGTGGATAATTATTCTTTTACATAGAGAATGATAGAATAATTCTTGTGGGCTCTTTAATTCCTTTCAAACTTGTGTCATTCGGATGCTGCCGGGGCTGTCCCGCCACATAGCTTCCCAAGTTAAGTAGGTTCATTAATGATGCCTATAACAGAGCCTCGGCAGCATTCAAGAATGTATCTAAGTGCTCTCCATTCCAGAATTACCTCCAAGTCTGGGTTCCCAATATTCCTTGTGGCAGTGGGGTGTCCGGTGAGTCCAGAAAGACATCCCATGTCCATTCTCCCAGGACAAATCTTGCAAATCTTTGCTCCTGGTGTTGTGTCGGATTTCCAGGCTATTGCTCGGTAATGTCCTGTCCTCTGGAGGTTTTACTTTTTCCCAGCCGGGAAATTGCAAAATGTATAACAAGATTCTCCGGCGCCGCAGAGAGACTGTTATTTTCCACTCAATTTCTGGCCCTTGTCCTATAAGCAGAGGAAGTGCCATCAGTGTTTTCTTAAAAGAATTGGTTGCAGTAATGTTGCTCCATTTTCTTTTCCTCCGTCGGCCAAAGATCATAACAAAATCCTTTAATCTCCTTTTGGCAGGAAATTTGCTAAACATCATAATTTTATGATGTGCATTCAACTCATACTTGCCTCTTTCTTGGTAGGGCGTCCGTTTACTCCCTCCTGATTTAAGAGTTTTCTTCCCTCGATAATTATTTATCCAGGTGCGTTCCTCTTCAACAGAGTTCCATTTTGAATCTGTGTTTGAAAGTATAAGGCTAGTAGAAGTTGTCCAGCTTTGAGAAATCATGTTGTTCCCCAAGAACTGTG
Source organism: Cepaea hortensis (assembly GCA_963921405.1). Classification (NCBI taxonomy): domain Eukaryota; kingdom Metazoa; phylum Mollusca; class Gastropoda; order Stylommatophora; family Helicidae; genus Cepaea; species Cepaea hortensis. The sequence continues at coordinate 51,354,786 of OY992884.1, forward strand.
AATTTGTATCACTCCTTGTATAAGTATACATAAACAGCTGTTCTCCCCATCCAACATTGGTTGAAGTGAAAGGTAAACAAGGTCCTGAGTGTTGAGTATACCAACCGCTCCGGTTTTGTTCCGCTGCAGAGTCCATCATTTGTGATCCCCTGTTAGCTTCAGCTGTGTTGATGATAGGTATTACCTTCATCCTGTCCAAAGAAGTATTTTCTTCTGTGTTGTTAGCAGACATGTTTATCGTCCCTGAATCAGAGTCCGTGGTATAACCTACATGAATGCTTTGTGTATCTTGAGTTTCCTTTTCGAAAGACTCCAAGATACTGACATCGTAAGAATTCTCCTCCGTGTCTTGTTTGTCCTCCATGGCTGGGCTCTCTTGTGCCAAGTCCAATTGAGGTATTCTCTCCCTGGTCTGGTTTTCTTGTGCCAAATCCAATAGAAGTGAATGTTGTGGGGTGTCATTTTCAATGTCATCTCCCACCTGAGATAAGTAATTCATACTGATAATTGTTTCATCTTGTGTGGCCACATAGAAAGAAACACTGGAATCCTGTTTTACATCCATTCCAGTCTCAGCTGAAATCATTTCCACTCCTAGTTTATCTGAACTGAAGGGAAAAAGAGAATCGGGTAAGGTCTCGCCTTCGATCTCTTTAATAGTTTTCCTCAGGTCCTCCTCCTCCTGGATTTTTCTCCTTTGGGAAGTCTTAGGAAGCTCCTGAGATTGCTGGGTTGCCAAGCCAGCTAATCCGCTTTTATTGCGGTGTAAACATTTTTCACATTTGTGACTGTTTACTGTACCCTGGGTACATTTTTCCATATTCCGTTTATTTTTCGGAATTGAGGTGGGAAGCATCTGCCTTTCTGTGCGCAAGTTTTTGTTTTTCTGAGCCATGGGGATTTGCGAAGGAATGCATGCCTCTTCTTTGTGACGGTCAGCTTCCCCGCTTTCTATCAGAGTTTCGGCTTGAGTGATTGGCTTTTCCTCAATCGAGCTGGTAGATTCCTCCATGTTCTGTATTTCAATTTGCTTCTTCTTAATCTCATCTTCTTCAGCTTTGTGACGCATATCTGCTTCTAATTTTGCAACTCTTTTCATCATCTGCTCATCTTCTTTGTCCCACCAATCCATTTCTTCTCTAATAAATAGTTCTAGCTTCTCTCCTACTAAGCTGAGCCTTATGCCCCATCCTCTAGCGGACTCTAAGAAATCTGTGCGTGCATCCATGATCTCTTCTCAGCTTAAACTCAGGCAAGTAATTATATTATTACCCTACAGAGAGCTAGTTAGATTTATACTAGAGCAGGATAGTGACAAGAGGAACAGACACTGCTATGAGAATGATAGTAGTGAATTAGAGTGAGAAAGTTGATGCAAAGCAGTCCGTCATACACTGAATTAACTAAGCATTATCAAATTATTCATGATTAAATCAAATGATAAAGCATGTAATCAAAAAATCATCACGTAAATCATCAATAAACTAATTAATATCACTAATTAATGTGATTATTAATTCTACAGTGGTGAATGATGTAAATTAACTCATATGATATTATCCATTATTAACTTTTTAACAAGTTATTTAAATTCTACAGACTTCCCTAGAAACAAATTCCTAAGTTAATACTTAGCAAATGTAATGGGTGAAGAATGAAAGAATGGTTTATGAAAATCAATAGTCTAGAATTTATTCTCTGATTCTATCATGGATGAGAAGTCCTGATGTGTCAAAATCTTGCCTACAATCAAGCAAGCTATTACATTAGAAATAAATTATAACTAACTAATGCTGCTAAGAATGTAAGTGAGAATGACCTAGGTTCTATCCATAGGCAAGACCGGAATAATACCAGACTAACAGATTTGAAATAGGTTCGTTCCTTGCGAGCGAACCAAAGTGTTCTAGGGTTTACTCCCGGATTCTATAGCGGGCGAGCAGACCAATAGGTTCTAGGGTTTACTCCCGGATTCTATAGCGGACGAGCCGTCCCAATATGTCACCAACTGGCTGGGGTTAGATCCCAGATGGGCAACCACTCAGCCAAAATCATTTTCTTCTACTGGTGTTTAGTTCTGGATGCAGTTTAAGATCCCCTAATTCTGTCAGAAGGGACTAATTACCACCCAGATCCCAGAGAGAAAACGTGGAACAAATGTCTTTTATGCTGATTAAGACACTGTCCCTGATACTCAAGAAAACAGCCAAGAAGTGGCTCGTTGAAGATAGAATATATCTATATAGTTTTGGCTGTACTTGGTATCACCAGAAGTGAGAAAGGAGGAGTTAAGACATGCAACGTAATCTGGTTACTTATGACTGCATAGGCAAGATACCTCCCGGACATAGATTCCCACTTCTGGACAATATGTGCGAACCCCCACTAAATGATACAAAATGTGTGTATCTTGATTACGCTACACAAACATTTATAAACATTTAGAATTATACAGACAACTGAGTTTAAAATACAACAACTGTGTTTATTATTGCTATTGATGATCATATGATGATGATGATTATATTATGGTATACGTAACTCATCTGGCTGAAAAGCTCAGAAGCACATAGGTCATGCTTCCCCCAGTGAGACGCAGTTCACTGTCAGATTGAAGGAGTCCAAATTGGTCCCTCACAAGGCTAAGTCACTTCCTGATATGGGTTGTTGACTGTCCATTGCTCCTAAGAGATCTGGAATGAAACGAATGGAGATGGGTAGTATCTACGTCTACACATCTCAAACACATATGTCTATACATTCATATAAACATACATACAAGTTATAATATATGATGGTATGATGATAGATGATGGCATGTTACATAAACATATATCAGTTCTAAATAAATAAATATATATGTATATATTCATAAAACCCTTTAGAACATCTATAGCTCAAAACATACATATTCATATACATTTGTGTAATGGAGTGTTTCCCATATAAGTTCACCTCACTTACACTCTCCCTTTCTGATTCATTCATACTGTCTTGTCGGAAGGGCTGGTCGCACAGTCCTGTCGAACATTAAATGCCTTCCCTGAATCTGTCTGGGATATTGAATGTCCTAAGTCATGTCTGTCCTCATGCAGACATCATGCAGACAAGGTGAACTGGTGCCATTCCTCAAACCAAGTGGTTTCACCATAATCTTGGTAGGCACTCAAAGTGTTGGTCCAAATAATCAATGTTAATTGGACGCTATCAAGAGACTGGTAGCTCTCAGGAATTTCTCCTAAGTAGTCAGTCTCCCCAATGTTTAACATCATACAGGATGAATCTAAATGTATCTCCTGTACATGCATAAGCCACACGCTCATGTAGCTTGGATAATGGATTTCTCCAAATTATCACATACAACAAATCAGACAACCAAGTGGTGAATGAAAGAAGAAAATAAAGTTCACAGTGTAATAGTAAATCTAGAAACTGGAACATTAAGTACAAAGAAAATCCACAAGTGTAAAGTTTTGGAGAATATGCAGAACAAGAAACTACACAAGCCTTCAGACTAGCAGACAAACTAATCAGAGTAATGGTATTACCTGGGTTATAGCTAGGAAATCCTGTCATACGACATTGTATCGAAGTAACAAAACGAGAGGGTAATCTCTCACCAGAAATTAAAATTCCGGCTTCCCTGGTACACTATTGTGAATGCGTCTGAAGTCTTGCTGGCCACTGCTCGTAGTTTTATTCTATTCAATTCCTGGCTAGTTTCCAGGTTGGCTAATTAATATTCCCCTTTTCATTAACTCCGCCTATTTTTCCATGTAAGATGATTTACCTAGATGGATTAAGTGCCAAATTCTTTTCACCCCTCCTCCTTTCCTGTGAAGGGTAGTTTCCTCTGTCAATCAAATTGACCGATGCCCCCCACGCCTGAAACAATGAAACCTGCTTTGGCGGCAATGCAGTTGCGTCATTACATTCCAATAGGCTGGTAACACCAGTCTTCCCGGTTGCTGGCAGGAATGTGTCAGCCATGTGTTTCTACTTTGCCCCGTAGTATTGCGGAGAGGTGTTAAGCATCTGGACCTAATTGCTCCTTGGTGGTGGCAATTACAGACGTCCCGGCTCCACAAAGTCTGGACTTTTAGATAGGTGTTAGGCCTGCATTAAATTGCCGTCTTTGGATCACACGGGGTTTTCCCCTGAGTAGCATGTCCATGTATCAATTCATCTCCAGCCCAGATTTCACACTTTTCGGTCTTTCTCTCCCCTGGTACTGAAAACAATGAGTTGTCAACCTTTGATAGCGCCCGCCGACTGGTGCCGTGATGTCTGAGTTTTACGTTTGATCTGGACATCAAAGCTTTCTCAGACCTAGCATTACAGAAATGATGGGGCGTGCGTGGTCAAAATGTAATTTTCTCTTGTTTGCAATCTCTGTTAGTTTTTCCTTATTCCTTGGTTGGGGACTAGATTATTTTCTGGTGGATAATTATTCTTTTACATAGAGAATGATAGAATAATTCTTGTGGGCTCTTTAATTCCTTTCAAACTTGTGTCATTCGGATGCTGCCGGGGCTGTCCCGCCACATAGCTTCCCAAGTTAAGTAGGTTCATTAATGATGCCTATAACAGAGCCTCGGCAGCATTCAAGAATGTATCTAAGTGCTCTCCATTCCAGAATTACCTCCAAGTCTGGGTTCCCAATATTCCTTGTGGCAGTGGGGTGTCCGGTGAGTCCAGAAAGACATCCCATGTCCATTCTCCCAGGACAAATCTTGCAAATCTTTGCTCCTGGTGTTGTGTCGGATTTCCAGGCTATTGCTCGGTAATGTCCTGTCCTCTGGAGGTTTTACTTTTTCCCAGCCGGGAAATTGCAAAATGTATAACAAGATTCTCCGGCGCCGCAGAGAGACTGTTATTTTCCACTCAATTTCTGGCCCTTGTCCTATAAGCAGAGGAAGTGCCATCAGTGTTTTCTTAAAAGAATTGGTTGCAGTAATGTTGCTCCATTTTCTTTTCCTCCGTCGGCCAAAGATCATAACAAAATCCTTTAATCTCCTTTTGGCAGGAAATTTGCTAAACATCATAATTTTATGATGTGCATTCAACTCATACTTGCCTCTTTCTTGGTAGGGCGTCCGTTTACTCCCTCCTGATTTAAGAGTTTTCTTCCCTCGATAATTATTTATCCAGGTGCGTTCCTCTTCAACAGAGTTCCATTTTGAATCTGTGTTTGAAAGTATAAGGCTAGTAGAAGTTGTCCAGCTTTGAGAAATCATGTTGTTCCCCAAGAACTGTGAATTTGTATCACTCCTTGTATAAGTATACATAAACAGCTGTTCTCCCCATCCAACATTGGTTGAAGTGAAAGGTAAACAAGGTCCTGAGTGTTGAGTATACCAACCGCTCCGGTTTTGTTCCGCTGCAGAGTCCATCATTTGTGATCCCCTGTTAGCTTCAGCTGTGTTGATGATAGGTATTACCTTCATCCTGTCCAAAGAAGTATTTTCTTCTGTGTTGTTAGCAGACATGTTTATCGTCCCTGAATCAGAGTCCGTGGTATAACCTACATGAATGCTTTGTGTATCTTGAGTTTCCTTTTCGAAAGACTCCAAGATACTGACATCGTAAGAATTCTCCTCCGTGTCTTGTTTGTCCTCCATGGCTGGGCTCTCTTGTGCCAAGTCCAATTGAGGTATTCTCTCCCTGGTCTGGTTTTCTTGTGCCAAATCCAATAGAAGTGAATGTTGTGGGGTGTCATTTTCAATGTCATCTCCCACCTGAGATAAGTAATTCATACTGATAATTGTTTCATCTTGTGTGGCCACATAGAAAGAAACACTGGAATCCTGTTTTACATCCATTCCAGTCTCAGCTGAAATCATTTCCACTCCTAGTTTATCTGAACTGAAGGGAAAAAGAGAATTGGGTAAGGTCTTGCCTTCGATCTCTTTAATAGTTTTCCTCAGGTCCTCCTCCTCCTGGATTTTTCTCCTTTGGGAAGTCTTAGGAAGCTCCTGAGATTGCTGGGTTGCCAAGCCAGCTAATCCGCTTTTATTGCGGTGTAAACATTTTTCACATTTGTGACTGTTTACTGTACCCTGGGTACATTTTTCCATATTCCGTTTATTTTTCGGAATTGAGGTGGGAAGCATCTGCCTTTCTGTGCGCAAGTTTTTGTTTTTCTGAGCCATGGGGATTTGCGAAGGAATGCATGCCTCTTCTTTGTGACGGTCAGCTTCCCCGCTTTCTATCAGAGTTTCGGCTTGAGTGATTGGCTTTTCCTCAATCGAGCTGGTAGATTCCTCCATGTTCTGTATTTCAATTTGCTTCTTCTTAATCTCATCTTCTTCAGCTTTGTGACGCATATCTGCTTCTAATTTTGCAACTCTTTTCATCATCTGCTCATCTTCTTTGTCCCACCAATCCATTTCTTCTCTAATAAATAGTTCTAGCTTCTCTCCTACTAAGCTGAGCCTTATGCCCCATCCTCTAGCGGACTCTAAGAAATCTGTGCGTGCATCCATGATCTCTTCTCAGCTTAAACTCAGGCAAGTAATTATATTATTACCCTACAGAGAGCTAGTTAGATTTATACTAGAGCAGGATAGTGACAAGAGGAACAGACACTGCTATGAGAATGATAGTAGTGAATTAGAGTGAGAAAGTTGATGCAAAGCAGTCCGTCATACACTGAATTAACTAAGCATTATCAAATTATTCATGATTAAATCAAATGATAAAGCATGTAATCAAAAAATCATCACGTAAATCATCAATAAACTAATTAATATCACTAATTAATGTGATTATTAATTCTACAGTGGTGAATGATGTAAATTAACTCATATGATATTATCCATTATTAACTTTTTAACAAGTTATTTAAATTCTACAGACTTCCCTAGAAACAAATTCCTAAGTTAATACTTAGCAAATGTAATGGGTGAAGAATGAAAGAATGGTTTATGAAAATCAATAGTCTAGAATTTATTCTCTGATTCTATCATGGATGAGAAGTCCTGATGTGTCAAAATCTTGCCTACAATCAAGCAAGCTATTACATTAGAAATAAATTATAACTAACTAATGCTGCTAAGAATGTAAGTGAGAATGACCTAGGTTCTATCCATAGGCAAGACCGGAATAATACCAGACTAACAGATTTGAAATAGGTTCGTTCCTTGCGAGCAAACCAAAGTGTTCTAGGGTTTACTCCCGGATTCTATAGCGGGCGAGCAGACCAATAGGTTCTAGGGTTTACTCCCGGATTCTATAGCGGACGAGCCGTCCCAATATGTCACCAACTGGCTGGGGTTAGATCCCAGATGGGCAACCACTCAGCCAAAATCATTTTCTTCTACTGGTGTTTAGTTCTGGATGCAGTTTAAGATCCCCTAATTCTGTCAGAAGGGACTAATTACCACCCAGATCCCAGAGAGAAAACGTGGAACAAATGTCTTTTATGCTGATTAAGACACTGTCCCTGATACTCAAGAAAACAGCCAAGAAGTGGCTCGTTGAAGATAGAATATATCTATATAGTTTTGGCTGTACTTGGTATCACCAGAAGTGAGAAAGGAGGAGTTAAGACATGCAACGTAATCTGGTTACTTATGACTGCATAGGCAAGATACTTCCCGGACATAGATTCCCACTTCTGGACAATATGTGCGAACCCCCACTAAATGATACAAAATGTGTGTACTTGATTACGCTACACAAACATTTATAAACATTTAGAATTATACAGACAACTGAGTTTAAAATACAACAACTGTGTTTATTATTGCTATTGATGATCATATGATGATGATGATTATATTATGGTATACGTAACTCATCTGGCTGAAAAGCTCAGAAGCACATAGGTCATGCTTCCCCCAGTGAGACGCAGTTCACTGTCAGATTGAAGGAGTCCAAATTGGTCCCTCACAAGGCTAAGTCACTTCCTGATATGGGTTGTTGACTGTCCATTGCTCCTAAGAGATCTGGAATGAAACGAATGGAGATGGGTAGTATCTACGTCTACACATCTCAAACACATATGTCTATACATTCATATAAACATACATACAAGTTATAATATATGATGGTATGATGATAGATGATGGCATGTTACATAAACATATATCAGTTCTAAATAAATAAATATATATGTATATATTCATAAAACCCTTTAGAACATCTATAGCTCAAAACATACATATTCATATACATTTGTGTAATGGAGTGTTTCCCATATAAGTTCACCTCACTTACACTCTCCCTTTCTGATTCATTCATACTGTCTTGTCGGAAGGGCTGGTCGCACAGTCCTGTCGAACATTAAATGCCTTCCCTGAATCTGTCTGGGATATTGAATGTCCTAAGTCATGTCTGTCCTCATGCAGACATCATGCAGACAAGGTGAACTGGTGCCATTCCTCAAACCAAGTGGTTTCACCATAATCTTGGTAGGCACTCAAAGTGTTGGTCCAAATAATCAATGTTAATTGGACGCTATCAAGAGACTGGTAGCTCTCAGGAATTTCTCCTAAGTAGTCAGTCTCCCCAATGTTTAACATCATACAGGATGAATCTAAATGTATCTCCTGTACATGCATAAGCCACACGCTCATGTAGCTTGGATAATGGATTTCTCCAAATTATCACATACAACAAATCAGACAACCAAGTGGTGAATGAAAGAAGAAAATAAAGTTCACAGTGTAATAGTAAATCTAGAAACTGGAACATTAAGTACAAAGAAAATCCACAAGTGTAAAGTTTTGGAGAATATGCAGAACAAGAAACTACACAAGCCTTCAGACTAGCAGACAAACTAATCAGAGTAATGGTATTACCTGGGTTATAGCTAGGAAATCCTGTCATACGACATTGTATCGAAGTAACAAAATGAGAGGGTAATCTCTCACCAGAAATTAAAATTCCGGCTTCCCTGGTACACTATTGTGAATGCGTCTGAAGTCTTGCTGGCCACTGCTCGTAGTTTTATTCTATTCAATTCCTGGCTAGTTTCCAGGTTGGCTAATTAATATTCCCCTTTTCATTAACTCCGCCTATTTTTCCATGTAAGATGATTTACCTAGATGGATTAAGTGCCAAATTCTTTTCACCCCTCCTCCTTTCCTGTGAAGGGTAGTTTCCTCTGTCAATCAAATTGACCGATGCCCCCCACGCCTGAAACAATGAAACCTGCTTTGGCGGCAATGCAGTTGCGTCATTACATTCCAATAGGCTGGTAACACCAGTCTTCCCGGTTGCTGGCAGGAATGTGTCAGCCATGTGTTTCTACTTTGCCCCGTAGTATTGCGGAGAGGTGTTAAGCATCTGGACCTAATTGCTCCTTGGTGGTGGCAATTACAGACGTCCCGGCTCCACAAAGTCTGGACTTTTAGATAGGTGTTAGGCCTGCATTAAATTGCCGTCTTTGGATCACACGGGGTTTTCCCCTGAGTAGCATGTCCATGTATCAATTCATCTCCAGCCCAGATTTCACACTTTTCGGTCTTTCTCTCCCCTGGTACTGAAAACAATGAGTTGTCAACCTTTGATAGCGCCCGCCGACTGGTGCCGTGATGTCTGAGTTTTACGTTTGATCTGGACATCAAAGCTTTCTCAGACCTAGCATTACAGAAATGATGGGGCGTGCGTGGTCAAAATGTAATTTTCTCTTGTTTGCAATCTCTGTTAGTTTTTCCTTATTCCTTGGTTGGGGACTAGATTATTTTCTGGTGGATAATTATTCTTTTACATAGAGAATGATAGAATAATTCTTGTGGGCTCTTTAATTCCTTTCAAACTTGTGTCATTCGGATGCTGCCGGGGCTGTCCCGCCACATAGCTTCCCAAGTTAAGTAGGTTCATTAATGATGCCTATAACAGAGCCTCGGCAGCATTCAAGAATGTATCTAAGTGCTCTCCATTCCAGAATTACCTCCAAGTCTGGGTTCCCAATATTCCTTGTGGCAGTGGGGTGTCCGGTGAGTCCAGAAAGACATCCCATGTCCATTCTCCCAGGACAAATCTTGCAAATCTTTGCTCCTGGTGTTGTGTCGGATTTCCAGGCTATTGCTCGGTAATGTCCTGTCCTCTGGAGGTTTTACTTTTTCCCAGCCGGGAAATTGCAAAATGTATAACAAGATTCTCCGGCGCCGCAGAGAGACTGTTATTTTCCACTCAATTTCTGGCCCTTGTCCTATAAGCAGAGGAAGTGCCATCAGTGTTTTCTTAAAAGAATTGGTTGCAGTAATGTTGCTCCATTTTCTTTTCCTCCGTCGGCCAAAGATCATAACAAAATCCTTTAATCTCCTTTTGGCAGGAAATTTGCTAAACATCATAATTTTATGATGTGCATTCAACTCATACTTGCCTCTTTCTTGGTAGGGCGTCCGTTTACTCCCTCCTGATTTAAGAGTTTTCTTCCCTCGATAATTATTTATCCAGGTGCGTTCCTCTTCAACAGAGTTCCATTTTGAATCTGTGTTTGAAAGTATAAGGCTTGTAGAAGTTGTCCAGCTTTGAGAAATCATGTTGTTCCCCAAGAACTGTGAATTTGTATCACTCCTTGTATAAGTATACATAAACAGCTGTTCTCCCCATCCAACATTGGTTGAAGTGAAAGGTAAACAAGGTCCTGAGTGTTGAGTATACCAACCGCTCCGGTTTTGTTCCGCTGCAGAGTCCATCATTTGTGATCCCCTGTTAGCTTCAGCTGTGTTGATGATAGGTATTACCTTCATCCTGTCCAAAGAAGTATTTTCTTCTGTGTTGTTAGCAGACATGTTTATCGTCCCTGAATCAGAGTCCGTGGTATAACCTACATGAATGCTTTGTGTATCTTGAGTTTCCTTTTCGAAAGACTCCAAGATACTGACATCGTAAGAATTCTCCTCCGTGTCTTGTTTGTCCTCCATGGCTGGGCTCTCTTGTGCCAAGTCCAATTGAGGTATTCTCTCCCTGGTCTGGTTTTCTTGTGCCAAATCCAATAGAAGTGAATGTTGTGGGGTGTCATTTTCAATGTCATCTCCCACCTGAGATAAGTAATTCATACTGATAATTGTTTCATCTTGTGTGGCCACATAGAAAGAAACACTGGAATCCTGTTTTACATCCATTCCAGTCTCAGCTGAAATCATTTCCACTCCTAGTTTATCTGAACTGAAGGGAAAAAGAGAATCGGGTAAGGTCTCGCCTTCGATCTCTTTAATAGTTTTCCTCAGGTCCTCCTCCTCCTGGATTTTTCTCCTTTGGGAAGTCTTAGGAAGCTCCTGAGATTGCTGGGTTGCCAAGCCAGCTAATCCGCTTTTATTGCGGTGTAAACATTTTTCACATTTGTGACTGTTTACTGTACCCTGGGTACATTTTTCCATATTCCGTTTATTTTTCGGAATTGAGGTGGGAAGCATCTGCCTTTCTGTGCGCAAGTTTTTGTTTTTCTGAGCCATGGGGATTTGCGAAGGAATGCATGCCTCTTCTTTGTGACGGTCAGCTTCCCCGCTTTCTATCAGAGTTTCGGCTTGAGTGATTGGCTTTTCCTCAATCGAGCTGGTAGATTCCTCCATGTTCTGTATTTCAATTTGCTTCTTCTTAATCTCATCTTCTTCAGCTTTGTGACGCATATCTGCTTCTAATTTTGCAACTCTTTTCATCATCTGCTCATCTTCTTTGTCCCACCAATCCATTTCTTCTCTAATAAATAGTTCTAGCTTCTCTCCTACTAAGCTGAGCCTTATGCCCCATCCTCTAGCGGACTCTAAGAAATCTGTGCGTGCATCCATGATCTCTTCTCAGCTTAAACTCAGGCAAGTAATTATATTATTACCCTACAGAGAGCTAGTTAGATTTATACTAGAGCAGGATAGTGACAAGAGGAACAGACACTGCTATGAGAATGATAGTAGTGAATTAGAGTGAGAAAGTTGATGCAAAGCAGTCCGTCATACACTGAATTAACTAAGCATTATCAAATTATTCATGATTAAATCAAATGATAAAGCATGTAATCAAAAAATCATCACGTAAATCATCAATAAACTAATTAATATCACTAATTAATGTGATTATTAATTCTACAGTGGTGAATGATGTAAATTAACTCATATGATATTATCCATTATTAACTTTTTAACAAGTTATTTAAATTCTACAGACTTCCCTAGAAACAAATTCCTAAGTTAATACTTAGCAAATGTAATGGGTGAAGAATGAAAGAATGGTTTATGAAAATCAATAGTCTAGAATTTATTCTCTGATTCTATCATGGATGAGAAGTCCTGATGTGTCAAAATCTTGCCTACAATCAAGCAAGCTATTACATTAGAAATAAATTATAACTAACTAATGCTGCTAAGAATGTAAGTGAGAATGACCTAGGTTCTATCCATAGGCAAGACCGGAATAATACCAGACTAACAGATTTGAAATAGGTTCGTTCCTTGCGAGCGAACCAAAGTGTTCTAGGGTTTACTCCCGGATTCTATAGCGGGCGAGCAGACCAATAGGTTCTAGGGTTTACTCCCGGATTCTATAGCGGACGAGCCGTCCCAATATGTCACCAACTGGCTGGGGTTAGATCCCAGATGGGCAACCACTCAGCCAAAATCATTTTCTTCTACTGGTGTTTAGTTCTGGATGCAGTTTAAGATCCCCTAATTCTGTCAGAAGGGACTAATTACCACCCAGATCCCAGAGAGAAAACGTGGAACAAATGTCTTTTATGCTGATTAAGACACTGTCCCTGATACTCAAGAAAACAGCCAAGAAGTGGCTCGTTGAAGATAGAATATATCTATATAGTTTTGGCTGTACTTGGTATCACCAGAAGTGAGAAAGGAGGAGTTAAGACATGCAACGTAATCTGGTTACTTATGACTGCATAGGCAAGATACCTCCCGGACATAGATTCCCACTTCTGGACAATATGTGCGAACCCCCACTAAATGATACAAAATGTGTGTATCTTGATTACGCTACACAAACATTTATAAACATTTAGAATTATACAGACAACTGAGTTTAAAATACAACAACTGTGTTTATTATTGCTATTGATGATCATATGATGATGATGATTATATTATGGTATACGTAACTCATCTGGCTGAAAAGCTCAGAAGCACATAGGTCATGCTTCCCCCAGTGAGACGCAGTTCACTGTCAGATTGAAGGAGTCCAAATTGGTCCCTCACAAGGCTAAGTCACTTCCTGATATGGGTTGTTGACTGTCCATTGCTCCTAAGAGATCTGGAATGAAACGAATGGAGATGGGTAGTATCTACGTCTACACATCTCAAACACATATGTCTATACATTCATATAAACATACATACAAGTTATAATATATGATGGTATGATGATAGATGATGGCATGTTACATAAACATATATCAGTTCTAAATAAATAAATATATATGTATATATTCATAAAACCCTTTAGAACATCTATAGCTCAAAACATACATATTCATATACATTTGTGTAATGGAGTGTTTCCCATATAAGTTCACCTCACTTACACTCTCCCTTTCTGATTCATTCATACTGTCTTGTCGGAAGGGCTGGTCGCACAGTCCTGTCGAACATTAAATGCCTTCCCTGAATCTGTCTGGGATATTGAATGTCCTAAGTCATGTCTGTCCTCATGCAGACATCATGCAGACAAGGTGAACTGGTGCCATTCCTCAAACCAAGTGGTTTCACCATAATCTTGGTAGGCACTCAAAGTGTTGGTCCAAATAATCAATGTTAATTGGACGCTATCAAGAGACTGGTAGCTCTCAGGAATTTCTCCTAAGTAGTCAGTCTCCCCAATGTTTAACATCATACAGGATGAATCTAAATGTATCTCCTGTACATGCATAAGCCACACGCTCATGTAGCTTGGATAATGGATTTCTCCAAATTATCACATACAACAAATCAGACAACCAAGTGGTGAATGAAAGAAGAAAATAAAGTTCACAGTGTAATAGTAAATCTAGAAACTGGAACATTAAGTACAAAGAAAATCCACAAGTGTAAAGTTTTGGAGAATATGCAGAACAAGAAACTACACAAGCCTTCAGACTAGCAGACAAACTAATCAGAGTAATGGTATTACCTGGGTTATAGCTAGGAAATCCTGTCATACGACATTGTATCGAAGTAACAAAACGAGAGGGTAATCTCTCACCAGAAATTAAAATTCCGGCTTCCCTGGTACACTATTGTGAATGCGTCTGAAGTCTTGCTGGCCACTGCTCGTAGTTTTATTCTATTCAATTCCTGGCTAGTTTCCAGGTTGGCTAATTAATATTCCCCTTTTCATTAACTCCGCCTATTTTTCCATGTAAGATGATTTACCTAGATGGATTAAGTGCCAAATTCTTTTCACCCCTCCTCCTTTCCTGTGAAGGGTAGTTTCCTCTGTCAATCAAATTGACCGATGCCCCCCACGCCTGAAACAATGAAACCTGCTTTGGCGGCAATGCAGTTGCGTCATTACATTCCAATAGGCTGGTAACACCAGTCTTCCCGGTTGCTGGCAGGAATGTGTCAGCCATGTGTTTCTACTTTGCCCCGTAGTATTGCGGAGAGGTGTTAAGCATCTGGACCTAATTGCTCCTTGGTGGTGGCAATTACAGACGTCCCGGCTCCACAAAGTCTGGACTTTTAGATAGGTGTTAGGCCTGCATTAAATTGCCGTCTTTGGATCACACGGGGTTTTCCCCTGAGTAGCATGTCCATGTATCAATTCATCTCCAGCCCAGATTTCACACTTTTCGGTCTTTCTCTCCCCTGGTACTGAAAACAATGAGTTGTCAACCTTTGATAGCGCCCGCCGACTGGTGCCGTGATGTCTGAGTTTTACGTTTGATCTGGACATCAAAGCTTTCTCAGACCTAGCATTACAGAAATGATGGGGCGTGCGTGGTCAAAATGTAATTTTCTCTTGTTTGCAATCTCTGTTAGTTTTTCCTTATTCCTTGGTTGGGGACTAGATTATTTTCTGGTGGATAATTATTCTTTTACATAGAGAATGATAGAATAATTCTTGTGGGCTCTTTAATTCCTTTCAAACTTGTGTCATTCGGGTGCTGCCGGGGCTGTCCCGACACAATTATATATCATATTTAGCACATTAACTGCTAGCAGCCACAGGAATCAACACCATTTTGTATCTGTTATAATGAAAGACCACAGAATTTGTCACTACACCTAGTTAAAAATAGAAATGAAATAAAAACAAATTTTAGTTGATTAAACTGTGATTCAAATTTTGAAAATACCACAGGAACTGGTATGTTTTAATGCTTTTTGATATTATCTTTTTCATATATGATTTTATGTACATTAACTAGCTGTTTACTATAGTTTGCTATGGTTACCATCAAACACAAACAAGCCAACTTAAGCCATTCAAATGTCTCACTTAACTGCAGACAAAGCTAGAAAATGTTTCCAAAAGATGCTAAGTACATAGAACATTGACGAAGTCAGTGAAAACACAAAGGCAGTGCAAGTTTGCAGTGGTGGTGCAATGTTCTAAGAAAAGAACAACAGCTTACATCTTGAAAATTGTTATTTTTGTTTTAATTAATAAGAAGTAGGTAGCTCAATAAAATACACCCTGGTGAAGATGTTGGTTTACCTGTGTATTCTTGGATTATTTAATCTAATAATTGAATTTTCTTCACGAGAACCTTCAAGCAAAAGACATAAAAGTTTTAGAATGTCAGAATTCAGTCTAAGTTGAGAATTTCATATTATTTTTAAAAATAATTTTTCCATCTTGTCATCTTGCAATAGTTGTAACACCTACACAACTTTAAATATATCTTATTACTTATTATTGTTTATTTCAACAGCACATTTATTTATCATGAAGAAGGTGCATCATTCCTACAGATATATTTAAAATTAGGAAATTACAACCAAAGAACATCTTTTTTGGTGAATTAAAGATAGGTAAAAGATCTTGGGGTCGGTCTCTACTACAGTACAAAGGTGTATTAAGAGGGACATTATTGATATAGGAATCGATATTGCACCTTAGGAGCAAGTCACAGCTGACTGTTGCATCGAGGGCAAAGATCAGAAATGGAATAAAGAAAAAGGAGAATATTATTGCAATTAGGTCACACACTGAAAGCGTGAGATGACAAATAGCGCGTGATGGTGAAAATGACCATGTGTTCACATGCATCCATTCTGGACAAACATTTACAGTGCGAATTGGTCTGATCAGTCACATTCAC
Source organism: Cepaea hortensis (assembly GCA_963921405.1). Classification (NCBI taxonomy): domain Eukaryota; kingdom Metazoa; phylum Mollusca; class Gastropoda; order Stylommatophora; family Helicidae; genus Cepaea; species Cepaea hortensis. The sequence goes on from OY992884.1 coordinate 51,370,984, forward strand.
TATCACCATGGATAGTAGTTATTATGCCTTTTTCTAAACACAATGTAACAAACTATCATCTGTCAAGATGCAAGGTGCCAGTTGTATTAGCAATATCATCTGTCAAGATGCAAGGTGCCAGTTGTATTAGCAAATTACAGCTGGAATTATGTGTGCACATGCTTGAGCAATGCAAACATAAATTAACTCTGCCACAGTGTTCTTAATTCTGGTAGTTAATGCTGAGCCACAGTGGCATAGTGATTAGAGCACTTACATATCAAAACAGTGGTTGTCCACTCAAGGGTCAATTCTCAGCAAGGCTCTGGGGTCAATCCAGCCTCCAAATGTGGATACCAAATAATGTTCAGAATTTATTTGGGAAGAAAACGTAACAACAAATTAAACCTGCCACACCACCTTGTACGTCATGGCCTAGAATATGTGAGGTCATAACACTTGACACCCAAATGGCAGTATCTGATATGGGACTTCCTGTGAATCCATTGTTATGAGGCTGGGTGGACCCCATAACTGTGCTGTTTGGGTTAACAAATCTTGCCTCTGAACCTGGACCACTGTCTTGGCAGACAAGTGCACTAACAACTATGCCAGCTCTCCTCTCATACATTTGTACAAATCTTTGTGCATTAGGTTACATCCACATGTATCATCATCATCATCACCATCATCATCATCATCATCATCATCATCATCATATTTGTGTGTCATACTGAGCAGTGCAAGTGGGTGTCTCCTTGGTAAAGTGGTTAAACCACCTACCCCACTCTCTGAAGGTTATGGGTTCAAACCCAAACTGTCATTTGGTTCATGAGAGTGTTTTTTTGGAGACTCCTGGGGGTCATCGCTGGAGCCACAGAGTTTGTCCTTTGTGCGATGCTTTTGGCAGGCTGTCCAACATTTTCTCCCTATGTTGACCTCTGTCTCTAACAGTCTAGATCTCCCCTGTTGTCACAACCTTCTCCTGGCCCTCTCATATCATTACATGATCAGAACAGTTGATTGTCTTGTCTTGATATGGGTTATCCAATGTCTTGTCCTAATGTGGGTGATCCAATGTCCTGATGTGGGTGATCCAATGTCTTGTCCTGATGTGGGTGATCCAATGTCTTGTCCTGATGTGGGTGATCCAATGTCTTGTCCTGATGTGGGTGATCCAATGTCTTGTCCTGATGTGGGTGATCCAATTAGTTAGTTAGTTAGTCGACAGATCATCCTCATTGCACATCGAACCATTCAGTCCATAAGTGCTCGGATCCCCTCCTCAGCAAATCCCACAGCGTGTAGCTGCTAACAACACCAGTTCTGTGTTGGTTTATCAGTCTTTGGCTTCCTGCGTAGTGTTCTTGTTTGGCCACCCCTCTTTTAAATTGCTGTTCTTGCAGTCTGACCATGGTTGTAGATTCACAGTCATCACTTGGTTCTCGCAAAAGTCTTACTTCTCATAAAGCATTCAGAATGTCAGCCTGGTCCATGGCGCGTCCGCCCTCCACAGTAACCTCACCTGCGAGCTTGTCAGCCTGCTCATTCCCTTGTACTCCCACATGCTCTGGCACAAATATGAAACTAATCTTTGTCAGCCGAGACCACTCCAGAGGCAGCAACCATTCTCTTCGGATCTCCCCCATCTCTATCCTCTTGACCATGTTAATTGTGTCGCTAAGGAAACATGCCCTAGTGAATGTCTGTGTCTCGAGCCATGTTATTGCTTTACTTACTGCCATGACTTTTATAGTCAGGCTACTTGTGATCTCAGCAAAAGCACCCGAGTCCTCCTTCACAATTCTCCCTCTGGCCTGAGCCGTGAAGGCCCATGAGCTTCTCACATGTCGGACGACCGACCCATCTGTGTAAATGACAGCATCACCGTCTAGCGAATTCTCGAAAATCAACGCTTGTACTTCCGCCTCCACAGCTGCCGGGTTTTCTTGTCTGCATTTTCTGTCTAGCTGGATGCAAACTGAAAAGGATGTGCAGAAATCTGTTGGAACTTGTACCCACTCCTCACCAGGTTCTAAGTCCTCAAGTGAACACACCTGTTGAAGAATGTCTTCGGCTTGACCCATCCGTGACCGTCCTCTTTTTAACCTGTTGCCCTTCACCTTCATAATTTCACTATGCAGTTGATGTTGTGTGTTTGCGTTAACTCTGAGGTAGGCGCGAGCTCTGCAGACTTGTATTCTGTCTTCAATGGTTGGAAAATCAAGAAGGTAGCGCATCGCCCTGCATGTTGTATCTCTTGTACATCCAAGAATAATGCGCATAGCGTCATTCTGTATCCTTTCTATCCTTTCTATCTGCTTACGGCTGAGAGTCAGGATTGCCATCGCATACTCAAAAACAGACATGACCAGCCCCTCGTATAGAAGACATAGATGGCGCTGCTCACAGTTTGCTGCCGCCATCACCCGCATCACAGCCAAACCCCGCTTGGCCTTTGTTATCACCTGGTCTATGCTCATTATAAGCAAGGCTTCGGTCAAACCGTATCCCCAGGTAATTCATTGCCTGCGTTCTTTCCACCGTCTCTGAACACAGATTTACAGTTGGTGTTGGAGTGTTGACAATATGATTATTCAACGAGAACCAAGTCACTGTTGCCTTTGTTGGGTTGACCATTGCCCCAGCCTCAACACACCAAGTACTTATGCGTTTGAGTTCGGTTTGTAGTTCCATAGCAACCTGATCTCTGTCCTTACCCTAGCGATACACTAAAACATCGTCGGCATATGACAATGTCCTACCAGGTCCAGTGATCTGCTCACTGGTGATTCTCACAGTGTAGGCGTTGAACAGTACCGGAGATAATGGTGATTCCTGTGGTAGGCCAGGATATATTGTAGTTGGTTCCGACGTCCAACTGCCACATCTAAAAACTGCTTTCCTTTGGAAGAGGGCTGCAGTGATCCAACTAAGGAGGAATTGACTTATTTTGAGTTTAAGAAGCTGACACATTTAAAAAATCCATGTGATCCAATGTTCTGGTGTGGGTGATCCAATGTCCTGGTGTGGGTGATCCAATGTCTTATCCTGATGTGGGTGATCCAATGTCTTGTCCTGATGTGGGTGATCCAATGTCTTGTCCTGATGTGGGTTATCCAATGTCTTGTCCTGATGTGGGTGATCTAATGTCCTGATGTGGATGATCCAATGTCCTGGTGTGGATGATCCAATTGTCTTGTCCTGATGTGGGTGATCCAATGTCTTGTCTTGATGTGGGTGATCCAATGTCTTTTCCTGGTGTGGGTGATCCAATGTCTTGTCTTGATGTGGGTGATCCAATGTCTTGTCTTGATGTGGGTGATCCAATGTCTTGTCCTGATGTGGGTGATCCAATGTCTTGTCCTGATGTGGGTGATCTAATGTCCTGATGTGGATGATCTAATGTCCTGGTGTGGGTGATCCAATGTCTTGTCCTGATGTGGGTGATCCAATGTCTTGTCTTGATGTGGGTGATCCAATGTCTTGTCCTGGTGTGGATGATCCAATGTCTTGTCCTGATGTGGGTGATCCAATGTCCTGATGTGGGTGATCCAATGTCCTGGTGTGGGTGATCCAATGTCTTGTCCTGGTGTGGGTGATCCAATGTCTTGTCCTGGTGTGGGTGATCCAATGTCTTGTCCTGGTGTGGGTGATCCAATGTCTTGTCCTGGTGTGGGTGATCCAATGTCTTGTCCTGATGTGGGTGATCCAATGTCCTGATGTGGGTGATCCAATGTCTTGTCTTGATGTGGGTGATCCAATGTCCTGGTGTGGATGATCCAATGTCCTGGTGTGGGTGATCCTATGTCTTGTCCTGATGTGGGTGATCCAATGTCCTGATGGGTGATCCAATGTCTTGTCTTGATGTGGGTGATCCCATGTCTTGTCCTGGGGTGGGTGATCCAATGTCTTTTCCTGATGTGGGTGATCCAATGTCCTGATGTGGGTGATCCAGTGTCTATGTTGCAAATATTTCCAAATAATTAATTTAACTTGTCATGGATTATCCTAGCTGAAAGACAAACTGGCACAAGAGCCAGCCAACCTTGAGAACTCTGTGATAAGTAACCATGCAGCAGAACTTGATCAGTCAGCACAGGTAAGAGAAAAACATCTCTTAACATTTTGACTCGTATTCCTTTTGTCTGTCATGATTGGTTTTACGAGGGGAAGTCAATAAGGAAGCCATAATGGCTGTAGAAAAATAACTAAATATGATAACAACTTGAAACTAGTTTATTTTCATACATACATTGTCCCTTATTTCTCAACATAATTTCCACCAACATTGATGCACTTATCCCATCGTTTTATCAGTCCTCCCAAACCCGCTGCATAGAACTGTGTACTCTTTTTTTCTAAACCACGTTTTTACTTCACCTTCAGCTTTGGCGTCATTCGTGAAATGCTTCCCGCCAAGGTGGGTTTTCAGTGTTTATGTTAACAGATGTTTGTCCTGTAAAGCGGTGCATTGCTGGGTAGAAAAAGTTATGCGGGTGAGTCAATAAGTAAGACACACAGTTCTGTGGGATGGCAGGTAAATGAAAACAAAGCACAGAGTTCAATGCAGCAGGTTTGGGAGGACTGATAAAATGATGGAATACGTGCATCAATGTTGGTAGAAATTATGTTGAGAAATAAAGGGACAATGTATGTATAAAAATAAACTGGTTTCAAGTTGTTATCATATTTAGTTAGTTTTCTACAGCCATTTGTGGCTTACTTATTATCTTACACTCGTACATAGCCTCTGATATGAGAATGATAAGACAAGCAAGCAATGCTTTTTATAAATTGAAGAGCATCTTATGCAATAAATCTTTGTCATTGGAGGTTATAAAAAGAATTCTTGCATGTCACATAGAACAAGTTTTAACATACAGCTGTAAATCCAGGAAAATTAGTAAACAAGCAACAACAACAAAACCCCAAGTAATCTAAATGCTTTGAAAGTTTATTTGTATATCCTTTACAGGATGTCACAGTCAACCCCATAATTTTTTGGCTGTTTGTGATTTCTTGGCAAGTTTATGTTCAGTAATTTGCCATTGTTTTCTGAATGACCGGCACCCATACCATTTTCAGAAAAAACCAACGCAAGGTGGTCTGCTGCCAAATTGCATGCAGCTGTATTTCACAATCGGGTATGCAGGATTACGAACTGCATCCGTAACCCCTTCGCCACAGAGCCGGCTTTGAAAGATGCTAAGTCATACAGACAACTTATCACAAGAGAGATGGAGGAAGACAATGACAGAAGATTCTTGACACATTTTGTCATGGCATGGCAAGATGTCAGCACACAGATTGATACATGCTGTTGGTGATCATCACTGAACGTAAAATTGCCTATTAAATCACAAAATAGTTAATAAATGCTGGGGTACAATGTCCTGTAAAGAACATGCAACTAAACTGTTGGAGATTGCAAAATTTGGAGAATGATCGCCCAAGACAATCGGCAAGGCACTTGAAGATGACTGGTTAGTAAAAAGAAGCACTTTTACATGCCCTAAATCAGATGAGCTCTTCCAACCCCAACAAGTTTCCTCAGCAAGTGGCCAAGGGAGATAATATAACTAACAGAAAAACATGTAGAGTTGTTTACTCTTGACAACACATGGGGGTAATCTGATAGGTTTTACCCTGACCACCTCTACTTTCCCAAAACTCTGGTCCCCATTTAGTACGGCTGGGTTGACCCCCAGAACTAGGCTACTGTTGAAAAAAAATTCAACCTTGCCTCCTCTGGGATTTGAACCTATGACCTCTATGTCAACAAGCAAATGAACATGTATGTACAATTGTGACCCCTTTTTGGGCGTCAGAATACTTTAACTAATTCAGTGCCGAAGGATAATGTATCGCCAAATGTGATCTCCCATGTGGACAGAAGTAAACTCTGTTTGGATCATAAAGCGTTATTTGTCACTTGCCTGGGATAGAAGGGAAAGAGTTGTTATTGTTGTTATAATCAATTCAGGACAGAGAGAATTATGTTATTGTTGTTATCAATCATTGAGTGGCTGGCTGAGTGGCTAGAATGCTGGGCTCTCCTTTGGGAGCCTCGGGTTCAAATCCTTGGTAAGGTGTAGAATTGTTTCTGTCCGGGGCAAAAAGAAAACTCTAACCGGCACAGTTCGCTGTGACTGCACTAGCCAGGCGGCCTTAATTCCTCAGTCTCAAGACCCCTGGTCCTACACTGCAAGGTACTGTAGGCAGTAAAGGACAGTTTTATGACAGTTGTTATCATCAATTCAAGACAGAAAGAGTTGTGTTATTGTTGTTATCATCCATTCAGGACAGAAAGTGTTGTTATTGTTGTTGTTATCACTTCAAGGCAGAAAGAATTGTTATTATAAATTCAGGACAGAAAGTAAGTGTTATTGTTGTTATCAACTCAGAACAGAAAGTGTGTGTTATTGTTATCATCAACTCAGGACAGAAAGAATTGTGTTATTGTTGCTATCATCAACTCATAACATAAAGTATCTGTTATTATTGTTATCATCAACTTAGGACAGAAAGAATTGTGTTATTGTTGCTATCATCAACTCATAACATAAAGAATCTGTTATTGTTGTTATCATCAACTCAGAACAGAAAGTGTGTGTTATTGTTGTTATCATCAACTCAGAACATAAAGTATCTGTTATTGTTGTTATCATCAACTCAGAACATAAAGTATCTGTTATTGTTGTTATCATCAACTCAGAACATAAAGTATCTGTTATTGTTGTTATCATCAACTCAGAACATAAAGTGTGTGTTATTGTTATTATCAGCTCAGGACAGAAAGAGTTGTGTTATTGTTGCTATCATCTAAAATATTGACTGTATCTTAAGTCTTCCTTATTGAAACAAAACAGGAAGTGAAGAAAACAGAAAACACATCAATAACTAAACAGTCAGAGCTGGAGTTTACAGGGGATAATTCCAAGCAGACAAAGGTCACCGAAGCAGATTTGCAGCGTGCCAGAAAGGAAGATTTCATAACTAAAAAACAGGTCAGACTGCAGATAGCATGCAGCAAAAATAAATTAACATAGTATTTTGTGCAATTTCTGAGCAGGAAGATTTTGTTTAAGTTTAGAGGTTATAAGGTTGATTGATAGGAGTTGCCAGATTTTTTATTTTACCTCTTGTATATCTTGAAGGATGGTTGGTTATCCCTCCTGGTGCTGCTCATTGTTTCTTTCAATTGTTAATATATGCTTATTAATTTATTATAACAAGAATAGCATATCAAAATGTTTGAAGAAAATGTGAAATGAAGAATACAATACTTTCATGTCCAAATAGAGAAAAGAATACTCATACTAAAGAACCAGTGATGCATCCTATAAAATGTTCATGAGAAACCAAGGTATTTTCTTGCTGCAGACATGGCATAAAAGTACATAAAGAGACCACTTGTTTATGTCATGAGGCAAATTGGGTATTTGGTGCTAGCCCCATATTGTTAGACCAATGGACACTCAGTGGATGATGTGGGCAATAACATGCCCATGTCCTTTATTTCCCAGAAAATTTCCTGGTACCTGTTGTAGGCTGGGTCGACACGGGAGCCCAGGTTAATGAAAAGAATCACTGCCTCGAAGGGAATATAAAAATATGAACAACTTGAAACATTGGCAAGGAAAACACTTATCCCAAGCTTGTTTATAAGCTACCCAAGTGGTGAATGCAAGATTTTGATGTTCTGCAAGGAAAACACTTATTCAGAGTTTGTTTATAAGCTACCCAAGTATTGAGCGCAAGACTTTGATGTTGTGCAAGGAAATCACTTGTCCCAAGCTTGTTTATAAGCTACCCAAGTATTGAGTGCACGTCTTTGATGCTGGGCAAGGAAAACACTTATTTTGAGCTCATTTATAAGCTCTCAAGTATTAAGAGCAAGACTTCATTGTTGTACTAGGAAAACACTTATCCCAAGTTTGTTTATAAACTATCCAAGTGGTGAGTGCAAGACTTTGATGTTGAATCTCTACCATCATCATGGTGAATTGCTGTGACTGTTGCAGTGAAATATTGCAGAAACATGTGCGGCCGCCATAGACTTAAAGGACGCATACAATAAAGTATCCTTCGAGCACTTGATGCAAACCCTCCTCAGACTGAAAGTGCACCCTCACCTTGTACGATGGATAGCTGCAGTTCTGCTCCAAAGGAAGGTGGTGTTAAGATGTGGGAGTTGGTCTTCTGAGCCAATAACGATTTGTCCAGGATTGCCGCAGGGTTCACCACTGTCACCAGTACTATTCAATGCATATACGGTGCCGATCACTGAACAACAGTTGGATGGGAGGGGTAGGACTCTGTCATTTGCTGACAACATTCTCGTGTATCGACAGGGTCGAGATAGACAGGTGGTTGCCAACGATATGCAGGGCGAACTAGATCGAATTTCCTTATGGTGTGCTGATGCCGATGCCCTTGTCAACTCTGCAAAGGCATCGGTTACATGGTTCTCCCTAAACAACCATATTGTGAACACAGACCTGCCGGCAGTAAGAATGGATTGGAGCATTTTGAGTAGAACCCAGTCAATGACATATCTTGGCGTGAGGCTTAATCGTAGCCTGTCCTTCAGAGATCATGTTGATTATGTCATAACGAAAGCTCGAAAAGGTTTGTCAGCAATGAGAGTCATGGCGACTGCCAATATCGAGCAAAGACTGCTAATACTTCTGTTCCAAGTACTGGTGCTTTCACGCATCGAGTATGCCCTGGCCATCCTCACTGTTAGCCCTACACAGATTGGAAGACTTGAAAAGGTACAAAACGAAGCCATGCGCGTCATTTTGGGCTGCACGAGAGACACCAGCTGTGTAGCAATGAGATACCTCCTTGACTTCCCGACAATGGAACACAGGATCAAGGTCTGGAGAGTTTGTGCATACTTAAAAATATGTGCAGATGAGTTGCACCCTCTGCATGATGCTATATTCAGAGAAAAGGGTGACAGGCTAAAGAGGGGCAAATCATGGATGGGTTGGGCGGAAGATGTCGTCAGACAGGTCTGCAGTCTTATCAGTATCAAGCACGGCAAGGAATGGGTACCGGTGCCTCTAGCTTTTAAGTGCACTTTCTCCTGCATTATCATACTTGACAGATGGTGCAGAGAGCAGAACCCTGCCGCTGTCAATGCAGAGGTCAACGCGCTCATCTATGAACACTCAGATAGCCTCGAAGTGCTCATCTATACAGATGGATCTGTTGTAAGGCAGCAGAGAGGTGCGTGGGCATTTACAGCCCATTCAGCGGGCCAAACCATTCAAGAATCCAGTGGTGCCCACTCTATGACCACGAGCAGCATGACGATGGAGGTGATGGCAGTTACACAGGCTTTCATATGGCTGGAATCAGAGCATTACACCAACGTGTGTGTACTAAGTGATTCAATGAGCATGATTCAGAAGGTCGAAGCTGGATCTGTACGTAGACAGTGGACTGAGTCGCTGCAGAAGTCTGTTGTCCGTAAAGTCAACTTCATCTTCTTCCCGGGACATGGGGGAGTCGAGGGAAATGAACGAGCTGATAAACTGGCTGGCTCTGCACCCCCTGTAGATGGCCAGCCCATGGATCGTGCCGATGTTATTAACGTCCTTAAAGATATGGCAAGAACAGAGGACTTTGACGTCAGTGAATCCACATCGCTGTGCAGAATGAAAGACTTGGGAGTAAGAATCAGCACGGCCAGACGTGAGAGGTACATCGGGAAAATGAGGTGCCTCGTCAACCAACACATAACTGGCACTATTAGCCACCGGACGCTGTTGCATATGCTGGGGGGAGGATCTGAGCACCTATGGACCTGTTCGTAGTGCAATGAAGATACCCCAACTGATAACTGATAACTGACTGTTGCAGTCTATATCGAGTACACAGTTTTGAATCCTCAACAGACTTCATCAAACTGGAGACCATGGTTGATTCTCCATTCAATCACTAGACTAGTATCTGCCCAGGAAGCCCCACAAGGATGTGAAGAGAAGCCTTCATCAGTGTAAACCTTGATCACACTGGAGTCAGTCTCAATCATCTATTCAATCACTAGACTAATATCTGCCCAGGAAGACCTACAAGGAACGAACGAATGAACGAACGAACGAACGAACAAACAAACTTTATTTTAAAAGGGTAACAAATTGGGCACGCAGGCCCGTCTTACATTCGGCCCTTTCAATCACTCATCTTTCATTCATCAAATGTGTATGTTACATTAACATAGGGGAAAAAACATTGTCAAATGGATTTTGTAAGCATAAACAGTGCATATTACGCATGATACATTCACATGAGAAAAAAAAAAAAAAACATCAAATGAAAGTTGTAAACATAAACAGTGCATATTGTGAGACACATCCCCCATCCACTCTCATATCCCACAGCCACCAACACATCCCCCACCCACCAAACCTCTCCCACCCACACATACCTCCAAGCACTCACACAGAACCAGGCGAACATACATGCCGCCACACACCCACTGATCCCCCACCCACACACATTTCCCCAAGAAGAAGAAGAAGAAGCGGATGAAGAAGAAGATGAAGAAGGAGGAGGAAGAGGAGGAGAAGAAGAAGAAGGAGGAGGAAGAGAAGAAGAAGAAGAAGAAGAAGAAGAAGAAGAAGAAGAAGAAGAAGAAGAAGAAGAAGAAGAAGAAGAAGAAGAAGAAGAAGAAGAAGAAGAAGAAGAAACTACACACACATACTCCCGCCAACCCACACATCCCGCACCTATCCACACACATATCCCGCACTTTCACAATTTTCCCCACCCACCCATACACACATCAGCCAACCTACACCCACTCACCCACCCAATATTCGCCACCTCTCAACTACACATCCCCACCTATACACACATCCCCACCCATAAACACATCTCCCCACCTGCCCACACATATCCCCCACCCATAACCCAAAAACACACACCTCCCACCCACACACACCCCGCCACCCACATATACCCTACCCACACGCATCCGCCGCTCACACACATCTTATCAACTTCCCCCCCCCCCACCCATACATTCATCTCTCACACACATCCACCCACTCATGTACTCATCCATCAACCACTCACACCCACACATCACCCACGCGCCCATCAACAGATGCATCTCTCATCTACCCACCCACCCACACACACCCCAACCACCCAGCAAAACACACAGCCCCCATCCTCGCATACATCCTTCAATCACCTGCACATCCCACACTTCCCCCACCTCTCACACATCTCCCCTCCCACACAAAACTCCACCCATAAACACATTCCCCCCACACACACATCCCCCACATACATTCCCCATACACATCCCCACCCACACATCTCCCCACCCACTCACACATCCTCCACCTACAAACATCCTCACCACCCACACATACATCCTCCACCCACTCACATTTACCCCATCGACACTCACACACTCCCACCCACACAGACATATCCTATTCACAGACACCTCCCACACTCATCCCCCACACCCATTACACACCCATCCCCCAACCCACACAATCTCCTACACACCCATTCACCCACCCAAACACACACTCCGTACCCACACCCCCTCCCAACCCACCAACACCCACATACTTCCAGCTATCTTCTCAAATATCCCCCCCCCCCCACACACACACATATCCCTCACACACACATACATCCACCACCGACTACACATCCCTTCACACATCCACACATCATCCATTAACCCATACACATCCCCAACACACAACCCCTCCACACATACATTCCCCACACCCCACACACACACATATCCCTCACATACACACCCATACACACATACTCACATCTAGACACATACATGATGCCTCACATGATCACTGAAACTAATAAGAACAAACTCCCACACTTTACACACAATAGGATGTGAAGAGAGGTCTGCGTCAGTATAAACCCTAATCCTGGCACATCAACCTTCTATAATTAGTATAAGGTCCTTCTTTGTCTTCTAATGCCTTTCATTTCCTAATGAAGCATAGGCCCTAAACCAACTCAAGCCAAGCCCATAGTAAATTTCTGTATGATTGGTGGGATTTGTGCAGCTAAAGTTTTCTACAGGATGAGGTATCCAGTCTCAAGCCAACCCTCCTTAGTCATCTCTTACAACATACTTGGTAGGTTACAATGTTACTATTCTTTTCTTCCATTATCATCATCATCATGTGCCATACCGACAAGCAGTAAGCTTGGGTGGTCATGTTTTGCCATCTCACACAATCACCAGAGTCTTGGATCAGCCCCGTGTTGTTATCTTGACCAAACTTCGTGGCCAAGCCATTCAGGTATTTACTTCTCTGCCTACCCCTTGTTCTTTTTCCCCTCAATCTTGCCATTTGTCACCAAGTTCTCCAATTTATTTCTTCTCTTAATGTGTTCAAAAATAGTGACTGTCTACGTCTAATTTCACTAATCAGTTTATGGGTTCAGGGAAAACACAGGTGCATTCACTCTCATAGCATGCAGAATCAGGCATACATTGTATAACAATATCACATCTTTTTTGTTGTCTTTTACAGTCAGACCAGTTATCAGATGATAAAGAAAACAAAGCAATGATCAGTGTCAGAATTGCTCCAGTCCATAGACGCAGCACCATTCCTTATGGTCATCCATGTAAAGAGTATAATTGGAGGAAGGATACATTGAGAGAAAGACTAGCAGAAGAGCGAGATTACCTCAGGGTGAGAATGAAATTATTGATGATGCAGTTATTTTCAGTCTTTCTTCTTCTGCTCTTTATTGTCTGTTAGTTAGTTAGTTAGTTAGTTAGTTAGTTAGTTAGTTAGTTAGTTAGTTAGTTAGTTAGTTAGTTAGTTAGTTAGCTAGGTAGCTAGTTAGTTAGTTGTAGTTTCAACTTCACTGCAAAGGGTCGCCCCCATAATGCTCTGTTCCTGTGCCAGTGAATATCACACAAAATGCTCCTCGTTGCCCCATGTGAAAAGTGGTACAGACAGGAGTCTCGACATATCAACAGCCTGCACAGGTACACTATGCATAATGTCGCTGCCAACACAAAAGTCCGCCATGAAAATGTAGTTCATCGTCGATAGAAGCGGCAGTCACTAGAAAACCAGCCGCCACACATTACTGCATAAGGCAACCCAATTAGTTCAATGACCGGCCAGCCTCTAGTTTTCTGACCATGCGGTTCTACAAACAACCGCTGACAGATGTAAAAGCACTCCACGCAAAATTCACAGCTCAGTGTCGCTCCATGCACTCAACTCAGTAGCAGGGCGACGAAACCATGAACTACCAGTCCAACATGAGGAAAATGCATAAGCAAACCATAGCCACATGCATAAACACTCCAAAAGCATTAACAGTTCAACATCCTATCCCTTTATCTTCTATTGGAACATAGATCCTCATCCAACTGATGCCAAGTTGCCCTATCTATTGCTTTCTCCTGCAGTTCCCTCAGCGTCCTTAATCTCTGTCTCCAATTCTCTTCTCTGTGTCGTTTTAGATCCCCCTCCCCGGGAAGGTTAACCCGGTCAACAAATGCTCGCATAAGTCGGATGTGTCGGCCTAACGGCGCAAGAACGCAGCTCTGCTTTAAACAGACACAACGCAATCACGTCCGGAAAAAAAAACTCTGGATGAACGCAGAAAAAGAAGAAGATCCCCCTCTCTTGGTTGGCTGAGTTATCCTTCTTTCCTTATCTGTAGACTGGTTCATGGTTGGTTGGATTTTGCAGCTAAGGTTTTCTACGGGATGGGACAGCCAGCCCCAAGCCAACCCTCTTTAGTCACCTCTTATGACATGCATGGTACCTCACAGTATTACTTTTCTTTGCTTCTCTTAAGGGCCCTGCTAAACACACTGGCACTTTTCCGTCATCACAACTCTGCCGTTGAGTTGTGTTGGTGCCTGTAGCCTAGGGTTTGTGAACGCAGTTACACAATCCCGACATACTGGGTTCTAAGTCAGCCTTTCAGAAAGCAATAGCAAACTACTGAATGTAAAATTGCCTAGAAAAGTAAAAGTGGTTAAAAAGGCAAGAAGATCCCTTTTATTACAAACAGCCAATAGATGTTGGGACAGAGAAGAAAATAAATAATGAATTATTGACAAATGCAAGATTACTATTGTGGACAGAGAAGAAAATAAATGAAGTATTGACAAATGCAAGATTACTATTGTGGACAGAGAAGAAAATAAATTAAGTATTGACAAATGCAAGATTACAATATGGACAGAGAAGAAAATAAATGGTGAAGTAATGACAGATGCAAAATTATTTCACAAAACCATGAGGAAAAAACAAACAATTTATTTGGAATATCAACAGAAGAGGGAATAGTGACATCAGCCTTATATTGGAAAATACTAGATGAGACAGAGAAAGATGGTTATTGATAACAAGGTGGTGGTAATAAGGTGTTTGATAAAGGGATGGTAGGTCAGACGGTGTTTGTTATAAGTGTGGTTTGTAGATGGTGGTTGATAAAAAGAGTTGAGTTGTTGAGTTGAGTTGGGTTGAGTTAAGAACTGACATCACTGCACTCAGGAAATTCCCATACATGCTCCATCCCCTCGTTCGTTTGATAAAAAGAATGGTGGGATAATTGCTGTTTTATGAAAATGGCATTTCTGAATGTTTTTGATAAAAGAGTAGTGAATCTGACGTTTAACAAATGGGTTCTGTGTGATGCTATTTGTTTCTGATATTGATAAATCAATAGTATATCCATAAATGTTGTATGAAAAGAAAATAGTTTAGAAGATGTGTTAATAAATTGTTAATATTTTTATATATAAGGTGTAAATCACAAGATAGTGTAATAATTATATTCCTTCCTTTAAAAGGGAGATAAGAATATTTTTCATAAACTCATTCTTTGCTTCTTCAGTTCCATCTGCAGCAACAGATGTTGAGACAGTCTGAGATTATGAAGTCAGCTCGAATGAAATCCGAAGAAACCATAGACTGTCTGCGATGGAAACTAAATAATTTACAAGAGGTATGAAAATCAGTATAGTCATATTTTCCTACAGTTATTATCTGTGTGCTGTCTCCCTAGCTTAGGGGTTAGCAACTTTCTCTGTAATCCCATATACTCTTGTGAGTAAGTGACATGCGCAAGAATCTGTGGCGGTTCTAGCTGCGTCGGTAACTTACCTGGTTTGTGAGCCTGTCAGAAGTCGGGGTGCCCCACCGGCTAGGTGAAAGTATTAGTTACTGGCGAGCAACCCCAAATAGTCAGAAACTGACTATGGACAAAATCTATATGGCTGAACTACAGATTAAGCCCATGAATATCAACGAACAGCTCCAAGTGGCTCGTTACAAAATGAAATGAACTGTGCTGAATATTCGCCAAGGAATAGGAAAGAGAAGTTTAGCTAAGATAGATGTTTAAGTCTAAATATATGAATATAGACGACTATCTCAGTACAGGTTTTTCTCCCTGACTGCTCCCTTCCTTGGTGTGTAAGTGAACCCCCACCAATGCACACACACAACACGTATGCACAATTGGAATTAAAATATAACGACCGAACTATGAATTACAATATTACAACATTTATTTACTAATCATAGACATCTGATGGTTTTTAATATGAGGATGATGAAATCATATAACATATTGTGATGAGAAACATTACGTAACTTTACTTGTTACTTCATCTATCTGGAACTGTGGTCCAGATCCCCACTCTCCAGTAGACTCAACAAAAGAAACAGCTTGCCGGTATTCTGACGATCCTGTCAGTCCTGACACTCCTAGTCAGTAGTCTCTAGTCTTGAGATCTATAACATAGGTGCTCCTTGTGAGAGCTTGAAAGAAAGTCAAGAATGTGTTATATCAGTTCTACATCAGCGCAATCCTAATTAAAACATATCATAACACAAACATATACAATGACCAGTCTGGCCAAGTTTATCTTCCAGCTCTACTGTGTTCACCATCCTCCTTCTCCCTACTGTCTTTAGTCTGGGACGGGCTTTTCAATTGTCTCACACGCCTGTAATGATTACATTTCTGCCGCCCCATGTCCATGTCGCTAATACAGAAATTCTGTGTCATACAGCCGCTCCGTCCAATGTTAGTTTAGCAGCTCACAGGGTCGGTAAGGGTATTATAACAATGCCTGATCATCCGGGCTTGCAAGCCGTGACCAGTAGCTGTGCCAGGTTTCCATGCATTACCGTGGACGCACGCCCACAATACACTGAGAAAGTTTAGCACCATATACCAATTGTGGGTAATGTCTGTACCATTACACCTCTGCTTCCAACACAATCATTGGCCAATGTGCCAATGCACAGACAATAGCATAACACTTCATATTGGTAGGGTTGCATATGACAAATCAATATATCAAACATCCAATACACATAAACATATTGATTAAACTAGACATATTATGATACTTTAACATCATAGCATAATGCACTAGTTAGTTTATGAAATTACACATACATACATCCAACATATCCGTAAACATTATATTACTTCAAGATGGACATCTAATGATACTCAACATAATAGCATCAGGCATTATTAATGAGTACTAATATTGTATAGCTACAAAATGAGATATACAACAAGTCTAATTGAAGTTACCACACAGACCAGCCATATTTGCTGAGCTGCCCGGTTTAATTACACTTAGTTACTGCTGTTGTAAGAATTAAATAAATAGTCAGTTGACTATATTCTGTACAACAAATGCACACACCAAAAGGCAACTAGGGTAGTGTACAAAGAAATGACAAGCATCTACCAAGACACCTAAAAGTATACTTAGACAATGATATTTATTGAAATAACCTATGTCCGATATAGACTGACTAGGTACTAAGAAATAATTCTCCTAGTTAAATCTAGCAACATAAGAATCATACATATGACTACCAAACATTGAGCTGGCTGCCTACCTGTTCTGAAGTCAAACTTAATCTAACATAAAACAGGCTAGGGACCCTTATTTAAGCTGAGTCAAGCAGACCGTATTATCTCCTTGGCATTCCCATCATAAATTCTTCTTATCTCCACCGGACGGTAATTGCAATTAACTCCAAGTCTGCCCAGTCATAAAAATTCTTTCTGCAGGCACACTAGCCTTCACACCTGTGGGTCTGACCATTATTAGCCCACTGAGTCTTATCAGTGATTTCACACCTTGCGCCTCTAGTCTCTACCAGATGGGGTCATCCATCGCGGTTGGGCGATTTCCTAGCTATTCTTATCAGGTGTCATGTCAAGGGAACAATTAGGTTCTCATGGTCAACAGCCAGTTTACAACTCTGTTGGTAAACCGTTTGCTTGCGTCATGCCTGGTTGGTTTTAATTACTATTCAGTCCCCTGAGTCTGCCCTCCCGTCTGGCTGGATTGATAAGACTGTGAAACTGATCTGGGAGTGACCGGTACTGGTGTCAAATTAACTTCCCAAATAGAAAGCCATTCCTGGTGGTTGTTTACTTGCAGGTTTTGCAAGCTTACGTCAAGACAGTATAGCCTTGAATATAGAGAAAACAGTTTTGTTTGTCTGTTGATCCTCTACATGGCCCATCAAAAGTGAACCGAAAATTGTTCTGGGAAGTAAAGGCTGCCAATTCGTGACAGAGCCGGTCGCTCAGAAAGCAATGGCAAACTACTGAGTGTAATCTTGCCAAAAGATCAACAATCAGTTGAAGGATGCTGATGTTGACAATAATGTCCTGTAAAAGATATGCGAACAAAAAAAAAACATCATCTGTGTTGCCTGTCTGTTACCAGTGCCCTTCAGGGAATCCCCCAACACTTTTCTGAGGCAAATGGAGGAAGAAAAGAATAAGATAAGAAAAGCAAAGAATGATAAAGCTGTGACCTATGTGGATAACATTAGAGGTGGTCAGGCCTCATTGAGGTGATTTTGTTTTTAATGACAGGGCTCCAAGGTCAACCTAGTCTAAAATGAGTACAAGAAAATGTTCTCAGAAGTAAAGGTGGCCAGTGTAATGTTGACAACGTCACCCTGGTGTAATGTCGACCATGTCACCCTGGTGTAATGTTGACCACGTCACCCTGGTGTAATGTTGACCATGTCAGCCGGGTTTAATATTGGCCACGTCACCCTGGTGTAATGTTGACCATGTCAGCCGGGTTTAATATTGGCCACGTCACCCTGGTGTAATGTTGACCATGTCACCCTGGTGTAATGTTGACCACATCACTCTGGTGTAATGTTGACCACGTCACCCTGGTGTAATGTTGACCATGTCACCCTGGTGTAATGTAGACCATGTCAGCCGGGTGTAATGTTGACCACATCACCCGGGTGTAATGTTGACCACATCACTCTGGTGTAATGTTGACCACGTCACCCTGGTGTAATGTTGACCATGTCACCCTGGTGTAATGTAGACCATGTCAGCCGGGTGTAATGTTGAACACGTCACCCGGGTTTAATATTGGCCACGTCACCCTGGTGTAATGTTGACCACGTCACCCTGGTGTAATGTTAGCCACATCACCCTGGTGTAATATTGGCCATGTCACCCTGGTGTAATGTTGGCCACGTCACCCTGGTGTAATGTCGACCACGTCACCCTGGTGTATTGGCCACCACACCCTGGTGTCATGTTGACCACGTCAGCCTGGTGTAATGTAGACCACGTCACCCGGGTGTAATGTTGGCCACGTCACCCTGGTGTAATGTTGACCACGTCACCCCGGTGTAATGTTGACCACGTCACCCCGGTGTAATGTTGACCATGTCACCCTGGTGTAAAGATGACCACATCACCCTAATGTAATGTTGACCACATCACCCTGGTGTACTGTTTGATCTATGCTGTTTGCTGTTTGATCTATACAAATATGGGGATGGTACCTTATGCCCAATACTTCTCAAGATATGTAAAAAGGGTCCTTCACTTCACTTACCCACTCACTTACCCACTCACTCATTCACCCACCCACCCATCCACTCAATCACTGACTTACTTACTCATTGAGTGCCAGCTGGCCCATAAAAATATGGAGCCAGCGACATATACTCAATATATCACTAAAGGGTTCCCTTACTGTGTTACTTACTGCAGACATGTCTACATTCTGCCATGCTTGAAATATTCAGGATAGTTCTATAACAAATGATGTCTTTTAGCAATAGAAGTGTTTCGGCATCTTGTCCTGATTGAAATATTTGTGATAGTTCTAAAATAAATTGTCTTTTCACTATGGACATATGTTTAATTGCTACCATGTTTGAAATATTTTGTCTACATGTACATACATAAGTATGAACCACACAAGCTTTTGACATCTTGCAGTTATTTTGACTGAACATTAATTAAACAAATCCAAGCTGTTTGTAGTTTACTAAGGGTCACAGCTGCTGTTTCTTAGGTACTGTTTGTAGTTCACTAAGGGTCACTGCTGCTGTTCCTTAGGTGCCGTTTGTAGTTCTCTAAAGGTTAAGTGCTGCTATTTCTCCAGGTGCCATTTGTAGTTCTCTATAGGTCAGTGCTGCTATTTCTCCAGGTGCCATTTGTAGTTCTCTATAGGTCAGTGCTGCTATTTCTCCAGGTGCCGTTTGTAGTTCTCTAAAGGTCAATGCTGCTATTTCTCTAGGTTCTGTTTGTAGTTCTCTAAGGGTCAGTGCTGCTATTTCTCCAGGTGCTGTTTGTAGTTCTCTAAGGGTCAGTGCTGCTATTTCTGCATGTGCTGTTTGTAGTTCTGTAAAGGTCAGTGCTGCCATTTCTCCATGTGCTTTTTGTAGTTCTCTAAGAGTCAGTGCTGCTATTTCCCCAGGTACTGTTTGTAGTTCTGTAAAGGTTCAATGCTGCTATTTCTGCATGTGCTGTTTGTAGTTCTCTAAAGGTCAGTGCTGCTATTTCTCCAGGTGCTGTTTGATGCCAGCCCGGATGTTCAAGCCATGAGAGTTCTTGCTAAGGCTAGGTCAAGATCTGGATCTCCAGGTTACAAAATTGGTTTAAGACATGTAAGTACCACTGACAGAAGCTATCCATTTGAGCTCATTTGAGATGATGCCTTCAAGATGAGGTGTGAGTACCACTTGAAGATGAGGTGTGAGTACCACTTGAAGATGAGTAAGAACCACTTCAAGATGAGGTGTGAGTACCACTTGAAGATGAGTAAGAACCACTTCAAGATGAGGTGTGAGTACCACTTGAAGATGAGGTGTGAATACCACTTGAAGAATAGGTGTGAATACCACTTGATGATGAGGAGTAAGTGCCACTTCAAGGGGAGGATTAAGTACCACTTCAAGATGAGGCTTAAGCACCACTGACAGAAGCTGCCCATGTGAGATCAATTGAGATGATTCTTCAAGATAAAGAAGTCAAGAAGGTTTGTATTGACCTAGGTAGCAGTGGGTGAGAAAAAGACATCAAACGACACACCAAGTAACAGAAAACATGAAAACTATAGGTGCACCACATTTGGGCAAGTCACCTCTGTAAAATAAGGTGTTTCCTCATGGAACTACAAAATAAACCAGTGAAGGACCCTTCATATGGTACTAGAGCTATTTTTTATAGAGCAATTGGCACTCAGTAAATGATGTGGTCAGTATTAATCTGCCCTCCTTTACTTTCCAAAACATTTCTTAGTTCCTATTTTAGATTGGATCGACCTGGCAGCTCAGGTCAAGTTTTAAAATCTGAATCCACCCTTCCTCATGAAAGGGCTAGGTATAATATGCCGCTCTATGAGTGCTAATCAATACTTGTAAATGTTTGTATCTTGTTGATTCTCAGAATGTCTCTAGTGGCTTTTCCCCCTGCTCACTCACTTTGAACTCAAGCATAGTCCACACACTACTTCTAGTAGCACTGGACTGATTTTTGCATGTGAATTAGCTTTCCCTTTTACCAGTTTCCCTCGCCATCTGGCAAACCCAATCTGACTTCAGAGGTGCTTGTAATTTACGTCCCCAAGTCAAGGATGAGAAGTCAATATTTTAGTCTAGTAGGTTGAATCCCCTACTTCAGCATCAGCACACCGGATGTTTAAGAACAAGTGTTCTTGTCCATTCAGCCATGCTGAACTCCTCTCCAGTGTCTTTTGTATCCTTATCTAAAAGGGTAAAAGTAGTCCTATGGCAAGTAATTATGTTGCAGTATGAAGTGTTAGATCTTCGCATATTCTAGGTTATGGCTTACTGAAGTGAGGTGGTCATTTCCATTCCTTGCTGCCTTTCTTTCCCTAATAATTCTCAGATAATTATCCAGTACCCATTTTAAGAGGTTTGTGCCAACATCAGATCAGCACTGATCAGACAAGAGAATTCTGACATTGCATGGAGGGGTTGAGCCTAGATCTCTATCTTGGTAAGCAAGTGCAAAAACCGCAATGCTACCACGGCTCCATTGTTGCTGAAGAGGATCATATTGTCATCTGTCAGTTCTAGCATGGGTTTGGAGATGGTTGTAATGGTGGCTGATATGATACTGACCATATCATACACTGAATGCCCGATTGGTCTATCAAAATGTGGGGCTAATACTCATCATCTTCATGTGCCATACCGACAAGCGTAGGCTGTCATATTTTGTCATCTCACTCGATCACCAGTCGTGGACCAGCTCAGTGTTCTTGTCTCGACCACACCCCGTGGCCAAACCATTCAGATATTTACTTCTCTGCCTTCCCCTTGTTCTCTTCCCCTCAGTCTTGCCAGATGTCACCAAGTTCTCTAATTTATTTCTTCTCAAACTACCAACGTGTTTTTAGGCTTGTAGTAGGATCCTTTACTTTACTGTATAACAACTTTTTCTAGACC
Source organism: Cepaea hortensis (assembly GCA_963921405.1). Lineage (NCBI taxonomy): Eukaryota > Metazoa > Mollusca > Gastropoda > Stylommatophora > Helicidae > Cepaea > Cepaea hortensis. Next base: position 51,392,745 of record OY992884.1, read on the forward strand.
AATCTAAGCTCAAGATAGCTATTACATGATGAGAATACATAAGGTCTAGCTGGGAATCAAAAGGTCTTAACTTGTTTTTTATTTGTGTACATCATACTTTTTGTCATCTCTGTGGCAAAGGGGTTACAAATGCAATTGTAATCCCACATTTGAAACACAGCTGCTGGCTATTTGGAAGCAGACCGCCTTGTGTTGGTTTCCTTACAATGATATGAGTGCCAGTCACCAGAAAGCAATTACAAACTACTGAACGTAAACGTGCCCAGGAATCACAAACAGCCAAACAATGCTGGGGTTGACTGTGACGTCCAGTCAAGGATATGCAACTAACCTTTTTAATGAACACGATGCTTTTGTGGTAGGGCGCTGACTATATATTTCCACTTCTCCTACCTTCTCCCACTTTGTCCTGCCCCTCATTAGTAACTCCAATCTCCCTCTCCCTCTTAAATTTCCATCTTTGTATGTGCCTCTCTCCTTCTCAGATGTAGCAGTATTCACCCCTCCTATATGTTTGCGCATATTCCCTTTGTCTGCTATCAATCATGGCTACCATCTTGATTTCAAACCCTTTTTTGACTGCACTTTTGATATTATCAGTGTAGTCCCCTATAGACTACACTATCATGCCTGTTCCATAGCAGTATGCCTTATTGTAATTACTTTGTCTTTTCCATTGCTTGTGTGTTGTTGTGGTTTGTTTCTTGCTGTTTGCTGATGAAGACTTGTTGCCAAAACTTCCTATTTTTTATAATTATAATTTTGCAAAGCTGATCCACACTTCTTGTTTTTCCAAGTGTTTACATTTCCAGAGCTTTGCCTCAATTAAACCTATTTCATTTACTGGAAAAATAAATGACAAGGTGTTAATTATGTATGTATTGTCCAGGTTATCTTAATTACCACAAAGACACAGATTATTAAAATTTATCTTTATTTTCTTATATGAAACAACAATGCAGTTGCTGAAAATTGCATGCATGATTACATGACACTAGGCCGAAGGGTAGACGCTGATTGATCAATAACAATATCTTTATTTTACATTTTTTACAGCAGGGCCGCACGAGATCACCAAGTCCACTGAACTCATCAAACAACAGCAATTACTTGCCTCACAAACGATCACGATCATATGAAAGTCTAGCAGCTCTTGATTCACCAGGTAGAGATTGTAAGTACCGGTACATCTCCATCTCCATATCTTCATACACTTTGTTCTCAAATGATGCGAGTGTAGGGTAAAATAATTATATATAAAGCCAGTTACATTGCACTGCCTCATTAAGCCTGTGGTCACTTCACCCATTGAGTGCCAGTTGGCCTATAAAAATATGGGTCTAGCAAGATATGTCGAATGCACTTTAAGGTATGTAAAATATTCCTGTATATGTACTTTAATGAAGTGATCCTTAACCACAAGCAAACCAAAACAAACCCTGAAGTTTTCCTCTGTGTTAAATTATTGTTGGAGTAGTTTGTTATCCTGTAGATATATAGCTAAAGAATCATCATAATATTTAATTACACAAATTCTGTATCAATAGACAAGACACTGGTACAAAAGGCATAAGAGCAATTCCAACATCAACCTCTGATTGGTGGTAAAACTTAATTAAATTGACAGTGCATACAAAAGTTACATACATCACTGCATTACTTTTCCACTTAGTTACCACCTAAATTCCGTCACTTGTCGTACCGTGGCACAAGTTTTTGTAACCTCTCGTCAAGGAATGGTGCCGCCAGGGTACTTGGCCAGTTGTTGACTCCATTCATGAGCTCCTCGGTGGTGCCAAAGCGCTGGGTAGCCAGCAAGATCTTTATCTTGCAGAGAGATGATAATCGCTTGGTGTCAAGTCTGGGCTGTAAGGGAAGTGGTTGAAAATTTCTCACTTAATCTGCTCAAGTAAAGCCTTTGTGTGAGCAGCAGTGTGGGGCCACGTCGTGCAGGATAATGACGCCACTGGTGAGCGTTCCGCGCCTTTTGTTTTGGATCAACCTCACAGAACTGTTACTCATAACGTTATCGCCATACACACGACTGAACCAATGATGAATCTCGGCTGCATTTTTACCTTCTGTTTAAAGAAAACATATCACACCACAAAGTTCACAGCTGATGGAACAGGTAATAACAGAGTGGGAAGGTAATAACATAGTGGGAAAGGTAATAACAGAGTCCACGTTTATTTGGTCGTGATTTGTGAACTACTGAACAAATGCGACTGTAGTTGATGTGTAGTGAGCTGAAAGTGCTAAAAGACTACTGAATGATGCAAGCAATGAACAATGTTGCTATGACAAGCGGTTTATTTTTAATAGTCAATTAAAACTTTATTTTGGAAATGATAAACCAGACCAGTACTCAACTTTTATGTCAGTAAAAAAGTACAAAAGTTATGCACCAATAAACAAGATACTGGTACACAACTTTTGTGTAAATAAACTAGACACTAGTACACAACTTTTGTGTCAATAAACCAGACACTAGTACGCAACTTTTGTGTCAATAAACCACACACTAGTAGAAACGTTCTGTATCAATAAACAAGACCTAGTGCTGAAATGAGAAAAAAGGCTTTATCATGTAAGCAAAAATTGAATGCATAAATAAAGTCAAATTGTTCTCCACGACCAAATCCTGATACAGTCAATATTGTTTCTACATTATTTAATCTTCTTTTACAGACCTATGACCTGGTTGCATTTGGTTATAACATGGATCTTGAATCTCGGCAACAGACAACAGCTATGTGACTAGTTTACATCCATTCCACCATTCAGTATTTTGTTAGTTTTTGTGACATGTCAAAATATTACCATAAAACACAATTTTGATTTCATGTGTAATGTTGACCTATTAGAGATGTTACACTATAATTATAATACTGATATTATAGTGCAATTACAGTGCCATTATTGTAGCTTAATTACAGTACTGATGTTACATTGTAAATAGAATACTGATGTGACAGTGTAATTACAGTATTCTTTACTAGAAATTCAGATGTGTATGAGGTTATTAATTCTCTCAAAATCATATATTTAATACCAGAAATTATATTACAAGGACTATTTCAAAATTGTTCTTCAATTGAGTGGTTTAGCAGGATTTTGTATTGCCTGCAACAATCAATAATGCATTATCTTGCAACAGGCAAACCCACAGTTCATTTGTTCATGAGTTGCAACCAAGTAGACATGGACCCTGTCATTGCAACTCCTACAGCTGTAGAAAAGACACAGTAATGATGAGATTCATGTTTATTTATGTCATGTGTATGAGTGACAGTTTAACGAGGGGGCTTCAAATAAAAACCTTACATTTTATTTTTTTACGATTTTTCGATGTGGTCACCACTGTGTTCTATGCATGTCCTACTGTGCTGATAAATGCTTGGATTCCTGTAGAAAAATCGACTCTGGGGTCACTACTCGGTGTACCTGACCTGGGCGTGAACAGTCTCTCATAGAAGTTACACTGTTTTGAAAGAAACTTCTTATTCCACTCATACACTTACTGGACTAATAGGCATGCATCACCATACTGAATCTTCATTTGCTGATGAATTTCTATAGGTTTCATCGCAGTGTTCATCTGTGCCGTGATGTCACATGTTTAATACTCCTGATACCTTTAACAACAATATTGACATGTTACAAGACAATTGCATGGTTATTGTAATTTCTATCACACTTTTAAGGTTTTAATTTGAAGCACCCTCGTATGAGGACTTGTGCAGGAAATTCTTGTGTGGGCACACACATACGCATTTCAACTCAAAACAGCTGTGAAATCTGTGATGTAATTCAGAAAGACATAGCAATGATGAGATTTATTATTTATTATATTATGTGTAAGATAATAACATTATGAGGGACAGATCTGTGAGGGATTGTTAAGGAACTTCTTGCAAGGGCGTACAGATATGCACAATGAGATAAGGGACTTGACACTTGTATGTCACGTATGAGATCTGTGACGTAAATTCTTCCTTGGACACATAGTTATGCATTTCAACCTCTGCCAGCTGTAAAGACTGTGATGTTATTCAGAAAGAAATAGCGATGATTATATTCATCTTTAATTATGTCATGTGTATGATGGTAACATTATGAGTGACAGATCTGTGAGGGATTGTTAAGGAACTTCTTGCAAGGGCGTACAGATATGCACAATGAGATAAGGGACTTGACACTTGTATGTCACGTATAAGACATATGACACTCAGTAGTAACTGATGAACTCACTCAAAAAAAGTTGACTAAATGAATGTTAACAGATTCAGTGCCAAGCAAAACAGTAGCTTTGGATGGTGGAAAATGGAAAGTAGGGGTTGTCACAGTTATGACTTAAAATTGTTAATATAGTAGCAGACATGATGCATTATATATCAAATCAAAGCAGGTTGCTTTGGGAAAACTACTGTATTGATATTTTAATTCAGACATTTCACAATGACAAAAGTTGGTGATAAATTAGCCCATGGCAGATATGGGAAGTCAATTAAGACTATTAATCATTCAATGGCACTTTATCAGTTAAGCAAATGCTTGATGATTTCAAATCTTTCTGCTGAATGTCCTCACATTTAGAGGACTGTCTCTTTCGTTTTATCACAGAGAGATTTGGTTATCACAGAGAAATTGAGTTATCACAGCGAGATTGAGTTATTACAAAGAGATTGGGTTATCACAAGTGTTGTGCATGATGGGTTCCACAACCACTATGGCTCTGATGTTCACAAAGCTCAAAGAATGGGCCCAGCTTTGATTTCCTTCTGTGCTACAGGGACAGAATCATGAGGGGGGATTTTTGTTTTGTATTTTCTGTGCTCGCTCGCTTTGAACTCAAGTGTAGTGCATACATCTGCTACTACTTTTGTGTGTGCACTGGACTGATTTTTGCATCTGGATTAACTTTCCCTAATACCATTGTCATCATTTCTCTCTATCTTCTCCTGTCTCTTCTACTGCTTATTTTTTTAGATATTGTGATGTTTTTCCAGTGCCTCTCTACTCATTACCTGACCCACAATTGCTGTTTGTCACCTTCTTGTATTTGTTCCCCAAGAAATTCAAATAAACATTTTCACCCACAAAAAATGACAGCTACAGTGTTCTGGAAATATAAAATATGTTGCAGAATATATCATCTAGTGACCACGAAAAAATCAGAAGTTTCTTGTCATATGCTGAAGAAGCTTCAGAGGTTGATCCAAAACTGCAGGTGCTGTATGCTCCACAAGGATAACATTGTCCTGCACAACAATACATGACCCTGCACTGTAATGCCATTCTTTGACCTAGATTGCAAAAGCGAAATTGCCACAATGGATGTACTTGAATTAGGTAACAACTATCTATGTGGAAACAGTAATGCATTTATGTTTGTAGCATATTAAGATTGCCTTCTCTAGTTTTTATCAACCAATTTTAGATAGATTTTGGAATATCCCTCGTGCATATACCATATATTTTTACTTACCTCTTTCATATAAAAAAGTAATGGGTTCTTTTCCATGCCTTGAGATGTACTGGGTATATGGTACTTCCACCATATTTGTATAGACCAGTCAATGGGTGAGATTATCAATATCATCAGTCAATCAGGTGCCATCTCCACAATGAAGTTTGGCTGCTATGGATCTCCAACACAGTCTATCTTTCGCCCCAACTGTACATTCTGTCAGACTGATGTTTGTCCATCTCTTGATGTTATCTTCCCACTAGTATCGTTGTCTACCTTTTGCTCACTTGCCTTCATCCTTGCCCTCCAGAATGGTTTCTACAAGAGTGTTATGTCCTTTAACGTGACCAAAATATTTCACTTGCCCCTTTTTTATTTCTTTCATCAACTCTCTTTTCATTCCCAGTTTTTCTAGAACCTCTGTTTTTGATTTTTTTTGGTTTTGTTTTTGTTTCCATGAAATACTACATATTCTTTTGTATGTCCACATCTCCAGGGCCTCTATTTGACTTCCTCATTGTTTGTTCAATGTCCAGGCTTCCGCACCATACAATAGTATTAAATATACATTAAATTTGACAATTCCCATTTTTAATGCATTGTTAATCTCTCTAGATGTTAATACTGATTCCATGCTGTTGAAAACATTTTTGGCCATTCCTATTCTCTTGCAATACTTCACTGAACATGTTCAGGTAACCGAGGTCAATTTGTAAAAATCCCATCTAGATAGAGGTTTGAATAGATGATCACGAGGCCAGTTGCCTGTCACGGCTCCCTTCCTATATGTATCCTTATTAAAATATTGTGTAAATAATATATATTCTAATATATGCTAAAGAACGCAACATTATATTGTGATATTTTGTATAACATTGTTTTTTTTAATGTATTTGCTACTTTTAAAAAATATATTTTCATATATGTATTTTAACCTGCAGCATTTATTCTTCTGTTGTAATATTACATACATTGTAGCAACTGTCATTTTGTTGTAATATTAAATAAAATGTAGCAACTGTCATTTTGTTGTAATATTACATAAATTGTAGCAACATCATTGTGTTGGAATATTACACAAATTGTAGCAACTGTCATTATGTCGTCATCATCATCATCATCATTATCTTCCACTTCTGCTGTCAAGCGTCATAGGGAGGAATAATTTTGCGCTCCAGCGCCTGGTTGGCAGCACTGGATAGTGTCAATCCGTGTGATTGTACAATGTCTTTTATGTCGTCAATCCATTTTCTTCTTGGACGTCCTTTTGGTCTCATTGCAGATGATCTTTGCTGTAAGGCCAGTGATGGTAGTTGCTGGTGTTGCATTATGTTGTAATATTTCAAAAACTGTAGCAACTGTCATTGTGGTGTAATATTACACAAACTGTTGCAACTGTCATTGTCTTGTAATCTATATCTATAAAAGACGATGTATATGTCTGTATGTATGTCTGTTCTTTATGCGTTCGCAAACGGTCCATCCGATTGAGATGAAATTTTCTCCACATCTTCTTCTCATTCCCGTGCAGCCAACTGTCATAGTTTATTAGTGTACAATCAGCTATTTACTTACCAAAATTTAATATTTTAATATCTTATCATTTATATATATATAGTGAGGGGACTTAACTTAAGAAAAGTTATTTCAAGGGGCATAACTTTTAATAGCATTGCTATATATTTTAGATATAGATTGTTGCATTGTTTTCAAAGATTTATAAACTCTTTGTCTACAGTTATTTACAGGCATATGAGTTATAATAAATAATGATATAATCTTTAAGGCATTTTCAAAGTTTTCATAAAAATAATGCATCTATTTAAATAGTGAAAATTTTCTAACTCATCTTTTTGTGTTTAAAGAAGTTATCTACAGTCATGTAGGTGATTAAAAACAGTTTTCATTAAAAATAATGGATGGTGTGTGGAAGGACATTCTTAAGAAGTTACTTTTTTTTGTTATATGAATTTAATGAGACACTCCCCGCCAGGAGCTGGGTGAAGCCAGGCCGGGTCAGACAGACAGATAGACAGACAGACAGATAGTCGGGAACGGGAGCTTATATGACTACTTATATGAATTAAACTAGCTGACCCGGCCCGGCTTCGCCCTGTCCCTGGCGGGGATCTATCTATCTGTCTGTCTGTCTGTCTGTCTGTCTGTCTGTCTGTCTGTCTGACCCGGCCCAGCTTCGCCCAGTCCCTGGTGGGGAGCATCTCATTTAATTCATATAAGTAGTCATATAAGTTCCCGTTCCCGACTGTCTGTCTGTCTGTCTATCTGTCTGTCTGTCTATTTGTCTGTCTGTCTGTCTGACCCGGCCCGGCTTCGCCCAGCTCCTGGTGGGGAGCATCTCATTTAATTCAAAACAGTAGTCATATAAGCTCCCGTTCCTGTTCCCAACTGTCTGTCTGTCTGTCTGTCTGTCTATTAGGCAGACAGACAGAGAGACAGACAGATAGAACAACCTTAGATAAACGAAGACCAACAGCAGCAGAAGAAAAAGGAGGAGGAGGAGTAGGAAAGGGGGAGGAGGAGGAGGTGGAGGAGGAGGAAGGGAGGGGGAGGAGGATGAGTCGAGGAGGAGGGATTAGGAGGAGGAGGAGGGTGATAGAGGAGGAGGGGAGGAGAATGATGGGAGGAGGAGGATGAGAGGGGAGGAGGGAGGAGGGGGTAGGAGTAAGGCAGGAGGAGGATGAAAGAGGGAGGAGGAGGAGGATTATAATGCATATGCCTGTAGATAACTAGCGAAAAGGTCCACCTATTTGAGAAATATGCAACAATTTTACATATATAGCAATGCTATTAAATGTTATGTCCCCTCGCTATATATACATTATAATGTAAATTAAAATATTAAATAATATTAATTAAATATGTTTGTACACTATCAAACTATGACAGTTGGCAGCACGGGAATGAGAAGAAGACGTGTAGAAAATTTCATCTCAATCGGATGGACCGTTCGCGAACGCATAAAGGACATACATACAGACAGACAGAGATTCTCTTTAATATATATAGATGAGATGCTCCCCACCAAGGACTGGGTGAAGCCGGGCCGGGTCATACAGACAGATAGACAGACAGATAGTCGGGAATGGGAACGGGAGCTTATATGACTACTTATATGAATTAAATGAGATGCTCCCCACCAGGAGCTGGGTGAAGCCGGGCCGGGTCAGACAGACAGACAAACAAGCAGACAGACAGATAGATAGATAGATCCCCGCCAGGGGCTGGGCGAAGCCAGGCCGGGTCAGCTAATATTACATAAATTGCAGCAATTATCATTTTGTTATAATATTACACACATTGTAGCAACTGTCATTGTGTTGTAATATTACAAAGATTGTAGCAACTGTCATTGTTTTGTAATATTCCACAAACTGTAGCAACTGTCATTATGTTATATATTAGCCTCTTCTGAAAAAGAATAATCTTGAAGTAATATAATCTTATAAACAGAATGTTAAATCAGCACAAAGTTTGTTTCACTTTGATTTGCCAGTATTGAATATTCCTGTTGTGTTTGGTGTATTACTTGCTTAATTATTAGTAGTTCCTTTAGATTCGAACTTGGTACTTCAGTTGGCACACCTAGCCTGCTAAGTAACCATATCAAGTCTTCTTTTCCATTTGGATCTGTTTCCAGAATATTTGTACATCTGTCATTGAATTTTGAAGGATGTCATTCAATGAACATTTTGATCTGCTTCCAGACTAATTGTACATCTGTCATTGACACTTGAAGGACGCCATTCAATGAACATTTGGATCTGTTTCCAGAATACTTGTACATCTGTCATTGACTCTTGAAGGACACCATTCAATGAACATTTCCATCTGCTTCTAGAATACTTGTACATCTATCATTGACTCTTGAAGGATGCCATTCAGTGAACATTTGGATCTGCTTCCAGAATACTTGTACATCTGTCATTGACTCTTGAAGGATGCCATTCAGTGAACATTTGGATCTGCTTCCAGAATACTTGTACATCTGTCATTGACTCTTGAAGGACGCCATTCAGTGAACATTTGGATCTGTTTCCAGAATACTTGTACATCTGTCATTGACTCTTGAAGGACACCATTCAATGAACATTTCCATTTGCTTCTAGAATACTTGTACATCTATCATTGACTCTTGAAGGATGCCATTCAGTGAACATTTGGATCTGCTTCCAGAATACTTGTACATCTGTCATTGACTCTTGAAGGATGCCATTCAGTGAACATTTGGATCTGCTTCCAGAATACTTGTACATCTGTCATTGACTCTTGAAGGACACCATTCAATGAACATTTGGATCTGCTTCCAGAATACTTGTACATCTGTCATTGACTCTTGAAGGACACCATTCAATGAACATTTGGATCTGCTTCCAGAATACTTGTACATCTGTCATTGACTCTTGAAGGACACCATTCAATGAACATTTCCATTTGCTTCTAGAATACTTGTACATCTATCATTGACTCTTGAAGGATGCCATTCAGTGAACATTTGGATCTGCTTCCAGAATACTTGTACATCTGTCATTGACTCTTGAAGGATGCCATTCAGTGAACATTTGGATCTGCTTCCAGAATACTTGTACATCTGTCATTGACTCTTGAAGGACACCATTCAATGAACATTTGGATCTGCTTCCAGAATACTTGTACATCTGTCATTGACTCTTGAAGGACACCATTCAATGAACATTTGGATCTGCTTCCAGAATACTTGTACATCTGTCATTGACTCTTGAAGGACACCATTCAATGAACATTTCCATTTGCTTCTAGAATACTTGTACATCTATCATTGACTCTTGAAGGATGCCATTCAGTGAACATTTGGATCTGCTTCCAGAATACTTGTACATCTGTTATTGACTCTTGAAGGATGCCATTCAGTGAACATTTGGATCTGTTTCCAGAATACTTGTACATCTGTCATTGACTCTTGAAGGACGCCATTCAGTGATAATTTGAATCAATCCTGGAAGTGGAGGCCAGCATGGCTGAATGGATAAGAGCTCTTTTTCATAAACTTTTGGTCTACCGATGCTGAGGTATTGAGTTCAACCCCTACATCGGACAGTTGGATTAAAATGTTGACTTCTCGTCCTCGACTTGGGAACGTAGATTACGAGTACCTCAGAAGTCAGGATGGGTTCACCTGAAGGCGCTGGTAATAGGGAAAACTAATCCACACGCAAAAATCACTCCAGTGCACTAGAAGCCGTACCACAAGTATGGACTATGCTTGAGTTTAAAGCAAGCGAATGCTAAAATAAAACAATCGTGGAAGTCTGAATTGCTGTTTCTTGACCTCCTAAACATTTTATGGCTGCTGGTCTTGTCCCATCCTGAAGTCATCACAGAAGCTGATATTCCACCTCTTGCCACTTTCCCTTCCCAGATGTTCAAGAACAATTGAAAATTGCCCAGTACCCATTTCATGAGGCTCAGTAGCTGTCCTGGTCCCAACAAACTCCTGCCACTACTGGAGAATGATCCCAGACCACTGAGTTGGTAGGCAAGTTCATTAATTACTATGCCACCATGGAAAAGTGGTGGTGAAGAAAGGTGGTCAACTCACCTTATTATACCATGTGCTAGTGTATAAAACAAAAACTGAACACTTCACAATGTTGTCGCTGTGTCTGCCATGTGCTAGTTTATACAACAAAAACTGAACACTTCACAATGTTGTCGCTGTGTCTGCCATGTGCTAGTGTATAAAACAAAAACTGAACACTTCACAATGTTGTCGTCGTGTCTGCCATGTGCTAGTTTATACAACAAAAATTGAACACTTCACAATGTTGTCGCTGTGTCTGCCATGTGCTAGTGTATAAAACAAAAACTGAACACTTCACAATGTTGTTGTCGTGTCTGCCATGTGCTAGTTTATACAACAAAAACTGAACACTTCACAATGTTATTGCCGTGTCTGCCATGTGCTAGTTTATACAACAAAAACTGAACACTTCACAATGTTGTCGTCGTGTCTGCCATGTGCTAGTGTATAAAACAAAAACTGAACACTTCACAATGTTGTTGTCGTGTCTGCCATGTGCTAGTTTATACAACAAAAACTGAACACTTCACAATGTTATTGCCGTGTCTGCCATGTGCTAGTTTATACAACAAAAACTGAACACTTCACAATGTTGTCGTCGTGTCTGCCATGTGCTAGTGTATACAACAAAAACTGAACACTTCACAATGTTGTCGTCGTGTCTGCCATGTGCTAGTGTATACAACAAAAACTGAACACTTCACAATGTTGTCGTCGTGTCTGCCATGTGCTAGTGTATACAACAAAAACTGAACACTTCACAATGTTGTCGCTGTGTCTGCCATGTGCTAGTGTATAAAACAAAAACTGAACACTTCACAATGTTGTCGTCGTGTCTGCCATGTGCTAGTGTATACAACAAAAACTGAACACTTCACAATGTTGTCGCTGTGTCTGCCATGTGCTAGTGTATAAAACAAAAACTGAACACTTCACAATGTTGTTGTCGTGTCTGCCATGTGCTAGTTTATACAACAAAAACTGAACACTTCACAATGTTGTCGCTGTGTCTGCCATGTGCTAGTGTATACAACAAAAACTGAACACTTCACAATGTTGTCGCTGTGTCTGCCATGTGCTAGTGTATACAACAAACACTGAACACTTCACAATGTTGTCGCTGTGTCTGCCATGTGCTAGTTTATACAACAAAAACTGAACACTTCACAATGTTGTCGCTGTGTCTGCCATGTGCTAGTGTATACAACAAAAACTGAACACATCACAATGTTGTCGCTGTGTCTGCCATGTGCTAGTTTATAGAACAAAAACTGAACACTTCACAATGTTGTCGCTGTGTCTGCCATGTGCTAGTGTATACAACAAAAACTGAACACTTCACAATGTTGTCGCTGTGTCTGCCATGTGCTAGTTTATACAACAAAAACTGAACACTTCACAATGTTGTCGCTGTGTCTGCCATGTGCTAGTTTATACAACAAAAACTGAACACTTCACAATGTTGTCGCTGTGTCTGCCATGTGCTAGTGTATAAAACAAAAACTTAACACTTCACAATGTTGTCGTCGTGTCTGCCATGTGCTAGTTTATACAACAAAAACTGAACACTTCACAATGTTGTCGCTGTGTCTGCCATGTGCTAGTGTATAAAACAAAAACTGAACACTTCGCAATGTTGTCGCTGTGTCTGCCATGTGCTAGTTTATACAACAAAAACTGAACACTTCACAATGTTGTCGCTGTGTCTGCCATGTGCTAGTGTATAAAACAAAAACTGAACACTTCACAATGTTGTCGTCGTGTCTGCCATGTGCTAGTTTATACAACAAAAACTGAACACTTCACAATGTTGTCACTGTGTCTGCCATGTGCTAGTGTATAAAACAAAAACTGAACACTTCACAATGTTGTCGCTGTGTCTGCCATGTGATTAGTGAGGATCATCATCATCATCATACTCTGGACAGGTCCTTGGGTGCTTCGATCTCCTCATTATCATCTCTGCACATTGACGTACAAAATATTGTCATTACGTTATAATACAACATATCCGCTATCATATTAACAACTCTGACACACCCCTACTTCCCACTTATGTGTTGCCAGGGGCAATATATTTCTTGGACATCAAGTGTAAATATTTTAAGTGGACCTCACGACTTGAAAATTTGGATTATTTCATGCAACAAAAATAGCATGTCAAAGAGATGACAAGAAGTTCACTATGAAATCCCTAAGACTGCAAGACAAGCACTCACTTCCTGTGTGTGTGCACACATACACACCACACACATATAGAGATATATTTGAGCCATAGCCAATAGTGTGCTTCTTACCTAGATACCAGTCAGAGTTCATTCCCTCACAGTGACAGAATTATTTCTCCAGTGACTAAAGTGGACATTGTATGCTGATGAAAGAGACATGAAACAGACTGCAACTTTCTAAGAAAAAAACAGGAAAAAGAAGAAGAAGAGCCGGTAGAGGTTAACAAATGTGACATAATCTCTATTGTGATCTGCCAAGAAAGACTTCAAACTTTGCACTCATTAACATTGTGAGAGAATCATAGCAATTTCCCAAGCTGTTTATAGACTATCAGTACCCATGCCTTGCATCCCCTGTGGACGACTCATGAGTATGCTTGGAGAAGTTGCTTGTTACATGGAAGCCTACTATACCAGTCCTATAGCCCATTAGTTCGTGTAAGTGTGAGCAGTTGAGTATGGTGTGTTAATAACAGCAAGAACTTCATTTTTAGTATTAATTGCCCATTAGGATGATAACTTGCTTTAGTTATATCTTCTTCTTCTTCTTCCCCATGCATCTTCAGAAGTCCCCATGAATATATCCAAACAAAGCTACAGTCAGCTTGAGTTTGTTGACATCTAATACTAGTACCTACCTACCTAACTACCTACCAACCTGCCTGTCCTTTCGTTCGCGCACCCACCCACCCAACCACATGACTGTCTGTCTCTCTGTTTGAGGAAAGTTATTATTAACTAGATTTTCTGGGAAAATTATTATTATCACAGTATGCAAGGTAATTTAGTATTACCATAATATACTATTAACATGATTTTATCCAGATTATACTAGAAAAATTACTAGCAAAATATATAACAAAAATTATTGACACATGTAATATTACAGATTGTCCGAATAAGAGTGCATACATAGCCAGCCTACAACTAACTTATGTAAATGTTAGCTCACGCTTACCTGCTTTCTAAACACATCTGCGCGCGATTTGGCAGCAGACCGTGTTGCGCTGTATTTTAACGAATTGGTATGGGAACCGGTCGTTCAGAAAGCAACGGCAAACTACTGAACGAGGTAGTAATTGCAGTACTGGTCTCCATGGCTAAGGTATTACGGACACGATTCGTACGCCCGCTTACCCGCTTTCTAAACACAGTTGCGCACGATTTGGCAGCAGATGGTGTTGCGCCGTATTTTAACAAATTGGTATGGGAACCGGTCGTTCAGAAAGCAATGGCAAACTACTGAACGAGGTAGTAATTGCAGTATCGGTCTCGGTGGCTAAGGTGTTACGGATGCGATTCGTAAGCCTGCTTACCCGCGTTTGAAACACATCTATTTTGTCTGCCCCTTTTGTTCGCGTGTGTTAGGCACACAGGCCCGTCTTCTTACATTTGGCCCTTCCAATCACCCATCTTTCGTTCATAAATAGTGGATGATACATTCGTAAAGGAAAAAAAAAAACCTTGTCAAATGAATGTTGTAAACATAAACAATGCATATTACCATGTTATGAGACACATTCCCCCCACCCACCAAACAACCCCCCTCCACACACACACACACACACACACACACACACACACACACACACACACACACACACACACACACACACACACCCCACCCGTCCCGCAACCCACACACACTTACCAACCCATCAACACACACCCCTCAACCACCCAGGAAAACACACCCCCACCCACACACACATCCCCCATCAACCTGCCACCACACACACATACCCCGCACCCATCCACACACTTCCCTCACCCACATACACACCCACACAAACATCCCTCACCCATCCCCCAACCCACATTCACCCGCCCACACATCTTCCACCCACCCACCCATACACCCCCAATCACCCATCCCTCAACCACACATTTCTACCAACCCACACATCTTGCACCCACACACACATCCCTCACCCACAGACATCCCCCACCATACACACATCTCCCCACCCACACATCCCCCACACACTACCCCCACCCACCCGACCCTCCCACCATGGGAGGGAACCATTCCGTGACCTTGTTCGTGAAGAATGCCACAGTTACTTCCCTCTGTCGACGTTGCTTTGTACACTTTTTCCTGGGGGGTGGGGGGGGGGGAGAGAGAGAACGCCTCTGTACACTCTTTTTAACAGGCCCAGGCCTTTGTAACGAATAATTGCTAGACTGCTCTATACACTTTATATTGCGTGTAACGGGTTGCGTGTGACAGCTTGTTACACTTTTTTTTGTTGCTATGTACACTTTTTCAATATGTTCTTGTTCAACAGGGGAGGGGGGGGGGAAGAGAGACTCCTGTGTACACTTTTTACCAGTTGAGAACACTTCTCGTCTTCCCTCACGGACTAGATTGCTCTGTAAACTTTTATTAGAAGGCGCATTGCTTTATACACTTTTTCTAGGTGGGGAAAATGCTTCAACTGCTATAATGGCTCTGTACACTTTTTCTAGGACTTTTGACAAAATATGCACTCATGGTACTTTGGAGACCTGTGTACACTTTTTCTTTTTTGGTTGAAATGTTCTCCTCGAGGGGCTCTCTCTGTCTGACTTAAACGGTGCACAATCGATTGGCGCGCGGGACCCGCCGGCAAAGTCCCCACGGCTGAGTCGGTGGTGGTAGTAGAGACCGTGTTGTACCTCGACAAGGGGTGGGGGAGGGAGCGAGAAGAAAGAAGTGTACAGAGGATGGAGAGGAGATGGGCGAGGAGGGGATGGAGGTGGGGGTGGGTCGATTGGCGCGCGGGGCCCGCATGCAAAGTTAGCGGGTTTGTAAGACGGGCCTGCGTGCCCAACACACGCGAACAAAAGGGGCGGGCATATTTATGGGCGCATTTATGGTGATTTTAAGATTATTTATTCTGGAGGTGAAGATCGACATAGGGGAGTGGCAATAATTTTGGACCGGAAAACATCAACGTCTGTTCAGGGATATTGGGCCGTGTCGGACAGAGTTCTACTAGTTAAATTGAGTGGCAGACCTTTTAACATAAATGTTATTCAGGTATATGCCCCAACAGGAGAGTCCAGTGAAGATAGTGTAGAGGTATTTTATAATGACATAGAATCTGCCTTAAAGAAATGTAAAAATTCAGAAATAAACATCATAATATGGGACTTCAATGCAAAAGTAGGAAATCAAGGGGATAGATACACAGTAGGAAACTATGGTTTAGGAGAGAGAAATGAAAGAGGATACAGACTAGTAGAGTGGGCAAAAGAACAGGAAATGATTGTAGGAAACACCTGGTTCAAACAACACCCTAGAAGATTATGGACCTGGAGGAGTCCTGATAGCAGGATTAGAAACCAGATTGACTACATTCTCATTAGCAGAAGATTTAGAAACGCGCTAACAGTAGCAAAAACAGTTCCCAGTGCTTATTGTTATAGTGACCACAGATTACTCACAGGAACATTGAGGATAAAGTTGAAGAAAGTCAAGTATATAACAGGAAACACTAAATATGACTTGTGTACATTGAGTAATGACAAGGAAATACAATACAAATTCAACATAGAAGTACAGAACAGATTTGAAATATTGTCTGATCTAGAGATCCTATTCCAGGATGTGGATAATCAATGGGAAATGTTAAAGAATTCAATCAATGTGGCTGCAGAAACAACTATTCCAAAATTAAAGAAGGTGGGTCGTAAGAAATGGATGACTGAGGAAATTTTACACTTAATGGAAACAAGAAGACTCAACAAAAATAATCCTGCCAAATATGAAGAAATTCACAGACAAGTCAGAATATTATGTAGGAAGGCACAAGAATCATGGCTTGAGGAAAAGTGCTTAGAAATTGAAAAACAACACAACAGTCAAAATACCAAATTAGTGCACAAAAGAATTCAGGAACTTACTAATAAAAGAACAAGTACATCAACAGGCTGTCTAAAAACTAAAGATGGCAAAATCATAATAGAAAAAGATCAGATTCTACATGTATGGACAGATTATGTGAAAGACCTGTATAATGATAACAGAGAGGAACAGTATGCTATTAGATTTAATAATGAAGGACCAGAAATTTTAAAGATGGAGGTTCAAAATGTTCTTAAGCATATGAAAACTGGCAAGGCCCCCGGTGCAGATAACATCACAACAGAAATGATTAAAGCTTTAGAAGAATTTGGACTAGAGCAAGTCACTAGACTGCTGAACACATTATATGATACTGGAGATATACCTTCTGAATTATGTAATTCTGTATTTATTGCAATCCCAAAGAAATCAGGAACCTTAGAATGTGATCAACATAGAACAATTAGTATAATGAGTCACATCACAAAGATTTTGTTACGAATTATCATGCAAAGAGTGAGGAAGAAAATACAACCTGAAATAGGGGAAGAACAATGTGGGTTTGTAGAAGGAAAGGGTACAGTAAATGCTGTGTATATGCTGCGAACAGTTATTGAACGTGCGTTAGAAGTAAACAAGGATATACATCTTTGCTTTATTGACTACACAAAGGCTTTTGATAGAGTTAGACATGTCAAAATTGTGGATATGCTTGCAGATCTACAAATTGATGGGAAAGACATTAGACTTATAAAAAACATATATTGGAAACAACAAGCTGCCATAAGGATTGATAATGAAGTAGGACAATATCAACCTATTAAGAGAGGTGTTAGGCAGGGATGTGTAATGTCTCCAGATCTTTTTTCCCTATACAGTGAAAATATTTTCAGAAATGTAGAAGACCTAAATGGAATCAGCATTGGAGGACGAAACATAAATAACATTAGATATGCAGATGATACAGTATTGATTGCAGACAATGCACAGGATCTGCAACAATTAGTAGACGCTGTTATTGTACACAGTGAGCAGCTGGGGTTGGAATTAAATTGTAGGAAGACACAGGTTATGGTCGTCACTAGGAAGAACGAAGTACCACAATGTAGTATACAAGTAAATGGGAATATTCTTCAACAAGTGAATCGGTTCAATTATCTCGGAACAGTCATAACATCTGATGGCAGATGCCTTGAAGAGATTAGAACAAGAATCGCCATTGCGAAAGTAGCCTTTAGCAAGATGAAAAACATTCTGACCAATAAAATGATGTCAATTGAAACGAGAAAAAGAGTGTTGAGGGGATACATAGAGCCTGTTCTTTTGTATGGATGTGAAACTTGGACAATGTGCAGTCAAGCTGAAAAACATCTGATGGCTGCAGAAATGTGGTTTTTGAGGAAAATGCTAAGAATACCATGGACAGATAGAAAAACCAATGACCAAGTACTACAAGAGACAAATGAAAATCGTAGATTGATTAGAGAAATTAAACGTAGACAGTCACAATTTTTTGGACATGTTATGAGAAGAAATGGACTGGAGAACTTAGTGAGGAAGACCGATAGGAAGACTCCAAGAGGAAGACCGAGAGGAAAATACCTGAATGGCTTGGCCACATGGCATGGACGAGACAGGAACACTAAGCTGATCCACGACTCTGGTGATCGAGTGAAATGGCGAATCATGACCGCCCACGCTTTCCGGCATGGCACATGATTGATTGATTATGGTGTGTTTGCCAGCGAAAATATTCGGCTTGTCTTGATAGCACTGGCATGATCACGTGTTCGAGTATTTGTTAACCGCTGACCACACTTTTTGACACCTTTCCGACATTTTGACAGCCTGGAACACAAAGTTTTAGTTATGGACATCAGATGAAGGTTGTGAATGGCGTAAAGGGGAGGGCGGGGGGGGGGGGGGGAAGAGAATGGCTATGCCAATTCATGCAGGCACTAAGGCGCATTGGGTATATGGTGCTAAACGCCATATAGTTGTAATTTCATCGGTAATCTGTGTTTTTTTGTTTTTGTTTGGTTTACATATCATATTTACAGGACATCGCTGTCAGCACCATCATTTTAATGCTGTTGTTGATGGCAAGTTTGCGTTCAGTAGTTTGCCATGGCTTTCTGATCGACCGGCTCCCATACTAATTCGTTAAAATACAGCAAAACGCTGTCTGCTGCCGAATCGCTCGCAGCTGGTTTAGAATGCGGGTAAGCAGGCGTACGAATCGCGTTCGTAATATCTTAGCCACGGAGACTGGTACTGCAATTACTACTTCGTTCAGTAGTTTGCCATTGCTTTCTGAACGACCAGCTCCCATGCAATTCGAAAATATTCCGCTGGACTTGATAGCACTGGCGTGATCACTTGTTCGAGTCTTTGTTAACCGCTGACCACACCTTTTGACACCTTTCCGACATTTTGACAGCCTGGAACGCAAAGTTTTAGTTATGGACATCAGATGATGGTTGTGAATAGCTTAAAGGGGAAGCGGGGGTGGGGAGGGAAGATAATGGCTACGCCAATTCATACAGGCACTAAGGCCGCATTGGGCATATGGTGCTAGACGTCATATAGTTATAAATACATCGGCAATCGTTTTTTGTTTGTTTGTTGGTTTACATATCCTATTTACAGGACATCGCTGTCAGCACAATCATTTTACTGCTGTTGTTGATATCAAGTTTGCGTTCAGTAGTTTGCCATGGCTTTCTGAATGACCGGCTCCCATACCAATTCGTTAAAATACAGCGAAACGCTGTCTGCTGCCAAATCGCGCGAAGCTGGTTTAGAAAGCGGGTAAGCGGGCGTACCGTAAGACCTTAGCCACGGAAACCGGCACTAGAATTACAACTTCGTTCAGTAGTTTGCCATTGATTTCTGATCGACCGGTTCCCATGCCAATTCCTTAAAATTAAAAAAAATAGTAAATGGGGATCCGGCTCCCTGACTGAGTGCGGCGCCGTGAACAGGGTACGGAGAGCGGTGACAAATGGAGGGGACGAGGCCGTGGCTGGGGAGGAGGCTGAATTCCCACGACCACATGTACTTAAGGGGCGAGTACAGGCTGCACGGACTTTCCCCACCGAAGGGGAGGGGCTGGAGAGCGGACAAGGTATATCAGTTAAGGGAAAAGCGTAACATCTAATAAATAATCAGGGATAACTAAAAATGTGACCAAACGTCTCCACGGCAGGGGAAAGACGTCCGGAGTCATGACCCGGGTGGGCCCACCCCAAGAGAGTGTCAAGAATGTAAAGGGTCGAAACACTTGAAGAAAGGGGTTAACTTCTGAAGATCAGAAGCCCCCTGCCGTGATCGCTCCGCGTCGGTGTTCTTACTACTTGTTGTGCATAGTCACCCAAACTGCTGATGTTGCTTACCTGTTCAGCCCAGTGGTGCTGGGCGGGCTATGCGGGTCAGCCGCAGGAGCGAAACTGGCTCCACCGGTGGGCTCCACCGTTGGGGTCGACAGTGGTACGGGTTGATTAGCCGTAACGCTGTATAAACCCTTATCACGAACAAACATAAGAGTACAAACTAAAGATACACACCCCCAGAATCCTGCTAGAGCGGGGGCGCAAGAAGGATTCATTGGCGACCACACGGTAACGGATAGGACCGACCCACGGACTACGAGTATGGCTCAACGGACGTTGGGCTACGCATGCGTTTGTGGTAGGAGCTTTCCGACCTTCCATTGAATGAGAGTTCATGCTGGGAAGAAGAAGTGTGAGAGAGCGCCACAGGAGGCACGGCAGCGCAGTCCTGAAAGGGACGATGAGACGCAAGAGGATGTCAGACGGGTCGAACCCCACAGTGAAGAAGTCCAGAATTCTTCTGCTGACAATATTCAAGCCGCTGTCATCTGTGACACTCCCGAGGAACCTTCCGAAACCAGGGTGAAGATCAAGTTCCCTAGTGCCATCAGGAAGGATGAGTGGGCGCTATTAGACGTTACGTTGCTTTAGATGAAGAACTCAAGCACAAATCCTTTGAGAAGCAATTGACAAAGTTCGGAGAGATAATCTACCGCCACTTGCTGATTCAGTTTGGTTGCAGCGAGGGGAAGGTAGCAGCTCTGCCGCAGAAGACCAGGCGGCAGAGACTGATGGAGGCAGTGAGGCAAGAGAAGAATACGGCTCGAAAACGGTGGGAAAAGGCAGAAGACCTTCAGAAAGAGGGCTTGCGCCAGGTGTGGCAACACCTGAAAGCCAAGCACAATGCCCTATCCCGAGCCGAAAGGTTCTACAGAAACCGGCGGAAAACCCGGAAGGAACGGGAGAGGTTCTTTCGGGAACCATACAAGTTTGCAGGGGACTTGTTCGAGCAGCCGCAATCCGGCGTACTCGATGTCAGCAGAGAAGAGCTGGAGAACCACCTCGTGACAAAGTACTCCGATGCCCAACGGAACCTCCCACTCTGAGAGATTGAGGGGCTTAAAAGCCCAGCAGAACCAACTGTGAAGTTCAATGCCAGGCCGCCGATGTGGAACGAGGTGGTTGCGGTTGTGAAAAAAGCAAGAGGCAAGTCAGCACCTGGTCCCAACGGTGTGCCTTACACAGTCTACAAAAGGTGTCCGAGAGTCTTGTCAAGGCTACACCTGGTATTGATGGCCGCGTGGAAACAGAAGCATATGAGCACGGAGTGGAAGACCGCCAACGGAATCTACATTCCCAACATTCCCGACTGGTATTAACCAGTTCAGGCCGATCTTTCTTCTGAACGTTGATGGGAAAATATTCTTTTCGATCATGGCTAGTCGGTGTAACAAGTTACGTGGAGGGTCCCAAATATCCCTGTCACAATGCTTCGATAATATTCTTTAGCCCTGGCTGGGATAGGTCTTTGCTTGCCAACCCTCCTCCGTTCCCCGGACTCACTGTCACTCTATCTTTTGACCTCGGGGCCTATTCCCTGGGGTGTCTTTCTGGCTGACACAAATATAACATGACGTTCGTCACAGTAACTATAATTGTAATTTAATAACTTTATAAAGAACAGCACAGGAAAACATCAAGGCAGTTAAAACAGATAGTTCTCTACAAACAAACAGGGATAAAGTGTTCAGTTCAGGCACAGAGCCTCATGGCTTTCCATCATAAACCAAGCTTAAGTCAATGTCCGTTCCGTCCACATACAGCTCACCGAGGGTGTCTTCAGTTCTTTCCTTCCCCCGTAGGTTGTTCGAACAACAGGCCGCTGTAGAACCAGGCTTCCATGTTTCTGTGGACCACACTCTATAGTTAATCAAGTGTTCTTGGAAAGTGCCATGGAATCACTTGGTACAATGTTGGGTGGGAAATAATATAATGGAGAACAGTTCGTAAATAATAATGGGTGTGCATGAGAATTTGGCGGGGTCCAGCCAAGAATACAAAATGACTCGATCCTAGCGTATCGAGATGACGGGCGATGTGTTAGAAAGGCTGATGGTCATTCTTTCGGGGCCAGCGGTGGCTTTATCTCGTAGAGATCATACCCTTGGGCCTGGTATGGCCCAAAACTTGACATGGACTCGTCTTAAACATAACTTTCCGCGTAGAGGCCCTGTCGATACTTTCACCTCTATTCACTTCCAAAAGAAGGACCCTGGAGATGACAAACATTTGTGAAAGCCTCTAGCTTAAACTTCAGGAACAGCCGACATGGAGACTCCTAATGGTCTCAGCATATCAGTTGGTATAAACAAGATATATACATAATAGTACTATACAGTAGACCTGAGTGAATTGGCCTGACCTGTCAAGAGGTCTTGGATTGGCTAGGCCCCTGCTTAGACCTCCAGCTTGTCCAGGTCGTGTCGTTTGACCCTAGGTACCTTACCTATTTTCTTCATACAAGATTCACTCTCCACTCTCATACCATGCCTTTATTATTACTGGGCACATTCGTTTCCCGGCTTCCCTCTAATTGCAAACCCGCTCTTTCTCACGACAAAGCTCATGTGGTGTTGTGTGCGTAATTATGTGTGTTTCCCCCCTTAACTAATATTATAGTAGTGGGTCTGTATGGAAAGAAGTGTAGTTCCCTATTCCCAGCAAGAATAGGAAAGAAGATACTACCCCTTCCGGCCGCTGCTCTCGTCTGAGCTGTCGCCGCAATGTACCGGCAGTGCCTTGCATAAGCCATATGTGTAGATGAGTTCTGGTTCTTCCCAGTGCTATAAAGAGTTCTATTTATTCTCTGGCATCATCTTAATGACCAGTAACTATTCGATCCAC